>CM022703.1:19145209-19535209 GCA_012295165.1 Asparagus setaceus | reverse complement strand
AAATTATACTCATAATTATGATATAGGTTTCTTACCAAACTTAGTTTTAAATTATAAAATTTTCTTAATCACAAACAGAAATTTAGATACATGCAAAACACCCAGGGAGGGCAGACTTCATATCCTGTGCACATGCTTTGAATTGAATCATAGATTAGAATAAGCAAATAATCTCAAAATTGAATAAAAATAAATTAAAATAAAATATAATAGAGTCTAGTTTTTAGAACTGAAAGAATTAATAGAAATAGACGTTTATAGAGTGATTTATGGCAAAAAAACCAACATGGTGTCCTACATGAAATCCTATGCACGAGATTGGGGTCCAAATATCGACATGCAAGCCACACAATCACCAAACCAGTGAATATCCATGACAATTTGAACATAATGGGACTGAAAACAAGTGATTATCATACTTACCATGTTCATATATATAAAGATCATATTTGTACTCCAACTTGTTAACATGCATGAACCAAACTTTGCTCTAACCCTACATGCAAGCATGAATTGAGCTACATTGTGCATGCATGATCAAATTAGTTCTTACCCATATCAAGATTAGTTTTTAGACTAAAATAAATATGAGAAATGAGTGTGGTTTAAGAAATATACCTAAGGATTGTTCTTAGCGCTCCTCTTCCTAGAATTTCTTCAAACCAAAGCTCCTCCTTGCTTTTACTTCTACCAATTGAGAGTGAGAGAGCGTGAGAGAGATGTTTTAATGGTGAAAAATGGAAGAAAGAGGGGAAATGAGGCTATTACAGGGGCTGGCCAAGGGGAGGTGAAGGGGAGAGGGAGTTGGAGGAAAATTCTCTTGAAAGAGAGAGAGAGAGAGAGAGAGAGAGAGAGAGATTGAGTGTTTAAGTAGTATTGCCCATATGCCATGGGTAAAGTGAAATTGATAAATGGGAGGGTCTTTTGTGAAAAATTCTATTCTCTCTACATGGCTGCACAAAAATGATTTAAAAGAGTTTTTAACAAAGTTTTAAGTTGGGTTTATATCATTTGGGTCCAACTTTAACTAGGGTTTAAACCTCATGTAATTTGGGTTTAATGCTAAAGACTATTATGGAGAAAATTTATATTAATGACCCTAATAAAAGAAAAAAAAGGAATGTATTATCATGCTCTTATCATTAGAAGACGTGAATGGGATTTGCAGATACAGGGGTCAAAATCAGTATCTGAGTATTGAAAAGGATATGGAATATTACAGTATATTCGAAATAGGGGAAAGATTAAGTAGCTCATTCCATAAAATTTTACGCTCAGATCTAATGCACTTAGCATATACCATGGAAAGCAAAATATCCATTGAGTTATTATTGATACAAACATTAATAGATTGATCAGTAATGGAGATGACTTGAATAGAAAAAGACTAATTTCATAACCAAATATAATGATTTGTTGTGTCTCCATGCAAAAAGGAAGAAAATTTAACTTTCTTTGCAAATGAGGTAAGTTGCATATTGTTGAACTTTGGCTCTAAAATGACTAAAAAGGATGGATGATGGATTCGCAAAAACTTACGAATAGCATTCACTATATCCTTGTTGCCCACCCCTCGGACAATCCAAATTAACGCACTGATCATATGTACCGAGGAGGAGAAGAACTTGATCGACTAGTCGATCTAAGGATTCGATCGCTAGGACTAACAAGAGTCCTAGTATACTTACAACATTGTCTCGGCTTGAAGCCATCAATAACCCTATATGGCTTGAATGTAGAAGCAATAGATTTCACTAGTTCAAGAGTGAATTTTGTAATTTTCATGGAAGATTTGCTCTCTATAGAAATTCCCAATATTGGTGGCTTCTGGCTCAAGATAGATGCAAGATCATCAGTAGACCTTAAAATAATTACACCCTCCCATACATCTTGATGCAAATTTTCAATAATCACGTCGCGAGAGTCCTCGCATAATAGATCAATAGAATCCGGTTTCTGAGTAGTTGTTTTGTCCTCATTAACAATCTTAGGAGTTGGAGTACCCTCAATGCTTATATTTTCTTTTTGAATAGAGGATTGCCCTTCAATACTATTATTTTGCAAAGCCTCGTGAGCTTTGTTGTCGATAGAATTTGATCCCACATGATTTTTGTTTTGGAATGCAATACCATCCTTCTTTATAATCATGCCTTCTACAGAATTTGTCATGTTCGGATTATTCACTATCTCCACATGTGTTTCATGAAAAAACTGAGTCCCTAAAAAACTGAGTCTCTTTATCCTTATTTTTTTAATTTTTGACGCCACTGTTTCATTCCCTTTCCCTCATGATTATGATTGTTCCGTTGTTGCTTTCCTAAATGAGATAGTTCAGGGTCATCAATGATCTCGTTTCCTTTTGCTTTAGGGACATCAACTATATTCTTGTGCATTTCCTGCACCATCGCTGAAGAACCCTTAACCTTTCTGCACGTACTGCTATCATGACCCTGGAGGCTACAATTTGAATAATATTTAATATTAGCCTCGTCAATTACTTTTTTCCAAAAACCCACATCCCGATCCTTGCCTGTGCCAATCCAAATTCTCAATGGAATTGGTTGACAGGTGTTGAGTTCAATACAAACCCTAGCATATATTGGATGTGATAATGCTAGGGTTTTATCATCAGCTTTCAGGAAATGTCCCAGTGCTCCAGATATTTCCTTGAGAAAGGATGGAGTGAAAAAATGTAGAGGCAGTGAAAGGAGTTTGATCCAAATTGCTGCGAAGGCTGATTCATAATGAGGAGAGAAAGCTGGCGACCAAAGGAAAAGCCTATATAAGGAGCTCTAAACCAGATGAGAATCCCTCGTCCAAGTCTTCACCATATCGACATGTGATTGAAGAGGGATCATAAAATATCTTGGATCTAGAGACCCATAATAAACTTTTGAGATAAACCCCAGGAGTTAACATGATCTCTAAAAATTGTAAGTGGTGGCTTGCCCAATGAAAACTTAGCAACCAAAGTGTATTGAAATGCAGCCTCTGTCTTGGATAATTCCACTTATGAAAAAGAAACCGATGGCTAACCTTTAAAGTGTGTGATTTGCTTCGGTGCAATAGGAACATCAATGAGCGTTGGCCAAAGCAATGTTGAGTTGCTTGTTGAAACCCATGATTGCAAAACAGCAGCAAAAGTCTTGTGAGGAGAAAGATTAGGGGAAGTCAGAGAAGTAGACAAAATGGAAATTGGTGATGGTTGCCCTAAGGTTATGGGCTGAGCGGCCATGCTCGAGAGAAACCCTAGCACTTGTCCACATTTCAATAATATTGCTACAATTAAGAACCTTTTAAGATCACGATCATAAATACAACACCAAGTAAACCAAGAGCCAAATTAAAAACAAACATATATCAAGCATAAAACAGAGTCAAGACCGAACCTTCAAACACAGAACATAATCTCCTCTCTTGTAATAAGATGGATTCTTTATCGATCTCTGTACAACCTTCCGTATTCCATCTGCATAGCTGTCCACCATATTCGCTGCCCCATCCCCAAACAATATAAAACAAACACCCCTCATCCTTGATATACTTATAACCCATAGCTATCCCACACCCCAACGGCGCCGTAGCCCCCACAATCCCATGCCCTCGATAAAACCCCGCACTCTCCTTATTCAAATGCATCGACCCTCCCTTCCCCTCAGCAATCAAAGCTGTGCAAGTCTATAATAGAAGCTAGATCAAGAAACAATAGAAGCTAGATCAAGCAATAATTAAAGCTAGATTAGTAGCAAAGCAATCAACGCCATTTTCCCTAATTTTTTTCGATGGTCTAGGGTTTCGTCAAATCTCAGTGATCATCACATTTTATTGCACTTTTATACCCTCATTATCTATTTTAGTTAAATAAATATATCTGCTAATAATATTTTTTATCTTAATTTGCAGGTAATATAGAATTATTGAATAAGAGCTCAAATGAAGACTATTTCAAATCTAAAAGATATCTAATGAAGCCCAGAATGCCTAAATCCAAAGCCCACGACTAAGTTTAGAAGCAAAATCTTAGCACTTATTACTTTCGTGGTTAGAATTATTAATAACTTGGCCTGCAATTGAGAATCAAATTAAATATGGAAAAAATAAAGTCAAATTCGTGCTCAGGATGGTCAACCGCAAAGATAATACGATATCTCCCAATCTGGAAAGAAGAATTCAACATATTATATATGAAAATTACCTATCTCGACGAGACGGAGCCATCAAAATTACTAGATTCTAAAAATTTCATCAGCAACAGTAGATTATGATAAAAATCTGAATTTAAGTGATATATATTCAATTATTTGAAGTCCAAGTTAAATTCTAAGAAGCCCAAGAGCATTTAAGAGAAGCCCAAGAGTTTTAAATAAATTCAATACAAAATAAATAAAGCCCACAAAGCCCATCTCTCAAGTATTGAATCAATGGTCTAGATTATTTTGAGAGATCCTATGGTTATGAGGGTTGATTGGGGCCGAAGCCAAATCCTATGGTTGTGAGGGTTACTTGGGGGCCAAGACAAATCCAAAGATTGTGAGAGATTCTTATTATCTATAAATAGATAGGTAGAGTGAGGGTTTGAAGGGTGAAATATTTTGTAATAACTTCTTTTTAAAGAGGAGGGTTACTCTTAATTGAGAAGACCTTCCAAATTTATAACTTTTAGTTGCAATTAATAAAAAAATATTTTCACCCCTTCATATTTTCTTTTCTTCTCTTTGTCCAAGGATGAAAAGAGGATGAAGATGAAGATAAGATGAAGATGAGGATTTGCTTTTTATTCCTTTCTTTTCTTTTCTTGTAATATTTTCTTTTCTTGCTTATTTCATGCTTGTAGAGTAGATTTTCATTTATGTCTTTACTTTTATTTCTTTACTTTCATGTATTTACTTTCATGTCATGTTTTTACTTTGTAGTATAGATTTATTTTCTTGCCAATAGTTTAGATTATTTTTATTTCTTCTCTTTTTCCTTTTATTCTCCTTCTTCTAGATTTTTATTTCTTTATTTCATTTTCTAAAGATGTGGAACTAAACTCTTGTAGGAATTCTAGAATTGCATGAAATTAGTATTAATCTCCCTTATAATTTAAGGATTATTCTCTTGTGCTTAAATGATCATGTTTAGGATAATTAACTAGAGAACTAATTGATAGAAGAAAAATTGGATAATCTATGCTTGCTTTGAATGGTAGGATAGAGTATGCTAATGAATTCTAGAATTACCATCTATTTGTTATTAGTTTCATGAGTATTAATTTTACTTAGATGATAATAGGATAGGTTATGCTTGCATTAAAAGTGGTAGGATAGGCTATACTTAATAAATCTAAAGTAAAATGTGATAAAAGAGAATAGTTCATGAATTTATAAGTAAAATTAGCTAGTGGATTCAATTCTAGATTCCTCATATCTTTAATTGAATCATCCATCTTTACTTTCTTGATTTTCATCTTTATTCTTGATTTTCTTTCTTGATTTCATTTTCCTTTACTTCTCATACTCTCTCAATCTTGTTTTGTTTATTCGCACATATCACTTCCACACTCTTAATCCCTCCACACTCACTTTTATTCTTATTTTGTTTTTATTTGCACTTTATCACGACCACTCTCTTAATCTCCACAATCCATCACATTTCTTCTATCACACTCCTAATTGTCACACACACAACATAAGAACCAATTTTGATTAACTCTTACAACACCTTCTCGTGGGATCGATAACTTTTTATACTATAACTTGATGGTTGTATACTTGCAACTTTAGGATTACACATTTATTTTCCTATCACTTAGCAACAAAGTAACAATCCAATCCGGATCAAGCAACAATACAAGCTAGATCAAGCAATGAAGCAGTAGAAAAAGGAGGGAAGAAGAGGAGATGAGAGGGATGGGGTGACCCTAAAAGGTTTTTCTCCCTTTGCTAGCTTTGTTCAAGAGAAAATGAGTTAATATCGTTTTATTCAGTTTTATTTGATTTTCTAGTATAATCAGGCCTTTGAGATTGGAATGTGATTTTTTTCTTTGGTTGAGGTGGAACGCGCTTTCTTTCTTAATTTTTTTTTCTTTTTGGCAAACCAAACAGCCAAAAATGAAAAAAGCTGACATTGTTTGATAGTTTTCCTTTGTGTCAGTTTTTTTGAGAGTGTTTTCTTCACCTTTTTAGTGAACCAAACAGCCCTAAGATGCAAACACTAAATAAGAGAAAGAGAATATTTCACAAGTTGTCTATTAAGGGACTTTGGTAGATCTGATAGCTTCACTAGAGATGGAGCAAGAATCTCTTGATGAAAAATGTTGCATTCTAGAGGGTTTTGCCTTCAAACCCAAAGTTTTACCCACTTTATTTTTAAACCCAAGTATTTCTATTAAGACTCTTACACCCAAAGTTCTTTAACAACAGATAATCACATTTTTATACCCTCATTATCTATTTTATTTAAATAAAAATATCACTAATAAACATGTTTTATCTTAATTTGCATGTTAATGAAGAATTAATGAATAAAAGCTCAAAATGAACTCAAATTTCCTCATTTTTTACCTTTGATTGAAGCTCGGGATCAAGCCAAGCAATCTACAGAAGCCGAAAAAATAAGGATCCAATATGAAAAAAAATCAAGTCAAAATCATGTTCAAGATGATTAGCCACAAAGAAATGACCATATCTCTCAATTCGGAAGGCGGAATTTAACATATAATATATGAAAATCACCTATCTCGATGAGACAGAGCTATCTGTATTTTTAGAATTTTACAATTCTAATCGGTTGGTCAACCGATTGGTCAACCGATTGACCAATCGATTGACTCATGACAAACTTATTTTATGGCTAAGATTTAATCCTTAGAGCCCAAGTAAAATCTAATGGTTCTTGTTGCTTGCTATAGGCTACAAATAGGGGCAGAAAGTGAGGGGTTTGAGTGTGAAAAGTTTTGTAAAAATTCTATTTGGCGAGGAGGGTTACTCTTAATTGAGAAGACCTTCTAAAATTATAACTTTTATTGCAATTGATAAAAGAAAATTTTTCACATCTTCATATTTTTCTTTTCTTCTCTTTATTTGATAATGAAGATGAAGATGAGATGAAAATGAACATCAAGATGATGACTTACCTTCATTAAGAGGCTAGAACCCTCTTGGAATGTAAGTTTTCTCTTTGCTAATAAATTTTTTTTGATTTTTTTCTTATTGTTAAATATTCATGAGGCTAGAACCCTCTTGAATTAGATTTTATTTTCATGCTTGTTGAGTAGATTTACTTTCATGTCTTTATTTTCTGCTTTAAATTCTTGCATTTACTTTCATGTCTTTATTTTCTGCTTTAAATTCTTGCATTTATTTTGTAGCTTAGATTTTATTTTCTTGCACTATTCACCTTGAGGCTAGAACCCTCTAGGGAATTGTTTTTATTTATTTTCCTTCTCTTTGATTCACCTTGAGGCTAGAACTCTCTAGGAAATTATTTTTGTTGTTATTTTTATTTTCTTTGATTCACCTTGAGGCTAGAACCCTCTAGGGAATTATTTTTGTTGTTATTTTTATTTCCTTTGATTCACCTTGAGGCTAGAACCCTCTAGGGAATTGCCCTTTTCTAAGATGTGGAACTAATTCTTATGGGAACTCTAGAAATTGCATGAAACTAAGTTTTATTTCTTTTATAATTTGTGAATCATTCTCTTATGCTTAAAATGATCATGTTTAGAATAGTTATTTGTGGGAAAGTTGGTTCCTTGATTTTCATTACTTTCGAATTCATTACACCTTTATGGGATTACAAACGAATTCAAAAATAGAAAGATCGCCTTTTTATAAGGCTACAATGAGAATTAAAGAAAGAAAATTACAACTCTCTGCTCAAACAAACGCGGGATCCGTTTATCGAATCCTCACTTGCGTGGATATCTTTGTCGATGTCGGGGACTCCGCCGCGTGATTGTGATTAGATGCGAGATCTACAAACCTACGGGGATTATTTCATGAAGGAAACAATCGCTGACGGGAACTATCTCACGAAGGAGATAATTGCCGGAGTGGATGAGATCGACCAAGCGAAATCAAGCACAAACCCTGGGATTAAGACGAAGCTTAATCCGGAGGGTAGATCTGTAGATCTGATCTCGGACTCCTCGAACTCCTCGCTCGATGATGATCGACTCGCCGGAATCTGAGGTATGAACGCCGGGGTTGCTGAAGGGTCGCTCCAAAAATTCAGATCTCTCTCCGACAGAGCTTCAGCTTCTCTCCAAAAATGCAGCCCTGCACAAATGAGCCCCTACCCCTCTATTTATAGAGTTTGAAAGCGGGTAAGCGGTCAAAACTGGGCCCAAAGCCCAATCAGATCTGGAGGTGGCTCGGCCACCCCTAGGTGGCTCGGCATTGGTGAGCCACTGGGGTGGCTCGGCCACCCCTAGGTGGCTCGGCCACCCCTAGGTGGCTCGGCCACCCCTAGGTGGCTCGGCCATGGCGAACCACCTTGAGGTGGCTTGGCTAAGGGGTGGCTCGGCCAACTCCCGGGGTGGCTCGGCCACCCCTAGGTGGCTCGGCCACCCCTAGGTGGCTCGGCCACCGAGCCACCCATGGGAGGCTCGGTTTTGGCCGAGCCACCTTCGGGTGGTTCGGTTTTTTGCTGAGCCCCTGAGGGCGACTCCGGGACCTTTTTCACCATTTTTCGGTATTCCGGGTCTGGTTTGATTGATCTAGTCGACACTCGCTGATCCGGAGCTTTAAAGTTGGGTTTATCCCTTCGATCCTACGCGATTCGCTACTTTGCTGATTTAGTCGCTTTGTCGATTCGCTTCATGCATTTCGTCGACTCGATTTATTGACTTGGACACTTCGTCGACTCACTTTATGCGCTTCGTCGACTCGCTTTACGCGTTTGTGTCGCGGTCACTTGTTGTTGCGTCGTCGACGATTTGCCGTTATGTCGTTGGGCCATTGTGGGTAATGGACTCCTCGTCCGCGGCGCTTTTGGGGACTTATAGGCAATTTTCAACGCCTACAATAGTCAACTAAAGAACTAATTGGTAGAAGGAATTCTAGAATTACTATTTAGTTATTGTTCTTTTCATGAGTATTAATTTTACTTGGATGATAATTTGATAGGTTATGCTTTTCTTGAGTGGTTTGATAGTCTATGCTTAATAAATCTAAAGTTGAATGTGATAAAAGAGAATGATTCATATTTTATAAGTGAGATTAGCTAGTGGATTCAATTATAGATTCCTCATATCTTTAATTGAATCATTCATCTTTACTTTCTTGATTTTCCTCTTTATTCTTGATTTTCATTTATTTGTTTTATTTTTCCTTTATTTTATTCATCATTCTTTCTCTTCTCTCAATCTTGGTTTGTTTTTATTCATATATATTCACAAACACTCTCTTAATCTCTCCACAATCAATTATAATTTTTATCACTCCTAATTGTCACATACACAACATAAGAACCGATTTTGATTAACTCCTACAACACCTTCCTCGTGGGATCGATAACTTTTTCTACTATAACTTGATAGTTGTATACTTGCAACTTAGGTATTATTTAATTCCTATCAAGTTTTTGGCCAAGTATCGGGAAGGTGCTTGTAATTAAATTTTATATTTTGGTTCTTTGATTTGTGTGTTTTAGTGTGATGGAACTACTTTGAAGGAGAATGCTGAAGATTAAAGAGAAGATTTGCTTGAAAAGGTAAGTTCTCTTTGTAGTATTTTCAATTCCACCCTTAGTTAGCCTTTTCATATTAGAGACAATTAGGAGCTAATAAAAATAAAAACAAAAAAATTATTTTTTGTCAACCATAATAAAATTCACCCTCCATTTAGATATTTACTAACAAGATAATAAATTCAAACAAGAGCTCCCTTTCTCACATTTGTCTAATTGATAACCTTAATTAAAAAAATAGAAAGATTTGATTTTTGCATTCTTTTGTAGTTGCTTTTAATTCCTATGGTTGCATTGCATATAATTGTAGACGGTCAAAATGTATTTTCACTTGGGCCGATGATTAGCTTGGATCCAAGAAGTGAACGCCTATGGGCTAAACACTTCGAATGAGCCCAAAGTCGAGTCCACAACGAACCGTAGCGAAGGTCGCCCAGTAACTAAAGCGAACTTCGCCAAGCAACCCATGACGACTCAATTCGATCAAGACAGGCGAAGCTCGCCAACTAGTGAACTCCGCCTTCATGGACTAAGTCATCCACCTCCGAAGAAGGCGCACCCACGTTCACAGTGACCCTCGCCTGCACTCACAGTGACCTTCGCTCACACCTTCAGCGGACCTCGCCAAGGTCGCAAAGTCCGCCCAATAGCCGTTTCAGAGCTATTTTCGGGGGATAACTGCTCCCCCATTATCTCCTGCTTTAATGGCCACTTAATCCATAATTAAAGGAGCCATTAACTCTCTCTTTTAGCATATAAAAGAAGAGGAAATCATCCATTCAAAAAAAAAAGGAGGAGAGAGAAAGTTTGAAATTTCCAATTACTACACACGCATATTCGTGAGCTCATTGAGAGAAATTGCTAGAGAGAAGACTGAGCTAGCTTCAAGGCAATTCAACACTCGACAATCAGCAAGAAACCTGTCGTCTTAGTCGGTTCGTCAATAGAGTACAAGATCGACGCTCCATCGGCACGCAAACAAGAACCCCAGGAAATACAAATTTTCCTTAGTTTCATTGTTGTCTACTAATTATAATCTGAGTTAATTGCAATTATAAAAAGACCCGAAACAAGATGGCGACTCTGCTGGGGACTTCGTTCTCCTCCAACGAGAAAATTGTATCGCAAACTGACACTAAGACCCTCGGGTCTTTTGCTGAAATGCTGATCATTGAATTTGATCAAGCGAAGTTCGAGGAGTCTATCTCCATGAGCTCTTCAATGATAATTGTGCACTGTTGCCGTAGAATTCATCGTAGAGCGAATCTCGGGTCCAAAGTGACCCCCGCGTGTGGAAAGGCCACCTTCACTGAAGGAAGTTTGAGCTTAGCTGGAAGCCAAACAAACCTCGCCAAAAGCGAAGGAAATCCGACTCTCACCTTGAGCGAAGATCAAGATGTCAATACGTCTGATCTCAGGCTTCAATCATCAACTCCTTTAGGAGTTCGATTTAAAGCATCTTGCGATGCTCGCTATGCTTCATCAGATAGAAGCAAAGAATGGGGGTAATTCCTCATAAAGATTCCCTCTGAGGAATAAAATCATCATTGATGATCCCGGCCGGCCGTCGTAGTTTAATGCTCGCGATTCTAATATTAAAGTCAGCGAAGTTGACACTAATGTTGATTTGCTAGAATTCATAACTCTGAAGAGAGCTCGCCAATGTCAGCATTGTGCAACACTCAGAGAAGTAATCTCAGCAGTCCAAGAAGGTTGTCAATGTAAAGAATCAGTCTTCAACCGTCTCGGTCCTATTCTTGAGCCTTTAGGGGCTCGAACTAAACGACGACGATGTGCCCGACAAAGCAAAACTCAAGTCTTTACTGTCAACATGAAAAGCGTCACTTCCAAAGACGATGAGGAAGATACAGATAGCTCCCCTGATCCAGTATATTCTCCTGGCATCAAATCCATACTTCCAGAAGCGGAGGGCGTGTATCGTAATACCAGGCTAAGAGCAAGAGCAGCAATTCCTTTTGACTACTCTTCCATACAAAGGCCGCAATCTTCGTCTCAAACAGATCAACCAACTTCTAGTGATGCCAACTCAGCCATAGCATCAAATCCAACCCATAGTTCAAGCCAAGAACGACAGTGAGAAGTAAATACAACAGATCGAGAAGATATTCTAACTCAAATGGTAATCTAGAAGAAAGAAGCGGATGATCGGATCAAACATCTAGAAAAGATGATCGAGCAACTTTTGTTGAATCCTAATCCTCAACCAAGTTCTTCAAAAGGGAAAAGGCCGATTGGTGACAATCCTCCTGAAGAAGATCAAGAACACCAAAGCGACGCGGATTCCGAACAAGCGAGGTCTTAAGTGATGAAAATCGCAAAGCCAAGCAAGGAAGCAAAAGCTTTGGAAGATATCCAGAAGCAACTCAATGTTCTTTCTCAGCGAACGGAGCTAAAAAAAGTAGGGATTATCCGACCTTATGAAGTTCCCTATCCTATGAAGTTCAAGCCACCTACACTACATGCGTTTGATGGCAAAGGATCTCCGAACCAGCATATCTACTACTTCCATCAACAGACTGGGAACGTAGTGGGTAACGACGCCATTAAAGCACGTCTCTTTATTGGCACCCTTCAGGGGGTAGCCTTTGATTAGTTTCAGAACTTGCCTGAAGGTTCAATTAGATCTTGGGCGGATTTGGAATCAAAATTCCTCTTGCAATTCCATGAGGAACAATCCGATGTTACTATGGCCAAACTCCTTTCCGAGAAACAAAGCGGGAGTGAGACGGTCAGAGAATACATCGAACGGTCTCTTTCCTTTTCCTCGCCCTCCAGCGGGCACTTCTTGACGAACCACAGACTCGGTCGGTTCTCAAATGTTGATTCCAACCTGTCTTGGAGGCGCAGGTGGCTCGTTGGCCTGTACTTGAGGAGCAGCTTGTTCGGCTGGATCGTTCAGCTCATCATCTGGCATTCCTCCTTCTACTAGATAGTCACGGATTCTAGGAACTCGGGTCTTCTTACCCCTCTGAGAAGATTCCCTGTATCGTCGAGAAATCTAAAACAAGCCGGATTTGTTGGTTTGGAATCTGGGATGCGGCGTGATCACCTTGTTATACCACTTGCAGAACCCTAACGTCATGTAACAGTTAGGCGTATGTTGAGGAAGCAGAAACTTAGCTCTAGTGCCCCCAGCGGTAAAATGATACCAAGCGCGAGCACCGTCAATCACACTTCCTGAATGTATCAACCCAGGATTTGGATTCCCGACGTACAGCTGATCATAGCCAAACTGGCGAGCAAATCGGCACGGCAAATATGGCTCGATATAGAATTTCGCTCTGTTCAATTTAGCGACAAGGTGACCTAGCCGAATGTTCACCAATCAGTTAAAACACCCGCTAGGCAAACAAGTGAAGCCTTCGCTGCTCACACCATCTTCAAATGCGTCCCCGGGGTTGACTCCGTCAATGGAAGGAAAGCAACAGTAGAAATGATAATTGTCCTTGTGCTGAAGAATTCTACGAATCCCGGCAAGATATTTGACCAACCACTTGGAGCGTTCGAACCTCTGGAGTAAAGCAATGTTTACTCCACCAGGCATGGCAGCTGACATCAACTGAGGGCAATGCTGGGTAAACCATATTACTAAGTACATATATGGCAGCTCCACCCGAGGATTGGGCACTTGATTTCTCAGACATCTCTCCTCCTGTTTCAAATATTCAGTGGCCAACTCCCTCAGGCCATGGTGAATATAGCTCACCATCGCAGGTAAAAGGGCTAAATCATACCCACAAGCTAACAACACGGTGGGATGTAGCACTTTGATCGAGATGCGGTCCTTTGGCCGAGAAGGAACGACACATCCCTTCAACCAAATGGAAAAAAAACCTGCAAGTAACGCCCGCTCAGATATTAGTTCCCTCGCTTGATGATGAAAACTTTCAAACTTATCACCGGCATGGAACCCACACACATCCGAGGCAGTGTGCAATACAGAGCCATCCTCAAAGATACGGGTCTCGACATCCTTAGCCTCGACCGGAGAGATTGAACTTACGGCCTTATCATTCTTACTGACATGGGGAAACAAATAATCTGCCCAAGGAACGCGAGGCATAGTGAAATCATGCCCAGTATTCCCGGTGACCTTTTGGCAGATGAGGAAATGGCATGCCAACTCTCGGAAGACTTTCATAACCTAGGTAACGTGGTTCGGTGGTCTCAACTCCTCATTAGTGGGAAAAATTTCCTCATACGGGCGAGTTCCTATTGGTAAACGCGACACCTCGAACATCTCATGAAGAGCTATTCTAATTCCCCCCGCAGGAGTGAAGAAGGTGTTACTATCAGAGTTATATAACTCCAGAATGCCATATAATATAGACGCGCAAATCTCAACACCATATTTGGAAGCCCGCACTGCAGCATACAGCCCCATCTCATGTAACCTATCCGCAAAGGTTTCGAGAGCAAAGTCGACCAAACGAGTCCACCATTGGGTATCCGCCGATTTGAACCAACCTGGAAACCTAGCATCTGCCTCTAGATACTGAGCATCGTTCTTAGCAAGCTCATTCTCGAAGGTGTTTGGAATTACATGGATTTCATTGACTGGCACGTCCTCACTTACGAAGCCTGGACGTAGCCCGATGATATTAATCCCATAAAGCCCCTCATGATGAAAGCCACCTCCATGCTTCAGAGAACCTATCTTAATGCTGTCTTCCCTGTTCGTGAGAGTGTAGCGCATGAAACGAGGTACGGCGAGACGTTGCAGATACATGAAAGAGACTTGACGTCCTATCACCGGCATAGCAAACTGACGATCTCCCTGAGCATAGTACCAGTACTCCTCTCCCCAGTCAAAGAGGGAGTTCCCGCCAAGCACACTATCTCCAAAGTGGAATTGCGATTTCACTGATACGTCCTCATCAGGAATCGAGAATTTGGCATCTGTGATTATCTCCCGGAGAGCTCTAGTTCTACCCGCGCGAATGGCCTCCATTCTCCCCTGACTGCTACCCTCCAGGAATAAAGGAACATTCCCATCAAAGACATGCACCACTTCAGGATCGTGTGTTCCATCATGCCCAAAATGATTGTGACGGTCCACAGGATCTTTGGAATAGGCAACTACACAAAGATAACAAATGAGTTAGCAGATGAAGATCAAGTTCAGCTATCACACTCAAGAGCAGAGGCGAACCTCGCTCACAAGCCAAAATCATCTTTATCAACTAAGTGTTGACAAGATGAAGCGAAGTTCAACAACAATTGCGAACTTCGTTCACATATTTAAGTTGGTGAAACTCATCCAACTAAGGCGGACCTCACTCAAGCGAGGGTCATTCAAATCAACAAGCCCCGCCCGAGCAAAGGTCGCTCAAAATAAGCGACAAGCTCGCTTAAAGCGAAGTCATTGCGAAGCCCAAAGGGCTAACGAGCTCCGCCAAGAATGAAGCTCGCTCCAACGAGCGCTATTAATGGCTACTGGTAGAACTCCGCCACGAACGATAAAAAGCTCGTCGGAGAAAACCACAAGTGGTCGTAAAGATCTGGCCTTTGACAGCGGATCAAGTCCCTAGATGCCATAAGGCGTCATCTAAAGCCCAATGGGCGGTGGTTAAGGCCGATCCGAAGATCGCCATTTGAAGGGCTTAACACTTACCCATGGCCAACTCCAACTGCGCCGGCGTCTCGTCAGCTCTCAGCCGACGAGCTCCTCAAGCAGAGCCTCTCCCTCTAGAAACTGCGCGACGAGGAGCCATTGAGGAAAAGTTCTGGGATTTCTAAAAAAAAGAAGCTCGGGTTTGAAGGGAGTGAAGAGTTTTTTCAAAGTGGAGAAGAAGGAGGTAAAGCAGCCTATTTATAGGCTAAAATCCCCCAAACTCCGCTAAAGAATCCTTGCCCCTAACTTCGCCGAGTATTTCGCTAAAAGCCAGATCCGCCGAAGATCCCACTATCAAACTCCGCTGAAGATCTCGCCGCTGAGCTTCGCCAAAGATCTCGCCTTGAATCCTGCTATTGATTTCAGCTTCGACCTTCGCCAAAAACCTCGCTCCAAACGAGTTTTGCCACAACCACCAACCTGAATCTTATGCTTTTAGGCCGAACTTTGCCTAAGCCGACTTACTGAGCTTCACCCAAGATAACTGTTCTTCAAGGGAAGCGAACTTCGCCCAACTCAACAGGGCATTTTGGTGAACCTCGCCAGAAGCATCATAGTGAATTTCACTAAGTCTCCAAATTGAGAAAATCACAACTCAATTTGTTCGAGACTCCACGCCGAACAACCTTACAAAGAGCACGGCAGTCGAGGCTCCACGCATCTCGTTCGCGGTCAAGTTCGCGCCAAGCCTTCGACTGATTTTGAATAATTCCCTCGAGTATCTCCTTCTCGGTCGACAGCAACTCTGCCAAATGATGAAGTACGCGGAGTTCATCCGCTTGATTGCCCTGAACTTGGGCTAACTCCTGTTGGAGTCTTTTGATTTTAGCTCCTCTGTCGAGGAGCATCTCCGTCCTATGCGATGTTGGCACAGCCATGGAGAAGAAGAAGAAGAAGAAGAGGCGATGAGAATGGATGAAGTTGGCTACTATTTATAGCCTATTTCAAATCCTAACTCCCAAGAAAATCGCATCTTCCGAGATCTGATTGGACCGGACAAAGAGGCTAAGACTTAGCCTAAAACTCGGTCAAATCCATAGTGAATCTCGTAAGTTCTTCAATCAAGAGATCTCAGCCGTAAATCATGGTACAAATCCACAGGCGAATCCCAACAAACTTCGCCAAACCAGCAAGCGTCGCCAGACGACGAAGTTCACAACAAACAGCTCGAAACAAATTGAGCTTCGCCAGCCAGCGAATGTCGCCAATCAACGAACTTCACTCAAGCAACACAAAGTTGAGCAACCTTCACTCACACTCAAGATCAGCCGAACCTCGCTGACTTCTCAACATCACCTCAGCAATGAAGGAGGCGAGTTTCGTTCCAAGCATGGATTTGGACAAACACAAGCATCATCAAACCTTCGATACAAGTCTACAACTAAGGGAGCTACGTTCAATAGTACACCTCTGGCAACCAAGTAGGCGAATGAAGATAAGTTTTTACCCAATCAAGACAACTAAAGCTACGTTCAACAGTACACCTCTGGCTACTAACCCAAAGTATTTCAATTCCTGTTACAAGTCTGAATGCAGGATCTTGAAAACTTGGGGGGGTCTTGTAGACGGTCAAAATATATTTTTACTTGGGCCGATGATCAGCTTGGATCCAAGAAGTGAATGCCTATGGGCTAAACACTTCGAATGGGCCCAAAGTCGAGCCCACAACAAACTGCAACGAAGGACGCACAGTAACTAAAGCGAACTTCGCCAAGCAACCCATGCCGACTCAATTCGACCAAGATAGGTGAAGCTCGCCAACTAGTGAACTCCGCTTTCGTGGACTAAGTCATCCACCTCCGAAGAAGGCGCACCCACGTTCGTAGTGACCATCGCCTGCACTCACAGTGACCTTCATTCACACCTTCAGCGGACCTCGCCAAGGTCACGAAGTCCGCCCAATAGCCGTTTCAGAGCTATTTTCGGGGGATAACTGCTCCCCCATTATTTCCTGCTTTAATGGCCACTTAATACATAATTAAAGGAGCCATTAACTCTCTCTTTTAGCATATAAAAGAAGAGGAAATCATCCATTCAAAAAAAAGGGAGGAGAGAGAAAGTTCGGAATTTCCAATTACTACACACGCATATTCGTGAGCTCATTAAGAGAAATTGCTGGAGAGAAGACTGAGCTAGCTTCAAGGCAATTCAACACTCGACAATCAGCAAGAAACCCGTCGTCTTAGTCGATTCGTCAACGGAGTACAAGATCGACGCTCCATCGGCACGCAGACGAGAACCCCAAGATATGCAAATTTTCCTTAGTTTTATTGTTGTCTATTAATTGTAATCTGAGTTAATTGCAATTATAAAAAGACCCAAAACAATAATAGTAGGAATTCACCAAAGTGATTTGAGCATCTTGATTTGGCACTCACTTAAAAATATTCTTAAGGGCAAAAACCCACTAATCAAGATAAGGTGAAGGATTTCATCACCCTTTTCTCACCCACAAATCACTAATTCCTCACTATACAAACCCAAGCCTTTTAAAACTCATTATATGTTGGCCCCTCAGGATTCGAGCTCATAAAGAAATAAGAAATCCTTAAGTGAACCGATTTAAGTTTACTTGAATCAGTAGTTTGTGTCTGAGGCAAGGTTTAGGGGTTGTGTAAAGCACTCCGCAAGGAACGATGTACTTAATTAGTCATTGACCTCCCTCTAGTACTATTCTTACCTGGCTAACTAACCGAGTAACTTCGATCTTTTCACTAAAGGAGTTTTTGGTTAGGAGCTGGTCTAGTTGAGTCTAGGCTTAACCCTAGAATTAAGGGTGATTGATACAAAGTGATTGCTCTTGATTTGTTTTAGTTAGATTTTTCTTTTATCCTTCTTTTCTTCTCTCATTAATTTTTAGGTCTTTTAAAAAGAGAAGAAAAAAGTAACTTTGTTTTTCTTAGAATTTTTTATTCCATTTTTAGTAAAAAATCCAAAAATAATTTTGTTTTGGTGTATGCAAATTTAGATTAGGAATAATATCAATCGTTTTAACCAATTTTGAGACTAAACCAATGGAAAATCATAATCAACCTGTTCTTCAAGACATATATTATCAGAAGAAGAAAATGAGTCGGATCTAAGTTTTGAAGAAATTTTTAGTGTGGAACTGAAGATATTAGAAGAAATAGGATCGGTCGGGTCTCTCAAAACAAAGAAATTGTATTTGATACATGTTTATCGATCTTAGTTTTGAAGAACTATTTCTTTGATGAACTTAGACTCCTAGAAAACAAACAACAACGAATTTTTATACCTAAACCATGAATCTTGGGTTTGAGGATATTTTAAAGAAGAACTGGTTGTGTTAGGAAAAACTTTCATTAATAAAAATCTAAGTTCAAATTTGAAAATTAAAATTAAAATGCATAACACCATTGATACATACCTTCAAATGTTGTTGCAAAATTATTGAAAACTCCGAGTATACAGAGTTTAAGCATATTTTGAATTTATCATTCTAGATTTCTTCAAAATCCGAGGTAGAATTTTCAGCAATAAGGTAGGGTTTGATGTAGAATATGAGCTTTTCATTTTTAATTTGTCATTCTACATCTTTACTTTTTGTCTCATTATAATACAAATAATAAAAGAATATTCTTCTCTCATTTGAGAGTTTCTTGTTCTTTTGAAAAAAAAACAAAACAAAAGGATATGAAAAAATGAAAAAGAAAATTTTGACTTCATCCTCCTCACATCAAAGGTAAATTGCAAATTTTATCATTTCAACATTGTTCTAAGTCGACTAAATAAATATAAGTACTTTATTTTTTATCTACTTTACTTTGTGCATCATAGAGTTTGCATTGAGGATAATGCAAAATTTAAGTGTGGGGGTGGGGATTAGTCATTTTTCTTCTTTATCTTAGTCATTTTTCCTCTTTATTTTACCATTTCCCCTCTTTTCTCTTCTTTATTTCACAATTTTTTCTTTCATATTTTTCTCTTCTTTTTGTCACTTGCCAACTTAATAGAGTTAATTAATAATTGATCTATTTAATAAATTTAAATTTTCTAATCCTTAGTTAGTTTTGTACTCAAGTTAACCTTTTATGATAACTCTAAATAAATTTCTTAAGAAATATTTTTCAAAGTAGTATACTTTACTAAAGTCTTAACTTAGACTTTTAATTAAAGGAATGAAATTTTTGCATGCTTAGCTTAGAGTTGAAAATAAATTTTCAAGTTGTCTTGATCTAAATATTTTTAGGGATATAAACACACACACACATACACACATATATATATATATATATATATATATATATATATATATATATATATATATATATATATATATATATATATATATATATATATATATATATATATATATATATATATATATATATATATATATATATTATAAAAAATCTAACCTCACAAAAGAAGAGTACGAAAAATTAGCACCAATTAAAATCCTCTTAAAATCCAAGGTGGTTCTATCTTACTAAGCCTAAGTTGACCGAGTAATTAAGTCCAAGGAGTATTTCCATGCTTAATGACCTAAGCCCAATTGAGTTGGGATTCATTAGCCCAAAATTAGTTAAATGGTCACTTAGAAAGCCCGATCAAGAAGAATAAAATCACCATGGAATCAAGAGTTTAAAAAATTTACTCACAATGTTTTTATATATATAGTTATATTTGTATATATGTTTTTGAAAAATAAATTGATTAAGAGACTTGAAAACTGTTTAAAATAAAGAGTTAGCATGTTCTTTTCAAAACCTTTAATTTAAACTTCTAAGTTAGATTTGATTTTGTATATCTATAATGAAAAGATTTTCTAAGAGATTTACCTTGGAGTTATATATAAAAACGTTTTCTTGAGTATTAACTAGCTTCAATTAGAATGTTTAAATATATTATGTAAATTAATTATTCATAAGCTTTTTAAATTGGCAAGTTGACTAAATTTTGTGGGTATATTCATTGCAAACTCTCACGAGACTACAACTCGTCCACTAGAGTAACCTAGGGGTTTAAAGGCTTGTTGTATGTGCTAAACACAACCGCGATTCCTACGAAAGTGAGTTTTGATTTTTCTTTCTTTCCTTTTTATTTCTTTTCTAGAGGACTAGCAAAAGTTTAGGTGTGGGGGAATTTGATAATCACATTTTTATACCCTCATTATCTATTTTATTTAAATTAAAATGTCACTAATAAACATGTTTTATATTAATTTGTAGGTTAATAAAGAATTAATGAATAAAAGCTCAAAATAAACTCAAAGTTCCTCATTTTTTAATATTTCATTGAAGTCCAGGATCAAGCCAAGCAATCTACAGAAGCCGAAGAAATAAGGATCCAATATGAAAAGAAATCAAGTCAAAATCATGTTCAAAATGATTAGCCATAAAGAAACAACGATATCTCTCAATCCAAAAGGCAGAATTTAATATGTAATATATGAAAATCACCTATCTCGACGAGATGGAGCTATCTGCATTTTCCAAATTTTATATTTCTAATTGGTTGATCAACCAATTGGCCAATCGATTGACTCGTAACAAACTTATTTTATGGCTAAGATTTAATCCTTGGAGCCCAAGTAAAATCCAATGGTTCTTATTGCTTGCTGTACGCTATAAATAGGGGTAGAGAGTGAGGGGTTTGAGTGTGAAAAATTTTGTAAAAACTCCATTTGGGGAGGAGGGTTACTTTTAGTTGAGAAGACCTTCCAAAATTGTAACTTTTTGTTGCAATTAATAAAAGAATTTTTTTTCACCTCTTCATTTTTTTCTTTTCTTCTCTTTATTTGATAATGAAGATGAAGATGAGATGAAGATGAAGATCAAGATGAGGATTTGCCTTTATCAAGAGGCTAGAACACTCTTGGGATGTAAGTTTTCTCTTTTGCTAATAAATTTATCTTTTGCTTTCTTTTCTTGTTGTTAAATATTCATGAGGCTAGAACCCTCTTGAATTAAATTTATTTTCATACTTGTAGAGTAGATATACTTTCATCTCTTTACTTTCTTGCTTTAAATTCTTGCATTTACTTTCATGTCTTTATTTTCTCTGTAGGCAATAAAAATTACCTTAATCCCTGCACAGCAACTCAGAATAAGTAAAAGAGCTTAAGGGTCCATCTGAGAAAAGTCAGACCCACCTAAAGGTTAAGTTCACCTGAATGCTTGACTTTACAAAATAGACAAAAGTGCTGATATCTCTCAAACCGGAAGGAATTTGGCAAAATGACCGGAGTAAACCATACCCTATGGGTTGGTTTGGTTGGCTCCGTCTCGCCGAGATAGTCGATTTTTATATATAATTCATCCAATTCTGACTTACGGTTTGAAAGTTACGACCTGTTCTTCGTAGCATGTTCTGGAGCTCGCCTGTAGCAAGCTCACATGCTAAGGAGCTTAGCTCGCCTCAAGAGCAAGCTCGCATAAAGACTTGGAGCTCGCCTGCGTGCTTGAAGCTCGTCTGCACATGGCAAGCTGGCCCGCAAGCTCGCCTGAAGGGTTGAAGCTTGCCTAAACCAAGCTCGCCTGCATGCTTGAAGCGCATTGCACCAAGCTTGCCTGCATAGCCTCGCCTGCACATTGAGCCGAGCTCGCCTGAAGGCCTGAAACTCGCCTGAATCAAGCTTGCCTGTAGACACAAGTGCCAACTCACTTGCAAGACCGCCTAGGCTCGCCTGAACGCCTAGTCCGCCTGCAGCTTCACCAAGCTGGCCTGAAGGTTGGTCAAGCTTGTCACCCGCCCACTTGAGGTATGGAAGAGGTCACTTCCTACGATTTAAGGGAGAGAGTATGCTCCTCCTTACCCCTAAGTGGTCACATCCCACAGGGAGTATGGCTCCCCCAACAAGGCATGGTCACATCCCATGATTCAAGGAAGTGGCCATGCCTCTCCTTGCCTATTTATAAGCCACCATCTCCACATGAGAAGGGGGTCAGCATTTTTGAGAGGCTTGCTATGTTTCTAAGACTCTCAAGCTGAACGCCTGGTCTTAACCTTCTTTAGGACTTGACCTTTCAAGAGGCTCGGCAAATTTAAAGTCTCCACCTGAACCCTCAGATTTGGAGGCTCTCGAGCTCTTTGCAAACTCTTGCATTGTTGCCCTATCCAAGCAAGCTCGGGTAGAACCGAACTCCATCACCTCCGAGCTTCTACTGCGTACTGAAGTTCGACCGCAACGTCGATCGGATCATCCAAGAGAAGCAAACTCGACTCGAGCATCAAGGGAGGCATCCTATCGCTACCAACGAACCCACGTTAAACAAGAAAGGCCTTCCCTTCGCTTCTGTTGTAAAAAGCGATTCTTGATTTGTAAACAAGCAATTCGACCAATACAAATCCGAGAGTATATTTTTACACCATACATTCTCGCTTTAAATTCTTGCATTTATTTTATAGTTTAGATTTTATTTTCTTGCACTATTCACCTTGAGACTAGAACCCTCTTGAGATTAGTTTTTATTTTCTTTGATTCACCTTGAGGCTAGAACCCTCTAGGAAATTATTTTTATTTATTTTCCTTCTATTTAATTCACCTTGAGGCTAGAACCCTCTAGGAAATTATTTTTATTTATTTTCCTTCTATTTAATTCACCTTGAGGCTAGAACCCTCTAGAAAATTATTTTTAGTTATTTTATTTTCTTTAATTCACCTTGAGACTAGAACCCTCAATGAAATTGCCCTTTTCTAAGATGTGGAACTAATTCTTATGGGAACTCTAGAAATTGCATGAAACTAAGTTTTATTTTCTTTCATAATTTATGAATCATTCTCTTATGCTTAAAATGATCATGTTTAGGATAGTGAACTAAAGAACTAATTGGTAGAAGGAATTCTCGAATTACTATTTAGTTGTTATCCTTTTCATGAGTATTAATTTTGCTTGGATGATAATTTGATAGGTTATGCTTTCCTTAAGTGGTTTAATAGTCTATACTTAATAAATCTAAAGTTAAATGTGATAAAAGGAGAATGGTTCATATTTTATAAGTGAGATTAGTTAGTGAATTCAATTCTAGATTCCTCATATTTTTAATTGAATCCTCCATCTTTTACTTTCTTGATTTTCCTCTTTATTCATGATTTTCATTTGTTTGTTTTATTTTCCTTCACTTTATTCATCATTCTTTCTCCTCTCTCAATCTTGTTTTATTTTTATTCACACATATAAACAAACACTCTCTTAATCTCTCCACAATCATCATCTTTATCACTCCTAATTCCTCACTACACAAACCCAAGCCTTTAAAACTCATTAGACGTTGGCCCCTAAGGATTCGAGAGTGCAACTAATGAAGAGATCTCTAAGGTATGTCTATGTTAACGATACACTATACATGCAATCTTATGATCAATTTTGGTTATGGTGTCTATCCCCAAAGGAAGCCAGTCAAGTTATAACGGAAGCCCATTCAGGTGTTTGTGGAGCCCACCAGTCAAAATCAAAGATGTGCTTTTAAATCAAGATGATGAGGTATTATTGGCCCACTATGGTGAGGTAGTGAAGAATATGCAAGAAAGTGCCATATTTGTTAAATTCATTGCAATTTTATCCATAAACACCCAAATCCTTTATCCCCTACTATTGCCTCATGACCCTTTGAAATGTGGGGCACCTATATTGTTAGACCCATCGAGCCACCTTCCTCAGGGGGCCATTGATTTATCATTGCAGCTATCAACTACTTTTCTAAATGGACCGAAGCAGTTCCACTGAAAGAAGTTAAAGCTGAAAATGTCATCAAGTTTTTTAAAACAATATCCTTTACCAATTTGGGGTACCTCATAGGATACTCTCAGATAATGATCCCTCCCTAAAGAGGTTCGAGATTAGGAGATTCGCTACTCAACACAAAATTGGTTGGCGTTATTCTTCCATCTACAATGCAAGAGCAAATGGTTTAGTTGAAGCTTTTAACAAAACTCTATGCAAATTGTTGAAGAAAGTGCACTATCACATATTTGATCTAACGCAACAGTTCTAACGCAACGCTTATAACCATTGCGCTAGGTATCTTTCGGGACGGTTTTGAAACGCTTTTAACCGTTGCGCTAGACTTAAGATAACAGTTTATAAAAATCGCTTCATTAGGCCCAACAATTTTACTTGGGTTGATATTATAGGCGGGTTTGGGCTTATGAATTTCTGACCGCTTAAACGAAACCCTTCTCTCTCTCTCAAATCGTGACCACCTCCCACAGAAATCCCCAAAAGTCGCCATGGCCAAAAATCCCAAATCCGAAACCTAGTCGTCGATCTCATCACCGAACTCGTCGCCGATCTCGTCGTCGAGCTCTGATCTCATCATCGAGCTCTGATCTCATCGTCGAGCTCTCTGCTGATCTCGTCGTCGAGCTCGCTGCTGATCTCGTCGTTGATCTCGCTGCTGATCCCGTCGTCGAGCTCGCTGCTGATCCCGTCGTCGATCTCGCTGCTGATCTCCTCCTCGAGCTCGCTGCTGCTTGTCCCCAATCTGCTCGATCCCTGAGGTTAGATTCCTCAACCTAAAAGCTATTTCTTCTCAAAAAAATTGGATTTATTTCATGCGTTCTCTAATTTTTGTGGTTTACTGCATTATAGCGATCTCTTTATAATCCTGACCATGTCAATTAGTCTCTGATATTTCTGCCGATTACATTACTGAGTTCTTAATTTTATTAATTTCCCTCTATCTGCATTGTATGTATTATTATCATCTTCGCATTGTATCAAATATTTGACAAGAAAATTTTATTTTGTGATTTGTAGGTAATATTCTTGTCAAAAAATATTTGACAAGAAATATTTTTTGAGCTTTCCTTTTGGGGAGTATGGATCTCTGGTATTAATTTGAGTCTTGGTGTTATTTGTTCGGGTTGATCTTCACTTGCAAAAATTTGAGCTTTGATGATATATTGTAGGGACAAGATGGGGTTTTTTTTATCCCCCTACTCTGTGAAATATATGGGCAATGCGGTTAAATCTATATTGCCCTGACCAGTTGCTCGTTTGCATGCGAAATAAATTCCATGACATGATATATTGTTTTTTAAAAGCTTTCTTTTGACATCTGATGCCTTCTAAGTTGTTTCACATTCAGTGATTTCATTTCTAAATGATCTAAAGAAGGTCAGATCTCATTCTAAAGCCATCCTGTTTTTATCATTTCTGAATTAGTCTTCATAAAGTTTATAGAATATCTAATTGGCTAAACTAAAACCATTTCATATGCAAGTTAATGATTCTGGCCATCCTAGGAATTAGTATATTGTTTATTTTTTAGGAAAATTTGTGTCCTGAAACACAGAGACCTTAAGAACCTTTTACCATAGCTGGCAAATGATAGTTAATTAGATTCATTGTTTTTCATAAACAAGAACACTAGATAGCTTAACTTGTTGTTGATCATTGTGGGTTTAAAGAACTCTAATCTGCACTATTTTGAGAAGTTAATTAAATTAGCAAAAATATTAAAGCATAAATTAATTATCTTGTCTCGCTAAAATCTATTATGTAAATGTCTTGAACGAAGCTTTTGGAAATAAAGAAGCATGTGCAGCTGATAGAATATTTTTTTGGATTGCCATATAGACTATAGTTGAGAGAAATGACCTTAGGTATGAATCAGGTCTCAGATATCAAATCTGGATATGAAGGATCATGCCTATGAATGTACTACTTTAGAATTCAGAGTGAAATGTGAAAAATGAGTTATTGACTCAGGTATATCATGGTCTTCTTGTAACAAATTTCTGTATAATAGGACAGCTTGTATCTGGTTGTGTTTCGCATCACCAAGTTACTGCCTCTTCTCTCCTCATCTATATCTTATTTCTTCCTTCCTCTTCTTTCTAGTTTTTTTGGGGATTAATTGGTTGCCTTTTATTGGAGAAACACAGTTTATGATTTTGAGAACTTGATTGGTGGATATATATGATATTTGGTGACATCTGCTTAAAATTTTGATTGAATATGGTGCTATTGGTGGTAACAAGATGATTGATTTTTTTATTTTATAAATCACAATATTTGTACGTAGTTGTGAATAATGTTTATCAATTTTTTCTTTCTCCAGAACATAAAATAAATAGCCGAAAACAGAGATTGGATGTATAATGCTCCTAGAGTGAGTGTGGAGTTCATTAATGGTGTCAATGACTTTCTTGAGAGAGCATTTGCTAATGGAGCATTAGGGGATGAAATATGTTGCCCTTGTTGTATTTGCTTCAATCGTTTTTGGTACAGTCGTGATGTTGTTTATGATCACCTTATTGTCAAAGGATTTGTAGAGAATTATTATGATTGGTTTTTTCATGGAGAGGGTTTGTCATCAAGGATGGATGTTGGTGACGATAATGAAGAAGTTGATGATGCTGTTGATGATGCTCAAGATGACATGGATGGGTTATTACATGATGTATTTAGAGATGTAGTAGAAGAGTCTCCAGTTAACCAAGAAGATGACCTAAGTTATCATGAGGAAAGGTTAACTGAGGAAGCAAAGAAATTTTATAAGTTAGTTGATGAAGGTATGCAGGAGTTGTTTTCGGGATGCAAAACTTTTTCTAAACTCTCTTTTATCATCCGGTTGTATCTTCACAAGTGCATCCATGGCCTTAGCAATGAAGCATTTGATGATTATCTAGCCATATGGAGGGAGGCAATTCCTGAAATAAATCTACCAAAGTCTTTTTATGAGGCCAAAAGAATTGTGAAGGATTTGGGCCTTGATTACAAAAAGATACATACTTGCCCTAATGACTGCATGCTTTACCGTGGAGAAGATGGAGAAAAAGTTAGTTGCAATAAATGTGGTCGAAGTAGGTGGAAGGCAAATAAGCAGGGTGTTCCAGCTAATGTTTTAAGGTATTTTCCTTTAAAACCTAGAGTTCAAAGACTATTCATGTATTCTCAGACTACTGAATCAATGAGCTGGCATGCAAAGGAGCGCCTCCAGGATGGGAAACTAAGGCACCCAGCAGATGGCAAAGCATGGAAGGATTTTGATTCCAATCATCCTGATTTTGCACTAGACCCTCGTAATGTGAGGCTGGGCTTGGCTAGTGACGGGTTTAATCCATTTCGGACTATGAACATTTCACATAGCACATGGCCGGTGATCTTGATAAATTACAATTTGCCACCCTGGATGTCTCTAAAGCCAGAATATTTCATGTTGTCTTTGCTTATTCCGGGGCCTCAGTCCCCTGGGAATAATATCGATGTTTACTTGCAACCGTTGATTGATGACTTGAAAGAGTTATGGGAAGTCGGGTTGCTTACTTATGATGCTTCAAGTAAACAACCATTTTATGTTCGTGCGGCTTTACTTTGGACTATAAGCGACTTTCTAGCATTTGCAATGTTGTCTGGATGGAGTACTAAAGGGAGGTTGGCTTGTCCTTGCTGTAACTATGACACTTGTTCGCAATATTTAAAATACAATAGCAAAATGTGTTATGTGGGCCATCATCGATTTTTGGCTGATAATCATCCATGGCGGTTAAATAAAAGATACTTTAATGGCCATGTTGAGCTAGGAAAAAAACCTGAACCATTATCGGGGATAGAGATTATGGAGGAATTGCGTGGCTTTGTTAATGACTTTGGGGATAGAGATTATGCAAAACTCAAAATAGTGGTGTTTCTTTGTTAAGTGAAGTTGATAGTTATGCAAGCTCTAGGGACCATATATAATCCTATAACCACTAAAGTGGCATTCTATGGAGTCATACGAGATATCATTGAGATAGACTATTGGGGCAATTTTAGTGTTGTTTTGTTTAAGTGTGATTGGTTTCAAGATAGCACGGATGAATATGGGCTTACTCGTGTAAATTTTAACAACAAATGTCATACAAATGATCCTTTTGTGATGGCATGCCAAGTGCATCAAGTTTTTTATGTGAAAGACCCCGTTGAAGAGGTTAATAAGAATTGGCATTATGTTTTGAAGAAGATTCCAAGCAATGTGTTTGAAGATATTGGTGTCACTCGTAGCGATCAATATTGGGCCGAGAGTCATGACAACGAAATGGATTGGACTGCAAGCATTGATGATGATGATGCAGATAATATTGGTTGGTGTAGAGATGGTGTGCCGAGATCCATTGTTGACATTCCGCCAAACATAGAGGAGCTAGAAGATGAATCAGAAGGGGGAGATCAAGATGAATCAGAAGGTGGAAATCAAGATGAATCAGATTATGATTGGATGGAGGCACTGTTGTAAATAGCGGTAAATAGCCCCGCAATAGCGGAGCTAATAGCGTTAGCGGTCCTTTCCCGCGACGCTATTGCCCGCTATCGGTGACATTGCGGAATATGCGCTTTCTGCTCGTAAAAGCGGCCAATAGCGCGTCATAGTGGTAAATAGTGGGCGAGTGCGAGCAAAATCCGCTTTTGACCGCTATTTTAAAATGGTTTGAGGTTTATTTTTTTAAAATTAAACTCGACCTGCAACCACTGCATCCCACCGCCTCCTGCGATTTCTTGACCGCTATTTAAAAGCAATTTGAGGTTTATTTTTTTAAATTAAACCTGACCCGTAACCACTGCATCCCACCGCCTCCCACGATTTCCGGTGTACTCCCGCCACCTCCCATAGCCTCCGACACCTCCCTCAGCACTTCCTCTCACCTCCTCTCGCTGTGAGCTCCTCCTACTGTAGTCCTCTCACCGCTCAGCTCATCTTCTCGAAGACGACGACTCTTTGACTCCTTCTCCAGTCGTCTTCGGTATTATGTGTCGGTTACATGCTATTTCATATTTAGGATCTCTTTAAATCATCAAATATGCACTTTTAGATTTTCGAGATTTTTCTTTAATTTTTTTTAAAAATATTTATACATATCTAAATTAGACCGCTATTTGACTTTGCGCTTTTTACCGCTATTTTGTCGCAATAGCCCCAAATAGTCTTAGCGATGCCTCACCGCTATGCGACGCTATCCGCTATCGATAACCTTGGATGGAGGATACTCCTTAATTTGTCTTCAATACTTTGTACTTGCGTCAAGATTGGAATTGGATGTGTTGCTTATTTTACTAGGGACATTTTGTGGTTCTGGACGTTTTGTCTCCGTGTTTTGCTAGGTTCAATATTATATGATTGTTTTCTTTGTTTTATTAGTTTAAATAGAAAGAAAGAAAAGACCTTGATTGTGTATTCTTAATTTCCCAATGAGAATATTCTAACTAGTTTTGCTTGTGTGTATTATTCTTCTCTTAGCTAGTTTTTATTATCTATTTTTTGTGGTTCTGGAACTTATGTGATTGTTTTCATTTTTTACTAGTAAATCACTTCTCTTTGAGTGATGGAATCAGGGGGAGGTTCTAGATCAAGTTCAAAAGAGAAGAGATCATTTGAGGTAAGTTCTTTTAAAAATCCTATATTAGTTCAAAAGAGAAGAGATCGTCTGGTTGTCTTATTGATGAGGATCTGATATTCTGTACTTTGAAAGAAGTGTCTCACCTATATAATTGAAAGGCAAAACTTCAACAGAGGTCCCTAAAGTTATAGCCTCATTTCATTTGGATCCTTAAAGTTTTGAACTCATCAGTACGAGTCCCTAACGTTTACAACGTTGGACATTTTAGTCCTTTTTGAATTTTTCTGTTAAATTTTGCTGACGTGGCAGGGACTGTTTTGTCATTTCAGGTAAAATGCGGACTGGGCTTTATTTTTCCCCTCTCTGCTCCACCGCCAGCCGCCACGTGTTCTCCTTGATCTCCCCCACTGCCTCCTCGAACTTCTTCCCCTTCGCGTGGATGAACGAGTTGGACCCACCGGCGATCACCGGTGTCTTGTTACGGGATACGATATCGGTGACGGTGGAGGTGGCGAGGGAGCGGAAGGCGGATGCGGGGAGCTCTCAGGCGGCGCGGTCGTGGGACCCGAGGAGGTGGTGGGGGACGCCGCGACGGTCGGCGGCGGGGATTTTGTTGGTGGTGATGTCGTGGCCGCGGTAGACCTAGATCTTATCGGAGTTGATGATCTCAGACGATCGGAGATGGGTGGCGATGTCGATGGAGAGCTTGGATTTGCCGGTGCCGGTTGCGCCCATGATGACGATGATGCTGGGTTGGTGATGGTGATGGCGGATGGGCATGGACGTGGACGATGATGACGGGTTGAGGAGGCGAGGGAGAGCAGCCGCAAAGCGAGAGGCCACGATTCTCATATAAGGCGAAGTTGGTTTTGGGTTTGAGATGGAGGTGATGGTGATGATGAAGATGCCCATTCAAAATGAAGGAAGGAGAGGGAGAAGGATGAATGCCATTGGAATGAAGGTCGCAAATGCCGCTGATGATGATGGTCGGAGTCATCGGCTTTTGTTTGTGGGTTTTCTTTTTTTTCTTTTTCTTCTTCTTTCTTTCGGTTGGAAGCGGGGGTGCTTTATATTAAAAGGGAGGGGAAAAATAAAGGTTGAAGGAGGAAAGGGATCGGCCACCAAGGAGAGAGAGGGGAAAAATAAAGCCCAACAAGATTTTACCGTAAATGACAAAATAGTCCCTGCCACGTCAGCAAAATTTAACAGAAAAATTCAAAAAGGACTAAAATGTCTAACGTTATAAACGTTAGGGACTCGTATTGATGAGTTCAAAACTTTAAGGATCCAAATGAAATGAGGCTATAACTTTAGGGACCTCTGTTGAAGTTTTGCCTAATTGAAACTAGAAATGCATATGTAGTTTTCAGTGATTTTTGTCTTTTTTAGTATTCTTTTGAAAATCCTACATTAAACAGTAGCTCTTGAAGTGGTGCTTCAACTATGGGTATGGTTTTATTTGTGTGAATTCAAAAGTAGCAATTGTAACAATTGGAGTTGTTTTCATTATGGATTAGATCTTTTAAGTTTTGAAATGTTTGTATTTTTTCAATCCTTGTAAACAGCAGTCGAGAAAACCTGGTTGACGGCACATCAATATTTGAGTATATAGCTGATTGCTAATGTGTATTTAGCAGTATCAAGGCAAGGTACTGACCTAAAATATCAGCTGCAATAATAGTAACTTGCTGGAAGAAAATAAGGATTTACTTTACCAGTTTTTGTATCATTTCTGGGTGTAGAACTGGAATATGTGCCTTTCATTTATACTGATTTTTCTCTTTGAATTGATATAAAGGTGTCGAATGTGGAACTGCATTACGTAAGGTTTATTCTCTTTGCTCATGGACTAGCTTTATTCTCAGCTCCATCGATGGTTATTTTTATGTGAAAAGATGGATCAGCATAATATTTCTTGTGTTGGTAGTGGGATTGTTTATTTTACATTTCAGACTATTAAGGATTTGATATTTTTCAGTAAGTTTTAATTGCCCACAAGTTATTCATACTTTACTATCACTGACCCATGCTTTGGATCCCTTTGGATGTTAGTAGAAAGATGATGCCATTGCCTCTCGTAAATTTGTGCTTCATTTCTTCTTATTATTATTATTCGTTTTGATTAGCCTGTAAATTTTGTGCCAGAATAGTATATGCAATTTGTCAATTTGAAAGGCTTTCTCTTAGTTTGCATTTTAGGTTTATAGCAGCACTTTTATTATTGGTCATGCTTTGATAGTGCCCAAAGAGAATTTGATTTGATCACTGTATCATTCTTAATGTGAAAAACAGAACTGTCTTGTGTATTGCTTTCTAATCAAATACAAATTGTATATTGTATTATAATCCTTCAACCTAATACAATCCATTTAAAGTCCTTGCATTTCTTATTTTGTAGGTCATGAGCAAACCTCTTGCAAAGAAGCATAAAAAGATCTTTTATCCTCCTCTACATGTGGCAAATCTTGCAAGGATGCATCAATCCAAAGCTTGCAGCCAGCAGCTTGATGGAAGCAATCTACCAAGGATGAAAACAAAGCAGAAATCGTAGTCTCATAACCAATAGCACGTTACAAGCAAGTTGCGAAAGCAAGTTTAGAGTGTAGATGTGCAGTTTACAAAGACTAGATCATTACAGGGACATAAGGTTCAGGAGGAGCAAAAGCAAAGGACAAAACTTCTTGGAAAGAAACATATACAAGTGAAGATTCGATCAGGAAAGGCACAAAAAGGTCCTCAGAAACTTGATAAAAACAGATTGATGGTGAGAGAGAAAGAGTTAGAGAATATTGAATCAGAAAATGGAGATTATGAGGAAGATTTTATGGAGTCTGACGATGAGGAGATAAGGGAAGATGAAGAGAGAGAGGTCAATGTAGATGAGGAGATAAGAGAAGATGAACAAAGAGAGGTCGATGAAGAGATAAGGGAAGATGAACAGAGAGAGGTAGAGCAGCCCAAAAATCATAGAGGGCCAACTAAGTGTTTAAAAGTACATGCACGAGGCATAGAGGCACGTCCAGCTGTAATTTTAGACAAATTCGGAGTACCTATTGGACCGACAGATGATGTCTTAAATGAATTTAGTAGTTTTCTGGGCACCCTTGGAAGAAACCCAAGACGAACACCACTAGATAAGAATTGGCATGATATTGAGGAAAAAAACAAAGATGGTCTGTGGGAATATGTGAAGGTATGATATAGCACAAATATTTTAAATGAACATACACCTATAAGCTAGCCATACCTCAAAACTTAACCTCCCAGTTTTATATTAACACCTGAGACTGGCTGATTATCACATTTTAATTACAAATTTATACCCTCATTACCTATTTTATATGAATAAATATCCTGCTAATAACTGTTTTTATCTTAATTTGCAGGCTAATGGAGTATTATTGAATAAGAGCCCAAATGAAGATTATTTCAAGCCCAAAAGATTTCTAATGAAGCCCAGAATGTCTAAATCCAAAGCCCACGACTAAGTTTAGAAGCAAAATCTCAACACACATCACTTTTTTGGTCAGAATTATTAATAAGTTGGCTTACAATTGAGAATCAAATCAAATATGGAAAAAATAAAGTCAAATTCGTGCTCAGGATGGTCAACCGCAAAGAAAATGCGATATCTCTCAATCCGGGAAGCAGAATTCAACATATTATATATGAAAATCGCCTATCTCGACGAGACGGAGCCATCCAAATTACCAGATTCTCAAAATTTCATCATCAGCAGCGGGTTATGATAGAAATTCGAATTTAAGTGATATATATTCAATTATTTGAAGGCAAAGTTAAATTCTAAGAAGCCCAAGAGCATTTAAGAGAAGCCCAAGAGTCTTAAAAGAATTAAATACAAAAGAAATAAAGCCCACAAAGTCCATCTCTCAAGGATTAAATCAATGGTCTAGATTATTTGGAGAGATCCTATGGCTATGAGGGTTGTTTAGGGGCTAACCTAAATCCTATGGTTGTGAGTGTTACTTGGGGGCTAAGGCAAATCCAAAGGTTGTGAGAGATTCTTGTTATCTATAAATAGAGGGGTAGAGTGAGGGCTTGAGATTGTGAAATATTTTGTAAAAACTCCATTTGGAGAGGAGGGTTACTCTTAATTGAGAAGACCTTCCAAAAATTATAACTTTTATTACACAATAAATAAAATTTTTCACCCCTTCAATTTCCTTTCTCTTCTCTTTGTCCAAGGACCAAAACGAGGATGAAGATGAATTAGGAATTGTGGGTTTCTCTTTATTTCTTTTCTCTTCTTTATTTTATTGTTTGTAGAATAGATTTACTTTCATGCAATTTACTTTCTTGTAATTTACTTTCATACAATTTAATTCCATGCAATTTACTTTCATGTATTGTCTTTAATTCATAGATTAGATTTACTTTCATTGCAATCTTTTTTTCTTTTTTTCTTTTCTTTGCTTTTATTTTTTTCTTTTCTTTTGTAATTAGTTGAATTCTCATTCTCCTCCTCTTACTCTCATCTTTACTTTCTTTCTTTTATTTTCTAAGATGTGGAACTAAACCTTTTATGGGGATCTAGTTTTGCATGAAACTAGTCTAATTTCTCTCTTATATTTGTGAATCACTCTCTTATGCTTAAAAGATCATGCTTAGGATAATCAACTAGAGAACTAATTGGTAGAAGAAGTATTGGATAGTCTATGCTTGCCTTAAAAGTGGTAGGATAGAGTATGCTAATGAATTCTAGGATTATTATCTTGTTGTTATTCTCCTCATGAGTATTGATTTCATTTAGGTGATAATTTGATAGGTTATGCTTTCCTTAAGTGGTTTGATAGTCTATGCTTAATAAATCTAAAATGAAATGTGATAAAAGAGAATGGTTCATATTTTATAAGTGAGATTAGCTAGTGGATTCAATTCTAGATTCCTTCATATCTCTAATTGAATTCTTCATCTTTTACCTTCTTGATTTTGACTTCTTTGATTTCTTGCTTTCTTGATTTTGTTTTTCCTTTACTCTCTCCTCTCTCTCAATCTTGCTTTTTTTTATTTTGCACTTATTTTCTCTCACTCTCTATCTCTCCATTTTCACTTTAATTTTGATTTATTCGCACTTTGTCACAAATCACACTCTTAATCTCTCCACACATTTTCTTCCTCGTTTTCTTTTATTTAGCATAATCCACATCCACTCTCTAATCTTTTCATGACCACTTTCACCATGTACATAAACTCCTAATTGTCGCGCATAATTTGAGAACCAAAACTTGAACAAAACTCTTCCTACTTCCCGTTCCTCGTGGGATCGATAATCTTTTATACTATAACTTGATAAAGGTTGTATACTTGCAACTAAGGTAATCACTCAAAATTTACCCATCAAGTTTTGGCCGTTCTTGGGAGCGGTGCATAAGTTAGATTTTTATTGACTTTGGTTCCTTATTTTGTGTTTTCTTTTGTTTAGGAACTTGGAGCTTGAAGATCAAGAGTTGAAGACTCAAGATTGAAGAATTGCCTCCAACGAGGCTTTGGATAGCGATTGCGTGGGTAACTCTTCTTTCTAGTATTCTCAATTTCATCCTTTAGATAGTTCATTCACATTAGAGACAATTAGGGAAAAAAATTAAAATTTTTTTTTTTACCCTTGTCGACCCTAATAAACTTCATTTCTTTGATTGTCGACCATAATAAAAAATAAAAAGATTTTTATTTTTGCATCCTTTTTAGTTGCTTTTAATTCCTAGGGTTGCATTTCATATAATAGTAGGAATTCACTAAGTGATTTGAGCATCTTGATTTGGCACACATTTGAAAATATTTTAAGGGCAAAACCCATTAATCAAGATAAGGTGAGGGATTTCATCACCCTTTCCTTAGCCTAAAAATCACTAATTCCTCACTACACTTACCCAAGCCTCTTAAAATTTAATTAGACGTTGGCCCCTAAGGATTCGAGCTCATTAAGGAATAAGAAATCCTTAAGTGAACCAGTCCAAGTTTATCTGGATTAATTGGTGTCTAAGGCAAGGTTTAGGGGTTGCGTAAGGCGCTCCGCAAGGAAAGAGGTACTTAATTGATCTTTGATCTTCCTCTAGTACTATCCTTATTTGGCTAATTATCCAAGTAAACTTTGATCTTTTCATTAAGGGAATTTTTGGTTAGGAGCTGGTCTAAGTCAAGTTTAGGCTTAACCCTAGAGTTAGGGTGATTGAAAAGTGATTGCCTTGATTTGCTTTTAGTAGTTTTCCTTTTTCTTTTTTTCTCATCATCTTAATTTTTTTCTCTTGTCCTTTTTCAAATAAAAAAAAATAATTTTGGTGTATGCAAATTTGGGTTAGGGATAATACTAATCGTTTAATTCGTTTTGATCCATCTCTTGAACCAAACGAAATGGCCAATACCAACCCATTTGTTCTTCAAGATGTTTGTTACCCCACTAGAAATACAATCCCCTCTTGCATAAAACTCCCCGAGGTCAATGGAACAAATTTCGAACTTAGACCGCATTTTATTAACATGTTTCCCAAATTCCTAGGAGTAGAAACCGAAGACGCTTACATTTTCATCTCCGAATTTGAAGAAGTTTGTCTCATGATCAAGATGAGGGACTTAACTGAAGATGCGATCAAACTCCGATTTATTCCATTTGCCCTTAAGGACAAAACTAAAAAATGGTCAGATAGCTTGCCCATGATTTCATCTCAACTTGGGGTGAATTTGTAAAAGTTTTTCGAAAAATTCTTTCCCATCCACAAAGCGGTCAAGCTTAGAAACAACATTCAAAATTTTAAAATTGTCCGGAGAACCTTTTGGAAGTATTTTGACAAATTCAAAGATCTTCTTATCCAATGTCCTCACCATGGTCTTGAAAAGTGGCGATTATGCCAAATCATTTATGAAGGATTGGATTATTCTTCAAAAACTTTCTTAGAGTCAATGTGTCGAGGGGATTTCATGAAAAAAAAATGCCTATGAAGATTAGGACTTTTTAGAGAGTTTATCCGAGAAAACCATGCAGTGGGAACATTGTGATGACCGTGTTTCATCAGTTTCCCAACCCAAAATCAGTGGTCTTTCCTTACAAATGAATATAGCCTCTGAAGCAAAGATGACAACAATCATGCGTAGGTTAGAAGCTTTAGAAGTCAAAGAACGAGCTCCAGCTCAAATCAATCAAGTTTCTGCCTCAGGTTGTCATAACTGTCTGTCTCCATCTCATGTTTCAGAGGAATATCCTCATTTAGGATTCGGTCAGCCACTAGGTCAGATAAACGCTGCATTCCAGCGTCCGGTGAATGATCCATTTTCTCCAACCTATAATCCAGGTTGGAGAAATCATCCAAATTTTACATGGAACCAGGGAAACTACTCCGGAAATCAAAATTTCACTCCATCTTCAACCCAACAATTCCCTAGAGGCAATGCAGTTCCTCTCAATTTTCAACAACCAAATCTGTTATTTCAAAATTCCCTAGAGGCAATGCAGTTCCTCTCAATTTTCAACAACCAAATCTGTTATTTCAAAATCAATCTCCTCATCAGCAATCTGTAAATCACACTCCTCAAATTGCTGATCATGATAAACGTCTTAATGTTCTGGAAAAGGGTCTAGAAATTTTGATTAAAACCTCTACACAGACCACGAACTTGTTGACTCAAACATCAAACACGTTGAATTCCTTCATGCAATCAACCGGGCAAATCCTCACTTCCAACACTCAAGCCATAGCTAGGTTAGAAACCCAACTTGGTCAACTAGCTAATGCCATGAGTGAGAGAGAGAAAGGAACTTTTCCGAGTTAACCCGTGACCAACCCGAAGGACACGGGATCAAGTTCAACCTACCAAGCTGAAGTGAATGCAATCCATTCGCTACGATCAGGTAGGCTACGATCAGGTAGACAGGTCGATAATCAGGTTAGAATACCTCTAAGCGAAACCCTTGAACCAGAACAAATTCTCTCTCCTTCTGATGTCTCTACTCAGAAATCACACCCTTCTGATGACCCAGGACCAGAACCAGAACAAGAGTCTAATTTTGATCGGTTTAAACCAGTTGCTCCTTACCCAGATAGACTCAAGTCTAAGAAGCACTCCTCTCAGGAGGAGAAAATTCTAGAGACTTTCAAGCAGGTTAAGGTCAACATTCCTCTTTTAGATGTCATTGAACAAATTCCTTCTTATGCCAAATTTTTAAAGGAATTATGTACCAAAAAGAGGCAATAAATGTTCCAAAGAAAGTCTTTCTCGCCGCCAATATCAGTGAAGTCCTCTCAAAGTCTGTACCATTGAAACATAAGGATCCAGGTTGTCCTACCATCTCATGTATCATTGATAATATTCGTATCGATAAGGCGCTTTTAGACTTAGGGGCGGTGTCAACTTGCTTAGTATTCAATCTACCAACAACTAGGTGTCGGGAACTCAAGCCAACTAGATGCACACTTGATTAGGCGATAGATGCATTAAGGTCCCTATGGGTGAAATAACAGATGTTTTGATAAAGGTTGGAGACTTTATTTTTCCTGTTGATTTAAGTAGTCTTGGAAGCAACCCGTTTCCAATCCCAAAGGACGATACCCGTGATCTTAGGAAGACCGTTCTTAGCCACTTCTAATGCTCTCATCAAGCTGTAGAACTGGTCACATGAAGGCTGTCTTTTGGGAATCATTGCTGAACTTAGTATTTTCAATCTAGGAAATAATATTGATAATCGATCTTCGAAATCAATTACATCCAAGAAAGTTTAACAGTAGAGAATGAATCGACTGAGTTTTGAGGAAATTTTTGGTGAGGAGCAAATTTTAGCGACCTCGGGTTTGATTTTTGAGAACAAGGAAGCGTGTCAAATACATGCATTTATAATTTAACTTTTGAAGAACTCTTTTCGATGAGCTTAGGTTTTGAAACAAAGAATCAAAATGCCAAATTTTCATTAATCAAAATCTAAGTTCAAAATGCATAACACCAATAATATCTACCTTTATTTCTTTGCAAAATCATTGAAAACCTTGGAATGTTTAGAATATGAGAATATCATTGATTATATCATATTGAAATTCTTTAAATTCGGGTAGAATTTTCACAATAAGGTAGGATTTAATGTAGAATGTGAGCTTCTCATGTTTCATCTTTTATTCTACATTTTTATTTTTGTCTCATAATAATAAAAGAATTTATTCTTCTCTCATGTGAGAGTTTCTTGTTCTTTATTTCAAAAAAAAAGAGAAATAAATTTTGGCTTCACCCGTTATCTTGAAGGTATTTGCGAATTTTTATCATTGTTCAAGCTAGCCAGAACAAATGTAAGTGCTTCAATTATTATCTGTTTTACTTTGTGCATAATAGAATTTGCATTGAAAACAATGCAAAATTTAGGTGTGGGGTGGGAATTAGTCATTTTGCTCTTTATCTTAGTCATTTTTCCTCTTTTTCTTACCATTTTTTTCTTTTTATGTCATTTTTCCTCTTTTCATAAAAAAGTCACTTGCCAACTTAATAGAGTTGATTAATAATTGATCTATTTGATAGAATTTAAGTCTTTTAATCCTTAGTTAGTTCTATACTCAAGTTTACCTTTTATGATAACTCCAAATAAATTTCTTAAGAAATGATTTTCAAAGTAGTATACTTTACTTAAGTTTTAACTTAGATTTTTAATTAAAGTAATGAAATTTTGCATGCCTAACTTAGAGTTGAAAATAATTTTTCAAGTTGTCTTGATCTAAATATTGTTCGAATGTATATACATATGCACATATATATATATATATATATTATACTAACTTAACAAAAGAAGAAATTTTTTCTTAAAATCATTGGTGGTTCTATTTTACTAAGCCTAAGTTGGTGAGTAATTATGCAGAGGAGTATTTCTATGCTTAATGACCTAAGCCCAATTGGGTTGGGATTCATTGGCCCAAAACTCGCTAAATGGTCACTTAGAAAGCCCGATTAAAAGAACAAAACCACCAAGGAATAAAGAGTAAAAAAATTTAAAGAAAAATCATACTAACCATGTTTTTATATATAGTTATATTTGTATATGTTCTTGAAGAATTAAATGGATTAAAAGACTTGAAGTTTGTTTAAAACAAAGAGTTAGCATGTTCTTTTCAAAATTTTTAAATTAAAATTTTGAGTTAAACTTGGTTTTGTATAACTATAATGGAAGGATTTTCTTAAGAAAATTACATTGGAGTTATGATTAAAACGTTTTCTTGAGTATTAACCAACTTCATTTGGAATGGTTGAATATATCAAATGAATTAATTATTTCATTAACTTCTTTAAATTGGCAAGTTGACTGAATTTTGTGGGTATATTCACTACAAACCCTCACGAGACTACAACTCGTCCACTAGGGTAACCTAGGGGTTTAAAGACTTGTTGTATGCGCTAAATACAACCATGATTCTGCGAAAGTGAGTTAGATTTTCTTTTTATTTTCTTTGCTAGAGGACTAGCAAAAGTTTAGGTGTGGGGGTATTGATTATCACATTTTAATTACAAATTTATACCCTCATTACCTATTTTATATGAATAAATATCCTGCTAATAACTGTTTTTATCTTAATTTGCAGGCTAATGGAGTATTATTGAATAAGAGCCCAAATGAAGATTATTTCAAGCCCAAAAGATTTCTAATGAAGCCCAGAATGTCTAAATCCAAAGCCCACGACTAAGTTTAGAAACAAAATCTCAACACACATCACTTTTTTGGTCAGAATTATTAATAAGTTGGCTTACAATTGAGAATCAAATCAAATATGGAAAAAATAAAGTCAAATTCGTGCTCAGGATGGTCAACCGCAAAGAAAATGCGATATCTCTCAATCCGGGAAGCAGAATTCAACATATTATATATGAAAATCGCCTATCTCGACGAGACGGAGCCATCCAAATTACCAGATTCTCAAAATTTTATCAGCAGTAGCGGGTTATGATAGAAATCCGAATTTAAGTGATATATATTCAATTATTTGAAGGCCAAGTTAAATTCTAAGAAGCTCAAGAGCATTTAAGAGAAGCCCAAGAGTCTTAAAAGAATTAAATACAAAAGAAATAAAGCCCACAAAGTCCATCTCTCAAGGATTAAATCAATGGTCTAGATTATTTGGAGAGATCCTATGGCTATGAGGGTTGTTTAGGGGCTAACCTAAATCCTATGGTTGTGAGTGTTACTTGGGGGCTAAGGCAAATCCAAAGGTTGTGAGAGATTCTTGTTATCTATAAATAGAGGGGTAGAGTGAGGGCTTGAGATTGTGAAATATTTTGTAAAAACTCCATTTGGAGAGGAGGGTTACTCTTAATTGAGAAGACCTTCCAAAAATTATAACTTTTATTACACAATAAATAAAATTTTTCACCCCTTCAATTTCCTTTCTCTTCTCTTTGTCCAAGGACCAAAACGAGGATGAAGATGAATTAGGAATTGTGGGTTTCTCTTTTATTTCTTTTCTCTTCTTTATTTTATTGTTTGTAGAATAGATTTACTTTCATGCAATTTACTTTCTTGTAATTTACTTTCATGCAATTTAATTCCATGCAATTTACTTTCATGTATTGTCTTTAATTCATAGATTAGATTTACTTTCATTGCAATCTTTTTTTCTTTTCTTTTCTTTTCTTTGCTTTTATTTTTTTTCTTTTCTTTTGTAATTAGTTGAATTCTCATTCTCCTCCTCTTACTCTCATCTTTATTTTCTTTTCTTTTATTTTCTAAGATGTGGAACTAAACCTTTTATGGGGATCTAGTTTTGCATGAAACTAGTCTAATTTCTCTCTTATATTTGTGAATCACTCTCTTATGCTTAAAAGATCATGCTTAGGATAATCAACTAGAGAACTAATTGGTAGAAGAAGTATTGGATAGTCTATGCTTGCCTTAAAAGTGGTAGGATAGAGTATGCTAATGAATTCTAGGATTATTATCTTGTTGTTATTCTCCTCATGAGTATTGATTTCATTTAGGTGATAATTTGATAGGTTATGCTTTCCTTAAGTGGTTTGATAGTCTATGCTTAATAAATCTAAAATGAAATGTGATAAAAGAGAATGGTTCATATTTTATAAGTGAGATTAGCTAGTGGATTCAATTCTAGATTCCTTCATATCTCTAATTGAATTCTTCATCTTTTACCTTCTTGATTTTGACTTCTTTGATTTCTTATTTTCTTGATTTTGATTTTCCTTTACTCTCTCCTCTCTCTCAATCTTGCTTTCTTTTATTTTGCACTTATTTTCTCTCACTCTCTATCTTTCCATTTTCACTTTAATTTTGATTTATTCGCACTTTGTCACAAATCACACTCTTAATCTCTCCACACACATTTTCTTCCTCGTTTTCTTTTATTTGCGCATAATCCACATCCACTCTCTAATCTTTTCATGACCACTTTCACCATGTACATAAACTCCTAATTGTCGCGCATAATTTGAGAACCAAAACTTGAACAAAACTCTTCCTACTTCCCGTTCCTCGTGGGATCGATAATCTTTTATACTATAACTTGATAAAGGTTGTATATTTGCAACTAAGGTAATCACTCAAAATTTACCCATCACTGGCTTCACATCAAAGCTGCTACTGCTGCTAGAGGAATTGTTGTTGTTGTTGTTGGCAGCAGCAGCAGCAGTTTTGAAGTTGTTGGTCCTACTCTGAGCCATTACCTCTTGTAATAACAAGGTAGAGTTTAACTTATATATTGTTATGTCATTATAGGAGAAGTATTCAATTGCCGATTCAGGATGAAAATGGACCTTGCAAACAATTAATAGTGCATGGAGGCGGTGGAACTGCTTGCTGAAACGCCAATGCTTTACTAGTTTGAAAAATGATGGACAAAGATGGAAAAAGCGCCCCAAGACTGTTCCCAAGGGTCAATTTAGAGCTTTACTAAAGATTTGGCATTCTAAAAATGCAAGGGTAAGAATTTAGTTTTCTATTAATAGACTGGTTTGTATGTCAAGCTATCTTCTTAATCTCAGTTTTTTTTCTCAGAATCTGCATATGGTTTACACCCTCATACTTAGGTCTGTTTGTGATGACAACTCTGACCAAATTGTCGTCTGGAATTATATTAGAAGAAGTGCTAGTAAAATAGTTATGTGCATGTGACAGTATACATGGTGTGTATCTATACTTAAGCCTTGTAAGGATCCAGGAAGTCCTAATCAGAGCATAAATCTTAAGAGCAGATTAATCTTGTTGTGATTTTGCTACTTATGTCAATTTAATAAAATTGATAATTGTATTTCTTATATTTTTCCAGATGAACTTATGTTATTCCTGGTGATTACAATTGGTATACAAAAACAAGAATGATGGAATTCTCTTATTAGCTAAGAAAGATCTGAGGAAAATATATATGCAGATCAGTAAAAGTTGAATCCTTTGTATTTTGTGTATTTTGTCTATGCTGAATGTTGTAGGCACATGATAGTAAACGTATTATTTCAATCCTCCCTTAACGAATTAAGTAGTTTGGAATCTTGAATATATTTAATCAACACAGTAATGCTAATTGTACCGCCAATTATAAAGATGTATATGTAATCAAGTCTAAAAATAGTAATATTTCATTTCTAATGTTTATGTAATGTAATTATATTACCCTACTATAGTTTCTCTTGTTGCAATTTACTTACTAGAAGTTCTATAATCATGCAGAAAATAAGCGAAAAGAATAAGGAAAGTCGAAACAGTCAAACGCTCTTGCACACAGCGGGTTCAAAAAGTTTCGCAAGAATTCGCAGAGATATGGTAATTATGATTTCTCGAGTTTGTTCTTCATCTTTATTTTGTTCTTTCAGTTAGGCATCATATTAACAACAAGGATTCTCTTCATCTCTGTTTGGAATTGGTGATTTATGAAGAAAAGTTTTTGATTTGGATCTAGTATTTAAGTTGAGCTTGGACATAAACCTGCATCTTTTATAATCACTTGCGCTCACTGTTTTTAGTTGTATGTGAAATTACGATATTCAGATATCATGTTTTGTATCCGAAACATGCTACTGTTGTTTTTGTTAAAAATATTATTCCATGTTTGCTTTGTTGAATATAAGCAACCTTCTATATTATATTTGATTCTAGTTTGCATCTTGGATGTGTTCTAAATGATTGATATGTTGTTTTATTGTAGGAAAAAGAATTGAACCAGCCCCCAACAGATGCAGAAGTGTTTCTAGAGACTCGTAAAAAAAAGAAAACACCACAACAAGAGAAAACACTTGAAATGATTGATACATTGGAACAACTAACTCAAGAACAAACTGAAGGAGAAAGTGTAGATGCATGACATCTAGTCAATAAAGAAGAACATCCTGGACGTGTGCGTCTCCGAGGAAGGGCGATCACTCAAAACATGCTAAAGAGCAATAAGAAGAAGACCATTGATCCATGTGATCAAGTCCCCGAGTCAATTGTTCAAGCAATAACAAAGAAGGTAGTGGCCACTCAACAAGAGGAGATGAAGAAACAACAGGAAGCTCAAGCTGCAAGTATGGTTCAAACATTTGCAGAGATGTTGAGTGAAGTAACTGGACGTCCGGTTAGTCCAAGCTTTGTTGAGAGGTTTAAAGCGCGTACTAGACTTCCTGAAGAGGCTGCCAGTGTTCTAGATCATGACAGTGCATGCTCTTTGGGAACACACAAGAGTTAAAGGCAAGTACCTTTTACACATATCTTTTCCCTTAAGGCCCTTTACCCTGTGCATTTTTTTTCCTTTTTTTCCTTTTTTTTTTACTGGAGAGGAGAAAATTTGATTGATACATTTTCTCTTGTCGAACGTTACTGCTGTTCTTCCCTTGCTTGATGCAATTTCTGACCATATTTCTTTTCTCTGGGATTAGAGCATGGTATATTTATGATGATTTCCCTATAATTGTATTAGTTTATGGACATGTAGGGAGAGAACTGCACGAATTTTATGGACGTGCTATCGACAATTTGGTGTATCAAACATCATTTATTATACACTCCACATTAATCACGCTGGTTTAGAAGTACAAGAAATAGAAACATATAAACAACTAAGGGCATGATGCATCCCCCTGCACAATTCCAGAGTCATGCACCTTGACAAAAAAAGATCTTGACTAACACAGGAACCTTACAAATGACCATACAAATCTAATATTTGACCCCCTGATCACGTCTAAAGGTCTACATATGGCGCTAATGTACGGTATATGAACCAAAATTTTGAATTCGGTGAAAAATTGTAAATGTGATGTTGAAAGAATAATGAAAGGAAAGGTTCCATAGCATGGGTGTCAATATTGCGGTTATGTTCCAGCTATTTATTTTGAATAATTGCAATGTCTTTTTTCCCCCAATTTTATTATCATCATTGCAAAAAGTATACTGATTCATGGACATTTACACAGGTACAGAAATGACGAAAGCCCAGATTAATACTGACAGGTCCCTAGTGAGCATTTTACACCAAGGCACAAGTTTTTGGAAACAAATAGAGAATATAAAGTTTTTGGCCGAGAAGTTTCATGTTTTGTAATCAAATATTGGTGTTGTTGGAATGTTAGTTTGGTACTAGATATTTTCTGAGTTGAAAGGAATCAAATGTTGGTAGTATGTGGATTTAATACTTTATAGTTTTTATACTATACTGATGAATGTTGGCACTTATCATTATGGTTGATTATGCTCAACATTTTCACTTTGATATTTTGTATTAAAATTTGACCTGACCATGTTCTTAAAAAAATTATCTAGGTAATTGAATACTTGCAAGCCTGTATGATTTTGACGTAGGGAACTAAGAGTAGGTCAATCAAAACTGTTGCAATAGCTCAATCAAAGCTGCTACAATAGCTCAATAAAACCGCCGCAATAGCTCTCTAAAACCGTTGCAATAAGTTCATAATCGCCGCAATAGCTCAATCAAAATATAGCTCTTCTAAAACCGTTGCAATAAGTTCATAATCGCCGCAATAGCTCAATCAAAATATAGCTCTTCTAAAACCGTTGCAATAAGTTCATAATCGCCGCAATAGCTCAATCAAAATATGCTAAAGAGCAATAAGAAGAAGACCATTGATCCATGTGATCAAGTCCCGAGTCAATTGTTCAAGCAATAACAAAGAAGGTAGTGGCCACTCAACAAGAGGAGATGAAGAAACAACAGGAAGCTCAAGCTGCAAGTATGGTTCAAACATTTGCAGAGATGTTGAGTGAAGTAACTGGACGTCCGGTTAGTTCAAGCTTTGTTGAGAGGTTTAAAGCGCGTACTAGACTTCCTGAAGAGGCTGCCAGTGTTCTAGATCATGACAGTGCATGTTCTTCGGGAACACACAATAGTTAAAGGCAAGTACCTTTTACACATATCTTTTCCCTTAAGGCCCTTTCCCCTGTGCATTTTTTTCCTTTTTTCTTTTTCTGGAGAGAAGAGAAAATTTGATTGATACATTTTCTCTTATCGAACGTTACTGCTGTTCTTCCCTTGCTTGATGCAATTTCTAACCATATTTCTTTTCTCTGGGATTAGAGCATGGTATATTTATGATGATTTCCCTATAATTGTATTAGTTTATGGACATGTAGGGAGAGAACTGCACGAATTTTATGGACGTGCTATCGACAATTTGGTGTATCAAACATCATTTATTATACACTCCACATTAATCACGCTGGTTTAGAAGTACAAGAAATAGAAACATATAAACAACTAAGGGCATGATGCATCCCCCTGCACAATTCCAGAGTCATGCACCTTGACAAAAAAAGATCTTGACTAACACAGGAACCTTACAAATGACCATACAAATCTAATATTTGACCCCCTGATCACGTCTAAAGGTCTACATATGGCTAATGTACGGTATATGAACCAAAATTTTGAATTCGGTGAAAAATTGTAAATGTGATGTTGAAAGAATAATGAAAGGAAAGGTTCCATAGCATGGGTGTCAATATTGCGGTTATGTTCCAGCCATTTATTTTGAATAATTGCAATGTCTTTTTTCCCCCAATTTTATTATCATCATTGCAAAAAGTATACTGATTCATGGACATTTACACAGGTACAGAAATGACAAAAGCCCAGATTAATACTGACAGGTCCCTAGTGAGCATTTTACACCAAGGCACAAGTTTTTGGAAACAAATAGAGAATATAAAGTTTTTGGCCGAGAAGTTTCATGTTTTGTAATCAAATATTGGTGTTGTTGGAATGTTAGTTTGGTACTAGATATTTTCTGAGTTGAAAGGAATCAAATGTTGGTAGTATGTGGATTTAATACTTTATAGTTTTTATACTATACTGATGAATGTTGGCACTTATCATTATGGTTGATTATGCTCAACATTTTCACTTTGATATTTTGTATTAAAATTTGACCTGACCATGTTCTTAAAAAAATTATCTAGGTAATTGAATACTTGCAAGCCTGTATGATTTTGACGTAGGGAACTAAGAGTAGGTCAATCAAAACTGTTGCAATAGCTCAATCAAAACTGCTACAATAGCTCAATAAAAACCGCTGCAATAGCTCTCTAAAACCGTTGCAATAAGTTCATAATCGTCGCAATAGCTCAATCAAAATATAGCTCTTCTAAAACCGTTGCAATAGTTTGGAAACCGTTGCAATAGCTCAATCAAAACCGTTGCTTTAGCTCTTCTAAAACCGCTGCAATAGCTCAATCAAAACCGTTGCTTTAGCTCTTCTAAAACCGTTGCAATAAGTTCATAATCGTCGCAATAGCTCAATCAAAACCGTTGCTTTAGCTCTTCTAAAACCGTTGCAATAGCTCAATCAAAACCGTTGCTTTAGCTCTTCTAAAACCGTTGCAATAAGTTCATAATCGTCGCAATAGCTCAATCAAAGCTGTTGCGGTAGAGGTAGAACAGCGGCGACATATAAGACGGTTTGGGAACCGTCGCACTTGCTCAAGGGTGACGGTTTCGTGGCTAGCGGTACGGTTTTGAACCGTTGCGTAAGGGCAAATATGTGATAGTGGTGGTAACAAAGAACAAAAGAGATTGGCACATCAAACTTCTAGAAGCATTATGGGCTTATCGAACTACTCATCATACTCCTATCCAAGCAACACCATATTCCTTAGCATTTAGTGTGGAAGCGGTCTTGTCTTTAGATGTGGAGCTACCTAGTTTAAAGATCACTATTCAACATAAGCTAACTAATGAGGAAAATGCACGCCTACGCCTAGATGAGCTTGATGCTTTAGAAGAAATTTGCATACTCGTACTATGGAATCTCGAGTTGTATTATAGTCAAATGGATTAGGCTTATAATAAGATGATGAGATATCATGCTCTTAATAAAGGTGACCTTGTCCTTGTGCTTAGGAGGTCTATCATTATCACTCATCGTTCAAAAGAAAATTTTAAGCCAAATTGGAAAGGCCAGTATGTAATAGAAAAGGTTTTTGATGGTGGACCATATCAACTAATCGATGCACAAGGAGAACGGCCAATGCCATCAATCAATGGTTATTTTTTGAACAAATATCATGCTTGAAAGAGATGCTCCATGATTGCATGAGCCTAAACTATGATAAAAAAAATTCTTAAGGCCAAATCCAAGTTCAAATCAAAACAACACTCCTTAGGTGCATGAGTATAAACTACAAACCTACACTCACTCCTTAGGTGTATGAGTATAACCTTCAAACCTTCACTTACTCCTAGGGGGCATGATTATAAACTATAAAACCACAAAAAAAATAAATATAAAAAATACAAAAATGGTAGAGGACGTGGGACATCCAATAAACCACGGATAAAATATAAGCCACCGATGGACCTGATGAAAACACGAAAGGGCCAATGGGAAAATGGTCAAAATAATTCCAGCTGTGGTATACCCCCACAGGCAAAATGTGATCCCAATTGCTATAGAAAATTCTAAAAAGACCTATAGGCAAAACCACATAGGGGAACTAACTATGGTGAAAACCCTAAAAAAAAAAAGAGGGGGTACACCTAGTTAGAAAGTTCCAAAACCTTAGTCCCATGATGAGGCTGCTTCAGTATCAAGAAAAAGGAGATACTTGAGTGTCGCAGACTACTGATAGCACAAAAACCAAAAATTTTCTAAGCCCTATGAAGAGTTCACTATTGGATCATCCAAATGATATTTCAGCATAGCTACAAACTGAAAGCTCAAATAAATCTTTCCCAATAATTTTTGCCCAGTGAAGAGATTGCTACCGGTATCACCCAATGATATTTCAACATAGCTACAAACTGAGGGCTCAAATAATTATTTTCCTCTGAATTTTGAATGCCCTATGAAGTTAACTGCTAGTATCATCCAAATGACATTTCAGTATAGTGACAAATTGCGGGCTCAAAGAGTTTGTTGCTAGTATAAACCAAATAATATTTCATTGTAGTGGCAAATTGAGGGCTCAAATAGACCTTTCCCTAAAATATTTTCCCAGTGAAGAGCTCACTGCTAGTATCACCCAATATGATCAGCATAGTGACAAAGTAAGAGCTCAAATAAAATCTTTCTCAAAACTTCTATAGCCCTATGAAGATTTCGCTGTTGCTATCAATCAAAATGATATTTTAGCGTAGCGACAAATTGAGGGCTCAAATAAATTGACATGCCCGGAGACCTAAATGGCATGTGACTCGACCAACATCACACTGATGGGAAGTAAACGATTACCTCCTAAGTTGCAAGTATACAACCCTTTTCAAGTTATAGTATAAAAGATTATCGATCCCACGAGGAACGGGAAGTAGGAGGAGTTTTGCTCAAGTTTTGGTTCTCAAATTATGCGCGTGACAATTAGGAGTTTATTCAAATAAAATAAAAGTGAGAGAATGGTGAAAGTGGATATGGAGAGATAAGAGAGAGTGGATGTGGATTATGTGCAAAAGAGGAGAAAATAAAGTTGAGAGTGTGGTGGTGGTTATATGCACATAATAACAAAACTAAGTTTGAGATTATATGCACATGGAGGGAATATGAGATTGAGAGAAAATAAGTGCAAAATAAAAGAAAGCAAGATTGAGAGAGAGGAGAGAGTAAAGGAAAATCAAAATCAAGAATAAAGGAAATAACAAATAAATGGAAAACAAGGATAAGTGCAAAATCAAAGAATGTAAAGTATGGAGGATTAGTTAAAGATATGAGGAATCTAGAGTAGATCCACTTAGCTTATCTCAATCTCATGAAAATGAGTTGGATTTGTTAGCTAGTTTCAAACAATCTCTAGGGATCCCACGAATATTGGCTCCACACTTAGAAAAGGGTAATTCCCTAGAGGGTTCTAGCCTCAAGGTGAATTAAAGAAAAGAAAAATCTATTCTAGAAAGGAAATACAAGAATTAAATACATTGCATGAAAGTAAATTGCATGAAAGTAAATTGCATGAAATTAAATTGCATGAAAGTAAATCTAAGCTACAAAGCAATAAATGAACAAGAAAGAAAATGAAAAAGAAATAAAATAGAAACCAACAACTCGATCTTAATCTAATCCTCCTTTTGGTCCTTGGATTAGAAGAAGAGAAAGGAAATTGAAGGGTGAAAAATTTCATTTATTGTGTAACAAAGTTACAATTTTGGAAGGTCTCCTCAATTAAGAGTGACCCTCCTCTCCAAATGGAGTTTTACAAAATATTTCACACTCAAAACACTCGGCCTTCACCCCTATTTATAGCCCAACGGAGTTGATGTGAACCATTGGATCAAACCTAGCCAAAAGGAAGAGAAATCCACCATTAATGGAATCATTTGGGAACCGTCGGTTGGCCGTCGGTTATGCCGGTTAATAACGGTTGGTCAACGATTGGTTCCCAACCAATTTGTCTTTTCTTGATTTTTCTTCACAATTTCTCTTGGATCAATTTGGTATCTTGGGCCTTGGTTTGTCTTGATTTGGGCTTCAAATATTGGTAGAAATTGAGAGAATTTGAGTCATTTGGGCTTTTATTCATTATTTCTTTATTAGCCTACAAAATAAGATAAAAATGATTATTAGTAATATCGTTATTCATATAACATAGGTAATAAGGGTATAAAAATGTAATTAAAATGTGATAATCAAATACCCCCACACCTAAGCTTTTGCTAGTCCTCTAGCAAAGAAAATAAAAAGAAAACCTAACTCACTTTCAGAATCGCGGTTGTATTTAGCGCATACAACAAGCCTTTAAACCCTAGGTTACCCTAGTGGACGAGTTGTAGTCTCGTGAGGGTTTGCAGTGAATATACCCACAAAATTCAGTCAACTTGCCAATTTAAAGAAGTTAATAAAATAATTAATTCATTTGATATCTTCAAACATTCCAATTGAAGTTGGTTAATACTCAAGAAAACGTTTTATCATAACTCAATGTAATTTTCTTAAGAAAGTCCTTCCATTATAGTTATACAAAACTAAGTTTAACTCAAAATTTTAATTTAAAAGTTTTGAAAAGGACATGCTAACCCTTTGTTTTAAACAAACTTCAAGTCTTTTAATCCATTTTATTTTTCAAGAACATATAACTATATACAAAAACATGGTTAGTATGATTTTTTTTTTTTTTTACTCTTTATTCCTTGGTGGTTTTGTTCTTTTAATCGGGCTTTCTAAGTGACCATTTAGCGAGTTTTGGGCCAATGAATCCCAACCCAATTGGGCTTAGGTCATTAAGCATAGAAATACTCCTCGGGCTTAATTACTCAGTCAACTTAGGCTTAGTAAAATAGAACCACCAATGATTTTAAGAGAAATTTTTCTTCTATTTATTAAGTTAGTATATATGTGTGTATATGTATATATATTCTGAACAATATTTGGATCAAGACAGCTTGAAAAATTATTTTCAACTCTAAGTTAGGCATGCAAAATTTCATTACTTTAATTAAAAATCTAAGTTACAACTTAAGTAAAGTATATTACTTTGAAAATCATTTCTTAAGAAATTTATTTGGAGTTATCATAAAAGGTAAACTTGAGTATAGAACCAACTAAGGATTAGAAGACTTAAATTCTATCAAATTGATCAATTATTAATCAACTCTATTAAGTTGGCAAGTGACTCTTTTTTTTATTTATTTATTTATGAAAAGAGGAAAAATGACATAAAAAGAAAGAAAATGGTAAGAAGAGGAAAAATGACTAAGATAAAGAGCAAAATGACTAATTCCCACCCCACACCTAAATTTTGCATTGTCCTCAATGCAAATTCTATTATGCACAAAGTAAAACAGATAAGCATGGAAGCACTTACATTTGTTCGGTCGACTTGAACAATGATAAAAGTCTGTAATTACCTTTGGTATGAGAAGGTGGAGTCAAAATTTATTCTCTCCTTTTTCTTCTTTTTTTTTTTTTTTGAAAAGAACAAGAAACTCTCACATGAGAGAAGAATAAATTCTTTTATTATTATTGTGGGACAAAAATAAAAATGTAGAATAAAAGATAAAACATGAGAAGCTCATATTCTACATTAAATCCTACCTTATTGCTGAAAATTCTACCCGAAATTTAAAGAATTTCAAGATGATATAATCAATGATGTTCTCAAATTCGAAAATTCCAATGTTTGCAATGTGTTTTGCAGCAAATTAAGGTAGGTCTTATTGGTGTTATGCATTTTGAACTTAGATTTTTGATTAATAAAAATTTGACATTTTGGTTGCTCATCCAAAAATCTAAGCTCATCAGAAAAGAGTTCTTTGAATGTTGCATTCAAGATGCATGTATTCAACACAGTTTCCTCATTTTGAAAAATAAAACCTGAATTTTTTAAGATTTCCAGTTCCTCATGAAAGATTTCCTCAAAACTAATGTCAGATTCATTCTCTACTTCTGTTAAACTTTCTTGGATGTAATTGATTTCGAAAGGCTGCTTATCAATATTATTTCTGGATTGAAAATATTAAGTTCGTGATCGATTCCCAAAAACGACTTCATGTGACCAGTTCTACGGTTGATGAGAGCATTAGAAGTGGCTAAGAACGGTCTTCCTAAGATCACGGGTATCTGTCCTTTGGGATTGGAAATGGGTTGTGTTTCCAGGACTATGAAATCAACAGGAAAAATGAAGTCTCCAACCTTTATCAATACATCTGTTATTTCACCCATAGGGACCTTAACAGATCTATCGCCTAATCAAGTGTGCATCTAGTTGGCTTGAGTTCCCGACACCTAGTTGTTGGTAGATCGAATCTGAGCAAGTTGACAGCCCCTAAGTCTAAAAGCCTTATCGATATGAGTATTACCAATGATACATGGGATGGTAGGACAACCTGGATCCTTATGTTTCAATGGTACAGACTTTGAGAGGACTTCACTGATATTGGCGGCAAGAAAGACTTTCTTTGGAACATTTATTTGCCTCTTTTTGGTACATAATTCCTTTAAAAATTTGGCATAAGAAGGAATTTGTTCAATGACATCTAAAGAGGAATGTTGACCTTAACACGCTTGAAAGTCTCTAGAATTTTCTCCTCTGAGAGGAGTGCTTCCTAGGCACGAGTCTATCCTGTAAGGAGCAACTGGTTTAAATTGATTAGACTCGGTTCGGTTCGGGTTAAGGTCATCGAAGGGTGTGATTTCTCGAAGGAGAATTTGTTACGGTTCGGGGTTTCACTTAGAGGCATTCTAACCGATTATCGACTGTCTACGACCGTAGTGAATGGATTGCATTCACTTCAGCTTGGTAGGTTGAACTTGATCCGTGTCCTTCGGGTTGGGCATGGGTTGACTCGGAAAAGTTCCTTTCTCTCTCTCACTCATGGCATTAGCTAGTTGACCAAGTTGGGTTTCTAACCTAGCTATGGCTTGAGTGTTGGAGGTGAGGATTTGCGGGTTGATTGCATGAAGGAATTGGCGTGTTTGATGTTTGAGTCAATAAGTTAGGTAGTGCGTGTAGAGGTTTTAATCAAAGTATCTAGACCCTTTTCGAACATTGAGGCGTTTATCATGATCCGCAATTTGAGGAGTGTGATTTGCAGATTGGTGATGAGGAGACTGATTTTGAAATGACAGATTTGGTTGTTGAAAATTGAGAGGAACTGTATTGCCCCTAGAGAATTGTTGGGTTGAAGAGGGAGTGAAATTTTGATTTCCGGAGTAGTTTCCCTGGTTCCATGCAAAATTTGGATGATTTCTCCAACCTGGATTGTAGGTTGGAGAAAATGGATCATTCACCGGACGCTGAAATGCAGCGTTTATCTGACCTAGTGGCTGACCGGATCCTAAAAGAGGACATTCCTCTGAAACATGAGATGGAGACAGACAGTTATGACAACCTGAGGTAGAAACTTGGTTGATTTGAGCTGGAGCTCGTTCTTTGACTTCTAAAGCTTCTAACCTACGCATGATTGTCGCCATCTTTGCTTCAGAGGCTATGTTCGTTTCTAAGGACAGACCACTGGTTTTGGGTTGGGAAACTGATGAAACACGGTCATCACAATGTTCCCACTGCATGGTTTTCTCGGATAAACTCTCTAAAAAGTCCCAAGCTTCATCGGCATTTTTCTTCATGAAATCCCCTTGACACATTGATTCTAAGGAAGTTTTTGAAGAATAATCCAATCCTTCATAAATGATTTGGCATAATCGCCACTTTTCAAGACCATGGTGAGGACATTGGATAAGAAGATCTTGAATTTGTCAAAATACTTCCAAAAGGTTCTCCGGGACAATTTTAAAATTTTGAATCTTGTTTCTAAGCTTGATTGTTTTGTGGATAGGAAAGAATTTTTCGAAAAACTGCTACAAATTCACCCCAAGTTGAGATGGAATCGTGGGCAAGCTATCTGACCATTTTTGGCTTTGTCCTTAAGGGCAAATGGAATAAATCGGAGTTTGATCGCATCTTCGTTAAGTCCCTCATCTTAATCATGAGGCAAACTTCTTCAAATTCGGAGATAAAGATGTATCGTCTTGGTTTGGCTCCTAAGAATTTGGGAAGCATGTTTATGAAATGCGGTCGAAGTTCAAAATTGGTTTCATTTACCTCGGGGAGTTTTATGCAAGAGGGATTGCATTTCTAGTGGGGTAACAAACATCTTGAAGAACGGTGGGTTGGTATTAGCCATTTCGTTTGGTTCAAGAGATGAATCAAAGCGAATTAAGCGATTAGTATTATCCCTAACCCAAGTTTGCATACACCACAATCAAATTTTTTTGTATTTGAAAAAGAAAAAGTTAAGAAGATGAGAAAAACTAACTAAAATAAATCAAGGCAATCACTTTTCAATCACCCTAACTCTAGGGTTAAGCCTAAACTTGACTTAGACCAGCTCTAACCAAGAATTCCCTTAATGAAAAGATCAAAGTTTACTTGGGTAATTAGCCGTAAGGATAGTACTAGAGAGATCAAAGATCAATTAAGTATCTCTTTCCTTTCGGAGCGCCTTACGCAACCCCTAAACCTTGCCTTAGACACCAATTAATCCAAATAAACTTGGACCGGTTCACTTAAGAAATTATTGTTCCTTAATGAGCTCGAATCCTTAGGGGCCAACGTCTAATCAATTTTAAGAGGCTTGGTATGTGTAGTGAGGAATTAGTGATTTTTGGGCTAAGGAAAGGGTGATGAAATCCCTCACCTTATCTTGATTAATGGGTTTTGCCCTTAAGATATTTTCAAGTGTGTGCCAAATCAAGATGCTCAAATCACTTGGTGAATTCCTACTATTATATGAAATGCAACCCTAAGAATTAAAAGCAACTAAAAGGATGCAAAACAAAAATCTTTTTATTTTTTTTATTATGGTCGACAATAAAAAATGAAGTTTATTAGGTCGACAAGGGAAAAAATCCTTTTATTTTTTATTTTTAAATATTTTGTTTTATCCTAATTGTCTCTAATGTATATGAACTATCTAAAGGGTGGAATTGAAAATACTAGATGGAGAAGTTACCCGCAAAAGCAATGCAAAGCCTCGTTGGAGGCAATTCTTCAATCTTGAATCTTCAACTCTTGATCTTCAAGCTCCAAGTTCCTACACAAAAGAAAACACACAAAATAAAACCAAACTTAATGAAAATCCTACTTATGCACCGTTCCCCGGCAACGGCGCCAAAAACTTGATGGGAAGTAAACGATTACCTCCTAAGTTGCAAGTATACAACCCTTTTCAAGTTATAGTATAAAAGATTATCGATCCCACGAGGAACGGGAAGTAGGAGGAGTTTTGCTCAAGTTTTGGTTCTCAAATTATCTTGTGACAATTAGGAGTTTATTCAAATAAAATAAAAGTGAGAGAATGGTGAAAGTGGATATGGAGAGATAAGAGAGAGTGGATGTGGATTATGTGCAAAAGAGGAGAAAATAAAGTTGAGAGTGTGGTGGTGGTTATATGCACATAATAACAAAACTAAGTTTGAGATTATATGCACATGGAGGGAATATGAGATTGAGAGAAAATAAGTGCAAAATAAAAGAAAGCAAGATTGAGAGAGAGGAGAGAGTAAAGGAAAATCAAAATCAAGAATAAAGGAAATAACAAATAAATGGAAAACAAGGATAAGTGCAAAATCAAAGAATGTAAAGTATGGAGGATTAGTTAAAGATATGAGGAATCTAGAGTAGATCCACTTAGCTTATCTCAATCTCATGAAAATGAGTTGGATTTGTTAGCTAGTTTCAAACAATCTCTAGGGATCCCACGAATATTGGCTCCACACTTAGAAAAGGGTAATTCCTAGAGGGTTCTAGCCTCAAGGTGAATTAAAGAAAAGAAAAATCTATTCTAGAAAGGAAATACAAGAATTAAATACATTGCATGAAAGTAAATTGCATGAAAGTAAATTGCATGAAATTAAATTGCATGAAAGTAAATCTAAGCTACAAAGCAATAAATGAACAAGAAAGAAAATGAAAAGAAATAAAATAGAAACCAACAACTCGATCTTAATCTAATCCTCCTTTTGGTCCTTGGATTAGAAGAAGAGAAAGGAAATTGAAGGATGAAAAATTTCATTTATTGTGTAACAAAAGTTACAATTTTGGAAGGTCTCCTCAATTAAGAGTGACCCTCCTCTCCAAATGGAGTTTTACAAAATATTTCACACTCAAAACACTCGGCCTTCACCCTATTTATAGCCCAACGGAGTTGATGTGAACCATTGGATCAAACCTAGCCAAAAGGAAGAGAAATCCACCATTAATCTGGAATCATTTGGGAACCGATCGGTTGGCGATTGGTTAGCCAACTGGTTAATAACCGTTGGCCAACCGGTTGGTCAACCGATTGGTTCCCAACGAATTTGTCTTTTCTTGATTTTTCTTCACGAATTTCTCTTGGATCAATTTGGTATCTTGGGCCTTGGTTTGTCTTGATTTGGGCTTCAAATATTGGTAGAAATTGAGAGAATTTGAGTCATTTGGGCTTTTATTCATTATTTCTTTATTAGCACGCAAAATAAGATAAAATGATTATTAGTAATATCGTTATTCATATAACATAGGTAATAAGGGTATAAAATGTAATTAAAATGTGATAATCACACACCACTTGGACAACAACCGAACCCAAATAATATATTTAAAGCTCACATTTGTATAATTATTTTTCAAAATATGGATTCTGAAAAATATATCATAAAAAATCACCTACTTTAGGATCTTGTAAGAAATATTCAAAATTTTGAAATTTATTTTAAAACAAATGAAAACTGACATATACCTAAATCTCCATTGTTCCCGACTCACCTAGCTCTCTACTCCATAACATACCAATCACCTGTGAAAAATAAGAAAAAGAACAAAACAAATCCATCGGGGAAGATAATAGCAAGTCTTGAGAAAGGATAGGATCCAAAGGGCGTAATAATGAAAAATATAATTCACTATACAAATAAAATCAAATGAATGAAAGTCCAATATGATATAATCATCAACAATTTGAAAATTATATATATATATATATATATATATATATATATATATATATATATATATATATATATATATATATATATATATATATATATATATATATATATACACACACACACACACACACACACACACACATCATACAAACATGCGCAAATGAACTTCAAATTCCTAACATGCTTCAATTAATTTTATGTTTTTTGAGATTAAATAATAATATTGGTCAATGTTTGGTGGACAATAAAATCACAACTTAGCAATCCAAAAGGGATTCCGGAAATAAACTCATCAAAATGGTCAAATCAAATCTCACACCTTAAAAGCAAAACTAGTATTTATTCTCTCTCATTTAAACCCAATATTTTCATATCAACTCATTTTAGGGCGATTACACATGATATTGTCTAATCTCATCTTTTCTATATTGCATGACTAAATATCGAGTGAGAAATCAAACACAAAAGCATGGAGGATGCAAATCCCCACACTCACACTCTAAACATCATCACTCAATATTTAACGTGTAATATACAGATCCTAAAGTTTGAAAAATCAGGTTTTAACTATTCACGATGTTATCTCTTCCCAATATAGCACCTATAGCATCCACCACCAACTCAACTAAAATCTTACCACGTTGATCAAGATAAATATTTGATATTTAAATTCCTTATTCCTGTGGGCTTGCATGTATTAATCTTTAAGGGTATAATTATTATCATCAACAGTTGAACCATTTTCATAAGAGTCATCATATCATAGAGCCCATATTATTGCAAAGTGACTCAATTTCATATTAAAAACCACTCCGGGTAGAGTTTGGGCTTGAGACTTATAAACAATAAAAAATCGTATTTTCAGACTTTTTGGTTCAACCGTATAATTATCAAAAAATAACTAAGAAATACCAAACAAAATTTTGAACACATTTAAAACATGACAACAAAGGTGTTCACAAAGTCTCATTATCATCAGAAGTCATACAAAGAACTTACAGGGTTAAATGACTCATAAAATAAAAATAAAACAGCTGTGCATGTTTTCAAGCATCTGAATTATCTCACTAGATGTCTAAAATTCGAACCAGCATCTAATCCAAGACTAGACATCTGATTTTCAAATGACAGAGAATCAAATTTAAAAAAAGCTATGCAGAGACATCTGAAACTAGTTTTTAGTAGAATTTCTAGATTTTTAATCTAGGCTTGTATCCTTCTTGTGCCCAAATTTAGGGATGATTCTCTATACTTTTTCAACATGGGGACACGAAACTAATATGTATAGAACTCATGTCATGGCCATAGATTCGATAAAAACACAAATTTGTCATCTAGGGTTTTTTAATAAAATTTGCCAAACATTAACAAAACTTGTCACACACATGTAGAATGAAAATTGGCATATAAAATTATCAGAGACAGTTTTCACCATATATCTACAATTCTAGTGTTGACAGTCTCATGCGTGCATGTTTTTCACTAAAAACTATGGTATTACTCAAGAATTCACCAATGATGAGATAAGATACTAACATGATAGATCAAAAGACGTTTAGCACAAAGAAATTAAACGTATTTAAGAACCAAAGGCGGAAAGATGCAACATGGACGTTAAAAAACTCTCCTCTTCCTCTCTTAGCTTGGCTGGCCCTGTTAGTATCATAATCTAAAAAATTTTGATCTCTAGGGTCTTGTAGGCCTTATATAGGAATTTTTAGCTTAACGAGTTAACTAACGGGTTGATCGCTTTTGACTTAAAATCCATTAAGGCTTTTTAACACATAAGCCCCTATAAAAACCTCGATTTAAACAACTATAACTCAAACATATCTCTAAATTGATAAACACAAAGGAACCTATTCATCTCCTTTCATCGAAAAATCAATTATGAAATTATTTTCTAGTCTCGATGACACGGGGTGCTACATCCTACCCTCCTTAAGAAAAGTTTCACCCTCAAAACTTATCATTCTATAGGGCAACTATGATAAGGGCATAACTAACTCACTAGCTACACTATTTGTATACACCCTAACATATTTCAAAATGTCGATTCACTACCTGTCACAATTTAAAGTTATCTGAAACTTAAAATGTTAAATAATCTTTTGCCTTATAATACGAAAAGACTCTTTAAATATTTAAACCTTTCAACATCAAAAATTTCTAAGTCAAAACTTTTTGTTCAACTCAAATGTCAAAATACGCTCTTTTGAAACTCGGGGTGTAAAATGCTCCTTGTCAAAACTAAAATTCCAAGGAATAATTTATTCAAAACTTTGAATCAACAATTATGTATTATAATTGCATGAATCAAATATAATTTATTCAAAACAAAAATCGAGTTCTTAAAAATTCATCAAATTCCAATCTAAGGATTTAAAGTGTAAAATCTTTAAATAACAAAATCCTTCACTTAAAAATTCATCAAAATTTCTCCGAATCATGTTAGAAAGCCAAAAATACTTTATCTAACTAAATTCATAAACTTCTACAAAAGAATTTTGTATCAATATCTAAAATCTCGTCAAACATGGTCTAAATTGCAAAACAAATTTTTCATAAACTTTTTCTAATATTCCAAAATAAAAATTTCTTAATGAAAATGGAGAATTTTATATAGGATTCCAAATAAGTTTTTCAAGGAAACAAAAAAAATAACCCAATTAACAAAATGTGTATTTGTGAATAACCCACACGATCAAACGTCTAGCTAGAAGATCCAGACATCTGGTGTCGGGTTTAAATCGACATGAGACAAATCAGATCAGTTTTCATGCATCTCGATCTCTTTCCAAATTCTTCTCCAAGGGTTTCCACCTCTTCCAAATCCTCCCCAACTCGATTTCTACCTAAACCTAGCCTATTTAAGAGGATTCCACCCCTCAAATCTCTCCAACAAACCCTAATTCAAAACCCTAGCTTCAAAATTTCCCCTAATTCTCTCTGTCTTGCAATGATGGCTTTGCATTCGCGATTAGTTTCCAGGAGGCCTAGGGCTTCTTCTTCAGTGAGTGAGGGCTCTTTTAGGAGGGCTCCTAAGATTATGAATGATCGATTTATCAATGAGAGGGTGTTGAAGCCCTATGATCAGTTAGCAACCAAATCATCATTGTCAGGTTGTATCATGGATTGTCACACAATCAGCATGGACTCAGAGTTCTACAATGTATTCTCTCATCAAAAGATGGCTTGACTTCGTGAAGATGAAGGGGCTAATCTATCCTAAGTTTATGCGGGAATTCATAAGCAATATCCACACTATCCAAGATATTTGGTTCATGACTTGGGTGTTCCATAGGATATTAGCATTTTCGTCAGGGATTTGGGTCGAGCTATGAGGGCTTAAAACAAAGGCATTAACATATCAGGGATGACTCTCGATGAGTTTGATTTTGTTGCATCAGTGCACAATCTCGATATCAATGCCGCGTACGAGCTTATTCTTGAGGAGGATACTGAGGTGAACTGGGTATCCAAGAAGATTGGTTCCCTCAACCATGACGCTCAAATCATCACGGGCGTTATGATAGTGAACATCTTTTTGAAGGTGGGCGGTCGCGATGATATTTCTCACCAAGCTCGTCTCTTGGTGGCTCTTCTTCATGCTCAGATCAACATCAATCTTTCGATATTGTTGTTCCACAACCTCTCCCACATCTCCTCCTCCATGCAGTCGGTCATCTTCAAGTACTTGATCATGACTCTTCTCACAACAAAGCAATTCTCCTTCGATGGCCTTGCTAAGGGTCAATGTCAGGTTAACTTCACCAACAAGAATATCAGTCTTATGGATGCTGGATATCGATACGCTACTGAGGCAACTGATCCACCTTCACCTCCAGCTCATATTCTCTAGGTTGAGCCTCCTCTGGTTATTCCTACGGCTCCCATGAGTGATGATGCTTTCCTTGGTTGCATCCAAGAAACCTTCTTGCTAATGTTGCTCTACAAGGATCATCAGGCTCAGTGCATCCGTACCTGTATGGAGGTGATCCACTATAACACCCCGTGTCGTCGAGACAATAAATTAATTCCATAATTTTTATATTCATTAGTTTATAAAGATCACTGCATTTTGGTTTTCTAAAAAGAGGTTTTTAAAAGGGTTTATGCGTTAAAAAGCCTTAATGGATTTTAAGTGAAAAGCCGTCAACCCGTTAGTTAACTTGTTAAGCCAAATATTCCTATGTAAGGCCTACGTAACCCAATTAACAAAATGTGTATTTGTGAATAACCCACACGATCAAGCGTCTAGCTAGAAGATCCGGACATCCGGTGTCGGGTTTAAATCGACATGAGACAAATCAGATCAGTTTTCATGCATCTCGATCTCTTTCCAAATTCTTCTCCAAGGGTTTCCACCTCTTCCAAATCCTCCCCAACTCGATTTCTACCTAAACCTTGCCTATTTAAGAGGATTCCACCCCTCAAATCTCTCCAACAAACCCTAATTCAAAACCCTAGCTTCAAAATTTCCCCTAATTCTCTCTGTCTTGCAATGATGGCTTTGCATTCGCGATTAGTTTCCAGGAGGCCTAGGGCTTCTTCTTCAGTGAGTGAGGGCTCTTTTAGGAGGGCTCCTAAGATTATGAATGATCGATTTATCAATGAGAGGGTGTTGAAGCCCTATGATCAGTTAGCAACCAAATCATCATTGTCAGGTTGTATCATGGATTGTCACACAATCAGCATGGACTCAGAGTTCTACAATGTATTCTCTCATCAAAGATGGCTTGACTTCATTGAAGATGAAGGGGCTAATCTATCCTAAGTTTATGCGAGAATTCATAAGCAATATCCACACTATCCAAGATATTTGGTTCATGACTTGGGTGTTCCATAGGATATTAGCATTTTAAATCGAGGATTTGGGTTAGAGCTATGAGGGCTTAAAACAAAGGCATTAACATATCGGGGATGACTCTCGATGAGTTTGATTTTGTTGCATCGATTGCACAATCTCGATATCAATGCGTCTGAGCTTATTCTTGAGGAGGATCTTGAGGTGGTGGGTATCCAAGAAGATTGGTTCCCTCAACCATGACGCTCAAATCATCACGGGCGTTATGATAGTGAACATCTTTTTGAAGGTGGGCGGTCGCGATGATATTTCTCACCAAGCTCGTCTCTTGGTGGCTCTTCTTCATGCTCAGATCAACATCAATCTTTCGATATTGTTGTTCCACAACCTCTCCCACATCTCCTCCTCCATGCAGTCGGTCATCTTCAAGTACTTGATCATGACTCTTCTCACAACAAAGCAATTCTCCTTCGATGGCCTTGCTAAGGGTCAATGTCAGGTTAACTTCACCAACAAGAATATCAGTCTTATGGATGCTGGATATCGATACGCTACTGAGGCAACTGATCCACCTTCACCTCCAGCTCATATTCTCTAGGTTGAGCCTCCTCTGGTTATTCCTACGGCTCCCATGAGTGATGATGCTTTCCTTGGTTGCATCCAAGAAACCTTCTTGCTAATGTTGCTCTACAAGGATCATCAGGCTCAGTGCATCCGTACCTGTATGGAGGTGATCCACTATAACACCCCGTGTCGTCGAGACAATAAATTAATTCCATAATTTTTATATTCATTAGTTTATAAAGATCACTGCATTTTGGTTTTCTAAAAAGAGGTTTTTAAAAGGGTTTATGCGTTAAAAAGCCTTAATGGATTTTAAGTGAAAAGCCGTCAACCCGTTAGTTAACTTGTTAAGCCAAATATTCCTATGTAAGGCCTACAGAACCCTAGTGATTAGAATTTTATAGATTTTGACACCACAGGGTCATCCAAGCTAGGGAGAGGAAGAGGGGAGTTTTCCTGTGTCGTCAGCTTGGAGATCATCTTTTAGGTGGAAAAACTCTCAGGCAAGTACCATCTTCCTTCTTTTTGCCTTTGATTCTTAATTATATTTATTTTTTTCTCACATTAAACATAATTGATCCATCACAATTGTATCTTATTCATCCTTGAAGAATTCTAGAGTTATATCGTTGTTTTCGGTGAAAAACAAGCACGTATGTGAATTTTTGATAGTTGTGCACTTGCAACTTTATTTTATTTACCCCCTATCACTGCTATACTTTCATTGTTATACTTTTGATAATACCTGCTACACTTTTAGAAGTACCTACTATACTTTTGACAATACATGTTATACTTTCAGAAATACATGCTATACTTTTAGAAATATCTGTTATACTTTTGCCAATACCTCCTATACTTTCATCAATACACCTTTACATTTGTGTTTTATCCTGCTATATTTTTAGAAAGACCTACTATCTTGGTATCTTTTCTGCTATACTTTCTATATTTTCATGTTATACTTTCAACAATATCGCTATATTTTCAAAATACATAATATACTTTCGACAATGCCGACTCTACTTTTATCAATACACCTTTATACTTGGACCTTTTGGTGGTATACTTAATGAATCAACTTGCAAAAGTTTATAATATTACATTTACGCATGATAATATTGCCTACACTCAATTAATGAATACACAAATTGCTGTAAAATAATACAAAGAAAATTTGTACATAAAGTAATATGATTTTATTCAATTTAATAAAAGTCAAAATACACTGTTGTGCTTTTAGATGTTAGAATTGTTTACATCTAACCTTTGTTATACCAAATAAATATTAGAAAAACACACCAACAGATCAATCATTAATCATTGCAACAAATAAGGCTTAAACATGGTAATTTCAACCTAACCAAGTCCAATCCAACCAAGTACAATCTAGACAAGACTCAGTCACAAAACTCACTTCAATAACAACAATACTAAAAAAACCGCAACAATAACGGATCATTATTAATCACCAACTTCAGCATCATCTTGATTCATCTAATTAATTGTTTAACGGCACTTGGGCCCTCCACCTTGGTCTTCAAGTTGAAGTAACAAGCACACAACTACTTGTTACTATAGAATCTAGGAGGAACACAGAGACATTTCTCCCTGTTTAAACGTTTCCTTTATTTAACTCTGCATGAAGCACATCCCAAACTACAAGAACAACGAAGAAATAAATAAGAAATATGAGAAAATTATTACAAATAATGAAGAAATTATAGAACTTAAAATCATAAAGTCAATGGTCATTGAGAATGTAGTCAGCAACAAAATGAACTACACAAGGAACTTCTAAAGAGTGAAGCCAGATATCAGGAGCCCCACACAACAGCATCTCGTTCAGGCATTTCATCAAACAGCTTCTGGGCAGTTGAGGAGGAACTCGTGCTTTAAGCATTTAATCAAACACCTTCCGGCCTCACGCTTCCGCTTCCTCATTTCTTTCACTGATTCCCTTTTTATTGAACTGATAAAAGTCAATTTTCTAAGCAATTAAGACAAAATTGATTGACGGTATTTTATATGTTGAGGATGGCGTCTACATCCTCTTCACCAGTGGTGACAGCAACCTCCTCGAGCATAATTATCAGCATGATCTTAGCTCCACTATCCTCTTCTTTTCTAATGGTGGAGAGGTGGAGGGAATAGGGTGGTGGAGGAGGAGAAAGCGGTGGAAGAGAGGAGAGGATCTTCTATGTTTGTTATAGAGAGGAGAGAGAGAGAAAAGGGCATTTTTGGGTTTCAATATTTTTGTTAAATACAAGTATACAAAATGTATTGTATTTGATGCTTTTGGGTTTAAATACAAGTTGTTGATAGGAATTAAATAATACCTAAGTTTCAAGTATACAACTATCAAGTTATAGTATAAAACGTTATCGATCCCCCGAGGAAGGTGTTGAAGGAGTTAATCAAAATCGGTTCTTATGTTGTGTGTGTGACAATTAGAAGTGATAAAAAATTGTGATTGATTGTGGAAAGGTTAAGAGAGTGTTTGTGAATATGTGTGAATAAAAACAAAACAAGATTGAGAGAGGAGAAAGAATGATGAATAAAATGAAGGAAAATAAAACAAATAAATGAAAATCAAGAATAAAGAGGAAAATCAAGAAAGTAAAGATGGATGATTCAATTAAAGATATGAGGAATCTAGAATTGAATCCACTAGCTAATCTCACTTATAAAATATGAACCATTCTCTTTTTATCACATTCAACTTTAGATTTATTAAGCATAGACTATCAAACCACTCAAGGAAAGCATAACCTATCAAACTATCATCCAAGTAAAATTAATACTCATGAAAAGAACAACAACTAAATAGTAATTCTAGAATTCATTCTACCAATTAGTTCTTTAGTTGACTATCCTAAATATGATCATTTTAAGCATAAGAGCATGATTCACAAATTATAAAAGAAATAAAACTTAGTTTCATGTAATTTCTAGAGTTCCCACAAGAATTAGTTCTACATCTTAGAAAAAGGAAATTTTCTAGCGGGTTCTAGCCTTAAGGTGAATCAAAGAAAATAAAAATAACAATAAAAACATATCCCTAGCCTCAAGGTGAATCAAAGAAAATAAAAATAACAATAAAAACAATTTCCTAGAGGGTTGTAGCCCCAAGGTGAATCAAAGAGAAGGAAAATAAATAAAAATAATTCCCTAGAGGGTTCTAGCCTCAAGGTGAATAGAGCAAGAAAATAAAATCTAAGCTACAAAATAAATGCAAGAATTTAAAGAGAAAATAAAGACATGAAAGTAAATGCAAGAATTTAAAACAAGAAAGTAAAGACATGAAAGTAAATCTACTCTACAAGCATGAAAATAAATCTAATTCAAGAGGGTTCTAGCCTCATGAATATTTAACAACAAGAAAAAAAAGCAAAAAATAAATTTATTAGCAAAAGAAAAAACTTACATTCCAAAAGGGTTCTAGCCTCTGCATGAAGGCAAATCTTCATCTCGATCTTCATCTTCATCTCATCTTCATCTTCATTATCAAATAAAGAGAAGAAAAGAAAAATATGAAGAGGTGAAATTTTTTTTATTAATTGCAACAAAAAGCTATAATTTTGGAAGGTCTTCTCAATTAAGAGTAACCCTCCTCTCCAAATGGAGTTTTTATAAAATTTTTCACACTCAAACCCCTCACTCTCTACCCCCATTTATAGCCTATGGCAAGTAACAAGAGCCATTAGATTTTACTTGGGCTCCAAGAATTAAATCTTAGCCATAAAACAAGTTTGTTACGAGTCAATCGATTGGTCAATTGGTTGACCAATCGGTTGACCAACCGATTGCCCAATTGGTTGACCAAGCAATTGAAATTATAAAATTCTGAAAATGCTGAAAGCTCCGTCTCGTCGAGATAGGCGATTTTCATATATTATATATTAAATTCCACCTTTCGGATTGAGAGATATCGCCGTTTCTTTGTGGCTAATCATCTTGAACATGATTTTGACTTGATTTCTTTTCATATTGGATCATTGTTTCTTCGACTTCTGTAGATTGCTTGGCTTGATCCCGGGCATCAATAAAAGGTTAAAAAATAAGGAAATTTGAGTTCATTTTGAGCTTTTATTCATTAATTCTTCATTAACCTGCAAATTAAGATAAAACATGTTTATTAGTGATATTTTTATTTAAATAAAATTAATAATGAGGGTGTAAAAATATAATAAAAATGTGATTATCAAATACCCCCACACCTAAACTTTTGCTAGTCCTCTAGCAAAGAAAAAAAAGGAGAGAAAGAAAAATCCTAACTCACTTTCGCGGAAATCGCGGTTGTATTTAGCACATACAACAAGCCTTTAAACCCCTAGGTTACTCTAGTGAACGAGTTGCAGTCTCGTGAGGAATTGCAGTGAATATAACCACAAAATTCGTTCAACTTGCCAATTTAAAGAAGTTTTTGAATAATTAATTTACATAATATATTTAAACATTCTAATTGAAGCTAGTTAATACTCAAGAAAATGTTTTTATATATAACTCCAAGGCAAATCTCTTAGAAAATCTTTTCATTATAGATATACAAAACCAAATCTAACTTAGAAATTTAAATTATAGGTTTTGAAAAGAACATGCTAACTCTTTGTTTTAAACAATTTTCTAGTCTCTTAATCAATTTATTTTTAAAGAATATATATACAAATATAACTATATATATAAAAACATTGTTAGTAATTTTTTAAAACTCTTTATTCCTTGGTGATTTTGTTCTTCTTGATCGGGCTTTCTAAGTGACCATTTAACGAGTTTTGGGCCAATGAATTCTAACCCAATTTGGCTTAGGTCATTAAACGTGAAAATACTCCTTGAGCTTAATTACTCGGTCAACTTAGGCTTAGTAAGATAGAACCACCTTAGATTTTAAGAGAATTTTAATTGGTGCCTATTTTTAGCACTCTTCTTTTATAAGGTTAGTTTTTTATAATATATATGTGTATATATATTTATATCCTAAAAATATTTAGATCAAGACAACTCGAAAAATTATTTTCAACTCTAAGCTAAGCATGCAAAATTTTATTACTTTAATTAAAGGTCTAAGTTAAGACTTAAGTGAAGTATACTACTTTAAAATTATTTCTTAAGAAATTTATTTAGAGTTATCATAAAAGGTGAACATGAGTATAAAACTAACTAAGGATTAGAAAATTTAAAATTTATCAAATAAATCAATTATTAATCAACTCTATTAAATTGGCAAGTGGCAACATTTCTATGAAAAAGAAAAAATGGTAAAATAAAGGGAAAAAGAAAAAAAATGATAAAATAAAGGGAAAAAATGACTAGTCCCCACCCCCACACCTAAATTTTGCATTGTCCTCAATGCAAACTCTATGATGTATAAAGTAAAGCAGATAAGAATTGAAGCACTTACATTTATTAGGTTGACCTAGAACAATGATAAAAAAATCTATAATTACTTTTGATATGAGGGGATTAAGTCAAAATCTACTCTTTGAGATATATATATATATATATATATATATATATATATATATATATATATATATATATATATATATATATATATATATATATATATATATATATATATATATATATATATATATATATATATATATATATATATATATATATATATATATATATATATGGGAATGATGTATATAAAGTGGCTCATTTTGCTAAATGAGCTACCAAGAATAATCATGTGGTGAGGCCCACATTGTTAGTCACATCAAAGGTGTGGACCTCACCATTCTATCTCTTGGTAGCTCATTTAGCAAAATGAGCATACATCATATCATCATTCCCATACACACACACACATATATATATATGTGTGTGTGTGTGTGTGTGTGTGTGTGTGTGTATGAGAATGATGTATATGAGGTGGTGACTCATTTTGCTAAATGAGCTACCAAGAGATAGAGTGGTGAGGTCCACACCTTTTGATGTGACTAGCAATGTGGGCCTCACCACATGGCTATCTCTTAGTAGCTCATTTAGCAAAATGAGTCAGCCACCTTATATACATTATTTCCTATATATATATATATATATATATATATATATATATATATATATATATATATATATATATATATATATATATATATATATCCTTTTCTTTTTGAAAAGAACAAGAAACTCTCACATGAGAGAAGAATAAATTCTTTTATCATTATTATGAGACAAAAAATAAAGATGTAGAATGAAAAATTGAACATGAAAAGCTTATACTCTTCATCAAATCCTACCTTATTCTGAAAATTCTACCCGAATTTTAAAGAAATTCAAAATAATATAATCAATGATGTGCTTAAATTACGAGCAGTCCAAGATTTTCAATGATATTTGCAGCAATTGAAAGTAGGTATTTGTGGTGTTATGAATTTTGAACTTAGATTACTTATTAACAAAAATTTGACCTATAACAACCAATTCTTTCTTAGAAATTTCCTTAAACATAAGATTTATGTTTGAGGGTAGAAAATTGGTTATTGTTTATTTTCAAGAATCCAAGTTCATTAGCAAAGAGTTCTTCAAAAGTTAGTTTAAAGAAGCATGTATTTGTCACAGTCTCCTGGATTAAGACCGATCGATTTTTCTAATATCTTCAGCTCCTAACCAAAGATTTCCTCAAAACTAAGATCTGACTCATTCTCTTCTTCTTCTATTGAACTTTCCTAGATGTAGTTTATTACTAGAGGTTGACTTGCTGGTTTGTTACCTAGATAAAAAATATTGAGATCAGCTGTCAAATTTTTAAAGGACAGCTTCATTTGATTAGTTTCATAGTTGATGAGAGCATTAGAAGTGGCTAATAATGGTCTTCCTAAAATGACGGGTATCTGACCTTTGGGATTGGAAATGGGCTGCGTTTTCAAGACTATGAAATCCACTGGGAAAATAAAATCCCCAACCTTAATCAGAACATCCTCTATCTCACCCATGGGGACTTTGATAGATCTATCAGCTAACTGTAAGATGCATTTGGTTAGTTTGAGTTTTTCTACACCAAGTTGCTGGTAGACCGAATACGGAAGCAAATTGATACTGGCCCCTAAGTCTAAAAGTGCCTTATCAATGTATGTATTGTCAATGACACATGAAATAGTAGGACAACCAGGATCCTTATATTTCATAGGTACGGACTTTGAGAGCATATCACTGATATTGGCAGCAAGAAATACTTTATTTGGAACATTTATTCTTCTCTTCTTAGTGCACAAATCTTTTAAAAATTTTGCATAAGAAGAAATTTGTTCAATTACATCTAAGAGAGGAATGTTGACCTTAACCTACTTGAAAGTTTCTAGGATCTTTTCCTCCTAAGGGGAGTATTTCCTAGGCCTGAGTCTATCTGGAAAGGGAGCAACTAGTTTAAACCTATTAAAATTAGGCTCGGGTTCGGGTTCAGGCTCTTTGTCAACAGATGCGGGTGATTGCTAAATAGAGTCATCAGAAGGAGAGAGAATTTATTCTAGTTCAAGGATTTTACTTGGAGGTATTCTAACTTGATTATCAACTTGTTTTCCTGACCGTAGTGAATGGATTGCATTCACTTGAGCTTGGTAGGTTGTACTTGATCCCGTGTCCTTAGGATTGGTCACGGGTTGACTCGAAAATATTCCTTTCTCTCTCACTCACAGCACTAGCTAGTTGTCCAAGTTGGGTTCCTAATCTAGCTATGGCCTGAGTGTTAGAATTGAGAATTTGTCCAGTTGATTGCATGAAGGAATTCAAAGTGTTGGATGTTTGAGTCAATAAGTTGGTGGTTTGTATAGAAACTTTAATCATGGTTTCTAAACCCTTTTCTAACACATTGAGATGTTTGTCATGATCAGAATTCGGAGGAGTACGATTTACAGATTGATGATGAGGAGACTGATTTGGATATGGCAGATTTGGTTATTGGAAATTGGTTTGAGAACTGAAAAGAACTGTGTTTACCCTAGGAAATTGTTGGGTTAAAGAGGAAGTGAAATTTTAATTTCTGGAGTAGTTTTCCTGATTCCATACAAAATTCGGGTGATTTCTCCAACTAGGATTATAGGTTGGAGAAAATGGATCATTCACGGGATGCTGGAATGCAGCATTTATCTGTCCTAGTGATTGATTATTTTCTAAGAGAGGACATTCCTCTGAAAAATGAGATGGAGAAAGGCAGTTGTGACAACCTGAGGCAGAAACTTGGTTGATTTGAACTGGTGCTCGTTCTTTGATTTCTAAAGCTTCTAACCTACGCATGATTGTAGTTATCTTTGCTTCAGAGGCAATGTTCATTTCTAAGGAAAGACCGCTGGATTTGGGTTGGGGAACTGATGAAACTCTGTCATCACAGTGTTCCCACTGCATGGTTTTCTCAGATAAACTCTCTAAAAAATCTCAGGCTTCATCGATATTTTTCTTCATGAAATCCCCTTGACACATTGATTCTAAGGAAGTTTTTAAAGAATAATCCAATCCGTTATAGATAATTTGGCATAATCGCCATTTTTCTAGACCATGCTGAGGACAATAGATAAGAAGATCCTTAAATTTATCAAAATACTTCCAAAATGGCTCTCCCGGGATAATTTTAAGATTTATGATGTTGTTTCTAAGCTTAACCATTTTGTGGATAGGGAAACAAATTTTAGAAAAATGGTAACAAATTCACCCTAAGTTGAGATAGAATCTGTGGGTAAGCTATACAGCCATTTTTTGACTTTATCCTTGAGAGCAAAAGGAATAAATCAAAGCTTGATTGCATCCTCAGATAAGTCTCTCATTTTAATCATAAGACAAACTTCTTCAAATTCGAAGATAAAAATATATACATCTTCAGATTCTACTCCTAAGAATTTTGGACGCACGTTTATGAAATGCGGTCTAAGCTCAAAATTAGTTCCATTGACATCGAGGAGCTTAATGCAAAAAGGAATTGCATTCCTAGTTCGATAACACACATCTTGGAGAATGGGTAGATTAGAAATTGCCAGTTCTTCAAATGGTTCAAAACGGATTAAACGATTGGTATTATCCCTAATCCAGGATTGCATACACCAAAATAAATTCTTTTTATAATTTTTTTTAAATTCTAGGAAAAACAAAAGTTAGTTTTTTTAAGAGGAAAAAACTAAAAGATTAAAAAAGATGATGAGAAAAAGGAGAAAGATAAAGGAAACACCTAACTAAAATAAATCAATGCAATCACTTGTATCAATCACTTTAAATTCTAGAGTTAAGTCTAGACTCAACTAGACCAGCTCCTAACCAAAAACTCCGTTAGTGAAAAGATCGAAGTTTACTCGGTCAGTTAGCCAAGTAAGAATAGTACTAGAGGGAGATTAAAGATCAATTAAATACCTCGTTCCTTGTGGAGCGCTTTACGTAACTCCTAAACCTTGCTTTAGACACCAACTAATTCAAGTAGACTAATGAGAAGAGAGCTCTTTCGTAACCAATTAGTCACAATATCTACAAACTATGGTATGGACTGAACTTGTAGGAGTTGGTCATCAGGAAAATGATCATTTATCAGAACATTAGATATTAGTGCGTTAGATATCGGAACAAGTGATCTTCTACAGCTATTTGCTCCTCCTCTATCGAGAATATGCAAATCAAATTCTTGAAGTAGAAGGATCCATCTAGCGAGCCTAGCCTTAGCATCTTTCTTGGTCAAAAGATACATCAAGGCGGTGTGATCCGTGTAAACCTTGATGAGAGAACCGATCAGATAAGACCTAAATTTCTCTAAGACAAAAACAACAGCTAAAAACTCCTTCTCAGTGATGAAATAGTTTTGTTATGTATCGTTCAGTGTCTTACTTGCAAAGTAGATAATGAGACTTTCTATCTATCCTTTGTCCTAAGACAACATCAATTGTAAAATCTGATGCATCACACATTAATTCAAAGGGTAGGGTCTAATCATGTGCATGAATGATAGGAGCTGAGGTTAGCTCCTTCTTTAGGCTATCAAATGCCTCAAGATTTTTAGGGAGAATTCAAAAGGTGTATCTTTGGCTAAAAGATTGGTCAAAGGCCTAGCAATTTTTCTAAAGATTTTAATAAACTATATATAAAAACTAGCATGACCAAGAAATGATCTAATATCCTAAATATTTTTGGAGGAGGAGGTTAGAAATGAGATCTACCTTAGCTTTGTCAACTTCTATTCCCTTGTTGGGAGCGCATGCCCTAAAATAATGCTATAGGGAGATTAAAGATCAATTAAATACCTCGTTCCTTGTGGAGCGCTTTACGTAACTCCTAAACCTTGCTTTAGACACCAACTAATTCAAGTAGACTAATGAGAAGAGAGCTCTTTCGTAACCAATTAGTCACAATATCTACAAACTATGGTATGGACTGAACTTGTAGGAGTTGGTCATCAGGAAAATGATCATTTATCAGAACATTAGATATTAGTGCGTTAGATATCGGAACAAGTGATCTTCTACAGCTATTTGCTCCTCCTCTATCGAGAATATGCAAATCAAATTCTTGAAGTAGAAGGATCCATCTAGCGAGCCTAGCCTTAGCATCTTTCTTGGTCAAAAGATACATCAAGGCGGTGTGATCCGTGTAAACCTTGATGAGAGAACCGATCAGATAAGACCTAAATTTCTCTAAGACAAAAACAACAGCTAAAAACTCCTTCTCAGTGATGAAATAGTTTTGTTATGTATCGTTCAGTGTCTTACTTGCAAAGTAGATAATGAGACTTTCTATCTATCCTTTGTCCTAAGACAACATCAATTGTAAAATCTGGTGCATCACACATTAATTCAAAGGGTAGGGTCTAATCATGTGCATGAATGATAGGAGCTGAGGTTAGCTCCTTCTTTAGGCTATCAAATGCCTCAAGATTTTTAGGGAGAATTCAAAAGGTGTATCTTTGGCTAAAAGATTGGTCAAAGGCCTAGCAATTTTTCTAAAGATTTTAATGAACTATATATAAAAACTAGCATGACCAAGAAATGATCTAATATCCTAAATATTTTTTGGAGGGAGGAGGTTAGAAATGAGATCTACCTTAGCTTTGTCAACTTCTATTCCCTTGTTGGGAACTGCATGCCCTAAAATAATGCTATAGTTTACCATAAAGTGACATTTATTCTAATTGAGAGTCAGACTTTTCTCCCTACACCGCGCTAGGATAAGTTTGAGATGATGCAAACACTCGGATTATGTGTCACTAAAAATTAAAAAGTCATTCATGGGAATTTCTAAGAAGCTCAACCATGTCAGAAGATCATGCACCATTGGAATGTGGCGGGAGTATTGTACAGCCCAAAGGGCATGCTCGAGTAAGTGAAGATTCCATACAGGCATATGAAAGTGATTTTCTCCTGATCCTCAGGTGTAATGGGAATCTTATTATAACATGAGTATCCGTCCATAAAATTGTAGAACTCGCATCTTGCTAAACACTCTAACATCTAGTCTATGAAAGGAATAGGGAAGTGATCTTTATGTGTGGTAGAGTTGAGTTTTTTTATAATCAATGCAGACTCGCCATCCTGTTTGAATTCAAGTAGGAACTAACTCATTGGCCTCATTTTGGGATCACTATGGTCCCAGACTTTTTAGGAACAACCTCTGGACTCACCCAATAACTATCATAATGGGATAAATGATCTCATTATCAAGATATTTCAGAATGTCTCTCCTAGTAGCTTCCTTCATCACTGGGTTTAACCTACGTTGAGGATCCGTAGCAAGTTTGGCATCATCTATAAAATGGATTTTAAGTTGAATAATGATTAGACTAATCCCTTTGATATCTGCCATGGTCCATCTAATGTCTTCCCTACTCTCTCTCGAGACATCAAAGAAGACTTCTTTTGATTGTTAAATCAGAAGTAATAATGACTAGTAAGGTCTCATTCTCCCCTAAGTAGACATACTCTAGATTTTCAGGTAAATGTTTGAGTTCTAAGATAGGGGGTTCCTCTATGAATGAATGAAGTTGGACTCGGGGTTCTAATCTAACGGTTTAGGTTGCTTTCTCAATGTAGATACATGATCTATTAGGTGATCTAGTTCTTCTAATAGCCTGGATTCTTCATTAAAGATCCCCTCAAAACTCAGGTTAGATAAGCTAAGATCTAACTCAGACTATCATTCTAACTGTTTGCTAGACATTTCTTGAATGAAGTTCATTTCGAGAGTTAATCTGATGGATCACTCGGTTGTTTCCCTATATTGAAGATGTTGAGATCTACAGTCATATTCCCAAAGGACAGTTTCATTTGACCGATTCTACAATTGATTAGAGTATTTAAAGTAACTAAGAATGACCTTTCTAAAATGGCTAGAATCTGATCTTTGAGATTAGAAATGGGTTAAGTTTTTAAGATTATGAAATCAACAAGAAATATATAACTCTGTAACCTTAATCAGAACATCCTCTATATCTCCTTGAGTATCTTCACATATCTATCAGCAAATTAGAGGGTGCATCTAGTTGGTTTTAATTCTCCTACACCTAGTTGTTAATAGACTAAATAAGAAAGAAGATTTATACTAGCTCCTAAGTCAAAAAGTGCCATCACTGAAGATATTTTCTAGAACACATGAAATAGTCGGACAACCTAGACCTTTATATTTGAGAGGACTGGACTTTGAAAAAATATGACTACTATTAGCAGCTAAAAAGACTTTCGTGAGAATATTGATTGTTCTTTTCTTAGTGCATAAATCCTTCAAGATTTTTACATAAGATGAGATTTGTCGGATGATATCTAAGAGAGGATGTTGACTTTGACCTACTTGAACATTTCTAAGATCTTCTTCATATGAGCAGAGTTCTTTCTAGGTCTGAATTTATCCAGAAAGGTAGCAACATGCTTATACTTATCTAGATTGGGCTTTGGTATAGTTTCAGATTCTTGTTCATCAGAAGAGAATGATGTTTGCATGGAATTATCAAGAAAAGGGGCTATTTGTGTAGGTTCAGAAGATTGGATAGGAGGTGAAGAGGAAGTTTGATCAAGAGACATTCTCACTTGATTATAAAGCTGTTTCCTTGATCTCAGTGTGTGGACCACATTTACCTTGGCTAGATTGCAAGAACTTGTTCTAATGTCCTTAGGATTTGCAACCGGTTGACTTGAAAAGTTTCCTCCTTCTCTCTCTCTTCCCCAACCCCCACCTCAGCACTTGCTAGTTATCCTAATTGTGTTTTTAGCCTAGCTATGGCTTCAGTGTTAGAATTTAACAGTTGGCATGTTATTTGCATGAAGGAAATTAGAATGTTGGATGTTTGAGTCAATATGTTAGTGATCTATGTAGATGCTTTGATCATAGCTTCTAAACATTTCTCTACCATTTTTCATGATATTATTGAAACTCGATGGCAAAAATGATAGATCAATTCTGAGGAGGCTGATTTTGATATGAAAGATTGGATTATGGATTATGAAAATTATTGTGAGTGTTGAACGGATCCATGTTTCCCCTAGGAACTTGTAAAGCTAAAGAGGGATTGAAGTTCGGATTTCTTGAGAAATTTTCCTGATTCCATGCAAAGTTAGGATGATTTCTCCAACTCGGATTATAAGTTGGAGAAAATGAATCATTCTTAGAATGTTGGAATGTAGCATTCATCTAATCAAGGGGTTGGTTGTTTCCTAAAAGAGGACATTCGTTCGAAACATGAGTTGGAGACAAGCAATTATGACATCTTGGAGAAGAAACATGATTCAAATGAGCTGAAACCTAATCTTTCATTTCCAAAGCCTCTAGTCTACACATGATTGTGGTCATCTTGGATTCAGAGGAGATGGTCGACTCTAAGGACAAATCATTGGATTTGTCTGTGGAAACTGATGAAGTTGTATTTTCATCATAGTATTCCCATTACATAGTTTTCTTAGACAAGTTTTCTGAAAATTCTCAGGCTTCATCAACATTTCACTTCATGAAATTTGCTTAGCACATAGATTCTAAGGATGTCTTAAGAATAGTCTAATCCTTCATAGATAATTTGGCATAAATGCCACTTTTCTAAATCATGATTAGAACATTGAATCAGAAGATCCTTAAATCTATCAAAAAAACTTTAAGAATGGTTTCCCAGAGATTTGCTTACAAGTCTGAATGTGGGTTCTAAGCTTTATTGATTTATAAATTGGTAAGAATTTTTCAAAAATGCAATAATAAATTCATTCCAACTGGATATGGAATTTATCGGCAATCTATACAACCACTTCTTAGCTTTTTCTTTGAGAGCAAAGGGGAGAAATCTGAGTTTAATTGCATCATTAGATAACTCTCTAATCTTAATCATAACACACACTTCCTTGTAGACGGTTAAAATATATTCTATCCAAGCCAATGTTCAGCTTGGATCCAAGAAGTGAATGGCCATGTGATGGGAAATAAATGATTACCTCCTTAGTTACAAGTATACAACCCTTATCAAGTTATAGTATATAAGATTATCGATCCCACGAGGAACGGGAAGTAGGAAGAGTTTTGCTCAAGTTTTGGTTCTCAAATTATGCGCGCGACAATTAGGAGTTTATTCAAATAAAATGAAAGTAAGGAATGGTGAGAGTGGTGGTGAAGAGGTAAGAGAGAGTGGATTGTGGATTATGTGCAAAAGAGGAGAAAATAAAGTTGAGAATGTGGTTGTGGTTATATGCACATAATAACAAAACTAGGTTTGAGATTATATGCACATGAAGGGAATATGAGATTGAGAGAGAAGTAAAAATCAATGAAATCAAAAATAAAGGAAAATAACAAACAAATGAAAAACAAGGATAAGAGGAAAATAAAGAAGGTAAAGTATGGAGGATTAATTAAAGATATGAGGAATCTAGAGTAGATCCACTTAGCTTATCTCAATCTCATGAAAATGAGTTGGATTTGTTAGCTAGTTTCAAACAATCTCTAGGGATCCCACGAATATTAGCTCCACACTTAGAAAAGGGTAATCCCCTAGAGGGTTCTAGCCTCAAGGTGAATTAAAGAAAAGGAAAATCTATTCTAGAAAGTAAATACAAGAATTAAATACATTGCATGAAAGTAAATTGCATGGAATTAAATTGCATGAAAGTAAATTGCAAGAAAGTAAATTGCATGAAAGTAAATCTATTCTACAAACAAGAAAATAAAGAAGAAAATGAAAAAGAAATAAAATAGAAACCAACAACTCCTGATCTTAATCTAATCCTCCTTTTGGTCCTTGGATTAGAAGAAGAGAAAGGAAATTGAAGGGGTGAAACATTTCATTTATTGTGTAACAAAAGTTACAATTTTGGAAGGTCTTCTCAATGAAGAGTGACCCTCCTCTCCAAATGGAGTTTTTACAAAATATTTCACACTCAAAACACTCAGCCTTCACCCTATTTATAGCCCAGCGGAGTTGATGTGAACCATTGGATCAAACCTAGCCAAAAGGAGAGAAATCCACCATTAATTGAATCTGTTGGAAACCGATCGGTTGGCGATCGGTTGTAACCGGTTATAACCGGTTGGCCAACCGTTAGTCAACCGATTGGTTCAACAATTTGTCTTTTCTTGATTTTTCTTCACGAATTTCTCTTGGATCAATTTGGTATCTTGGGCCTTGGTTTGTCTTGATTTGGGCTTCAAATATTGGTAGAAATTGAGAATTTGAGTCATTTGGGCTTTTATTCATTATTTCTTTATTAGCACGCAAAATAAGATAAAAATGATTATTAGTAATATCGTTATTCATATAACATAGGTAATAAGGGTATAAAAATGTAATTAAAATGTGATAATCAAATACCCCCACACCTAAGCTTTTGCTAGTCCTCTAGCAAAGAAAATAAAGAAGGTAAAGTATGGAGGATTAATTAAAGATATGAGGAATCTAGAGTAGATCCACTTAGCTTATCTCAATCTCATGAAAATGAGTTGGATTTGTTAGCTAGTTTCAAACAATCTCTAGGGATCCCACGAATATTAGCTCCACACTTAGAAAAGGGTAATCCCTAGAGGGTTCTAGCCTCAAGGTGAATTAAAGAAAAGGAAAATCTATTCTAGAAAGTAAATACAAAATTAAATACATTGCATGAAAGTAAATTGCATGGAATTAAATTGCATGAAAGTAAATTGCATGAAAGTAAATTGCATGAAAGTAAATTGCATGAAAGTAAATTGCAAGAAAGTAAATTGCATGGAATTAAATTGCATGAAAGTAAATTGCAAGAAAGTAAATTGCAAGAAAGTAAATTGCATGGAATTAAATTGCATGAAAGTAAATTGCAAGAAAGTAAATTGCATGGAATTAAATTGCATGAAAGTAAATTGCATGAAAGTAAATTGCAAGAAAGTAAATTGCAAGAAAGTAAATTGCAAGAAAGTAAATTGCAAGAAAGTAAATTGCAAGAAAGTAAATTGCAAGAAAGTAAATTGCAAGAAAGTAAATTGCATGAAAGTAAATTGCATGGAATTAAATTGCATGAAAGTAAATTGCATGGAATTAAATTGCATGAAAGTAAATCTATTCTACAAACAAGAAAATAAAGAAGGTAAAGTATGGAGGATTAATTAAAGATATGAGGAATCTAGAGTAGATCCACTTAGCTTATCTCAATCTCATGAAAATGAGTTGGATTTGTTAGCTAGTTTCAAACAATCTCTAGGGATCCCACGAATATTAGCTCCACACTTAGAAAAGGGTAATCCCTAGAGGGTTCTAGCCTCAAGGTGAATTAAAGAAAAGGAAAATCTATTCTAGAAAGTAAATACAAGAATTAAATACATTGCATGAAAGTAAATTGCATGGAATTAAATTGCATGAAAGTAAATTGCAAGAAAGTAAATTGCATGAAAGTAAATCTATTCTACAAACAAGAAAATAAAGAAGAAAATGAAAAAGAAATAAAATAGAAACCAACAACTCCTGATCTTAATCTAATCCTCCTTGGTCCTTGGATTAGAAGAAGAGAAAGGAAATTGAAGGGTGAAACATTTCATTTATTGTGTAACAAAGTTACAATTTTGGAAGGTCTCTCAATGAAGAGTGACCCTCCTCTCCAAATGGAGTTTTACAAAATATTTCACACTCAAAACACTCACCTTCACCCTATTTATAGCCCAACGGAGTTGATGTGAACCATTGGATCAAACCTAGCCAAAAGGAGAGAAATCCACCATTAATTGAATCTGTTGGAAACCGATCGGTTGGCGTCGGTTGTAACCGGTTAATAACCGGTTGGCCAACCGTTAGCCAACCGGTTGGTCAACCGATTGGTTCCCAACCTAATTTGTCTTTTCTTGATTTTTCTTCACGAATTTCTCTTGGATCAATTTGGTATCTTGGGCCTTGGTTTGTCTTCGATTTGGGCTTCAAATATTGGTAGAAATTCGAGAATTTGAGTCATTTGGGCTTTTATTCATTATTTCTTTATTAGCCCGCAAAATAAGATAAAAATGATTATTAGTAATATCGTTATTCATATAACATAGGTAATAAGGGTATAAAAATGTAATTAAAATGTGATAATCAAATACCCCCACACCTAAGCTTTTGCTAGTCCTCTAGCAAAGAAAATAAAAGAAAACCTAACTCACTTTCAGAGAATCGCGGTTGTATTTAGCATACAACAAGCCTTTAAACCCTAGGTTACCCTAGTGGACGAGTTGTAGTCTCGTGAGGGTTTGCATGAATATACCCACAAAATTCATCAACTTGCCAATTTAAAGAAGTTAATAAAATAATTAATTCATTTGATATCTTTAAACATTCCAATTGAAGTTGGTTAATACTCAAGAAAATGTTTTTATCATAACTCCAATGTAATTTTCTTAAGAAAATCCTTCCATTATAGTTATACAAAACTAATTTTAACTCAAAATTTAATTTAAAAGTTTTGAAAAGGACATGCTAACCCATTGTTTTAAACAGACTTCAAGTCTTTTAATCCATTTTATTTTTCAAGAACATATACAAATATAACTATATACAAAAACATGGTTAGTTTTTTTTTTTTTTTACTCTTTATTCCTTGGTGGTTTTGTTCTTTTAATCGGCTTTCTAAGTGACCATTTAGCGAGTTTTGGGCCAATGAATCCCAACCCAATTGGGCTTAGGTCATTAAGCATAGAAATACTCCTGCTTAATTACTCACCAACTTAGGCTTAGTAAAATAGAACCACCAATGATTTTAAGAGAAATTTTTCTTCTATTTATTAAGTTAGTATATATGTGTGTATATGTATATATATTCGAACAATATTTGGATCAAGACAACTTGAAAAATTATTTTCAACTCTAAGTTAGGCATGCAAAATTTCATTACTTTAATTAAAAATCTAAGTTACAACTTAAGTAAAGTATATTACTTTGAAAATCATTTCTTAAGAAATTTATTTGGAGTTATCATAAAAGGTAAACTTGAGTATAGAACCAACTAAGGATTAGAAGACTTAAATTCTATCAAATTGATCAATTATTAATCAACTCTATTAAGTTGGCAAGTGACTCTTTTTTTTTTTTTTATGAAAAGAGGAAAAAAATGACATAAAAAGAAAGAAAATGGTAAGAAGAGGAAAAATGACTAAGATAAAGAGCAAAATGACTAATTCCCACCCCCACCTAAATTTTGCATTGTCCTCAATGCAAATTCTATTATGCACAAAGTAAAACAGATAAGCATGGAAGCACTTATATTTGTTCTACTGACTCGAACAATAATAAAAGTCTATAATTACCTTTGGTATGAGAAGGTGGAGTCAAAATATTTCACACTCAAAACACTCGACCTTCACCTATTTATAGCCCAGCGGAGTTGATGTGAACCATTGGATCAAACCTAGCCAAAAGGAGAGAAATCCACCATTAATTGAATCATTTGGAAACCGATCGGTTGGCGTCGGTTGTAACCGGTTATAACCGGTTGGCCAACCGTTAGTCAACCGATTGGTTCCCAACCTAATTTGTCTTTTCTTGATTTTTCTTCACGAATTTCTCTTGGATCAATTTGGTATCTTGGGCCTTGGTTTGTCTTGATTTGGGCTTCAAATATTGGTAGAAATTCAGAGAATTTGAGTCATTTGGGCTTTTATTCATTATTTCTTTATTAGCTGCAAAATAAGATAAAAATGATTATTAGTAATATCGTTATTCATATAACATAGGTAATAAGGGTATAAAAATGTAATTAAAATGTGATAATCAAATACCCCCACACCTAAACTTTTGCTAGTCCTCTAGCAAAGAAAATAAAAAGAAAACCTAACTCACTTTCGCAGGAATCGCGGTTGTATTTAGCATACAACAAGCCTTTAAACCCCTAGGTTACCCTAGTGGACGAGTTGTAGTCTCGTGAGGGTTTGCAGTGAATATACCCACAAAATTCAGTCAACTTGCCAATTTAAAGAAGTTAATAAAATAATTAATTCATTTGATATCTTTAAACATTCCAATTGAAGTTGGTTAATACTCAAGAAAATGTTTTTATCATAACTCCAATGTAATTTTCTTAAGAAAATCCTTCCATTATAGTTATACAAAACTAATTTTAACTCAAAATTTAATTTAAAAGTTTTGAAAAGGACATGCTAACCCATTGTTTTAAACAGACTTCAAGTCTTTTAATCCATTTTATTTTTCAAGAACATATACAAATATAACTATATACAAAAACATGGTTAGTTTTTTTTTTTTTTTACTCTTTATTCCTTGGTGGTTTTGTTCTTTTTAATCGGCTTTCTAAGTGACCATTTAGCGAGTTTTGGGCCAATGAATCCCAACCCAATTGGGCTTAGGTCATTAAGCATAGAAATACTCCTCGGGCTTAATTACTCAGTCAACTTAGGCTTAGTAAAATAGAACCACCAATGATTTTAAGAGAAATTTTTCTTCTATTTATTAAGTTAGTATATATGTGTGTATATGTATATATATTCTGAACAATATTTGGATCAAGACAACTTGAAAAATTATTTTCAACTCTAAGTTAGGCATGCAAAATTTCATTACTTTAATTAAAAATCTAAGTTACAACTTAAGTAAAGTATATTACTTTGAAAATCATTTCTTAAGAAATTTATTTGGAGTTATCATAAAAGGTAAACTTGAGTATAAAACCAACTAAGGATTAGAAGACTTAAATTCTATCAAATTGATCAATTATTAATCAACTCTATTAAGTTGGCAAGTGACTCTTTTTTTTTTTTTTATGAAAAGAGGAAAAAAATGACATAAAAAGAAAGAAAATGGTAAGAAGAGGAAAAATGACTAAGATAAAGAGCAAAATGACTAATTCCCACCCCACACCTAAATTTTGCATTGTCCTCAATGCAAATTCTAATATGCACAAAGTAAAACAGATAAGCATGGAAGCACTTACATTTGTTCGGTCGACTTGAACAATAATAAAAGTCTATAATTACCTTTGGTATGAGAAGGTGGAGTCAAAATTTATTCTCTCCTTTTTTTTTTTTTTGAAAAGAACAAGAAACTCTCACATGAGAGAAGAATAAATTCTTTTATTATTATTGTGGGACAAAAATAAAAATGTAGAATAAAAGATAAAACATGAGAAGCTTATATTCTACATTAAATCCTACCTTATTGCTGAAAATTCTACCCGAAATTTAAAGAATTTCAAGATGATATAATCAATGATGTTCTCAAATTCTGAAAATTCCATGGTTTGCAATGTGTTTTGCAAAGAAATTAAGGTAGGTCTTATTGGTGTTATGCATTTTGAACTTAGATTTTTGAGTAATGAAAATTTGACATTTTGGTTGCTCTTTCAAAAATCTAAGCTCATCGAAAAGAGTTCTTGAATGTTGCATTCAAGAGGCATGTATTCAACACGTTTCCTCATTTTGAAAAATAAAGCACGAATTTTTAAAATTTCCAGTTCCTCATGAAAAATTTCCTCAAAACTAATGTCGATTCATTCTCTACTTCGTTAAACTTTCTTGGATGTAATTGATTTGAAAGTGCTTATCAATATTATTTCTGGATTGAAAATATTAAGTTCAGCGATCGATTCCCAAAAACGACTTCATGTGACCAGTTCTGATTGATGAGAGCATTAGAAGTGGCTAAGAACGGTCTTCCTAAGATCACGGGTATCGTCCTTTGGGATTGGAAGCGGGTTGTGTTTCGGGACTCTGAAATCAACGGGAAAAATAAAGTCTCCAACCTTTATCGGTACATCATTATTTCACCCATAGGGACCTTAACGGATCTATCGACTAAGCGAAGTGTGCATCTAGTTGGCTTGAGTTCCCCGACACCTAGTTGTTGGTAGATCGAATCTGGAAGCAAGTTGACGGCCCCTAAGTCTAAAAGCACCTTATCGATCTGAGTATTACCAATGATACATGAAATGGTAGGACAACTGGATCCTTATGTTTCAATGGTACGGACCTTGAGAGGACTTCAGCGATATTGGCGTGAGAAAGACTTTCTTTGGAACATTTATTTGCCTCTTTTGGTACATAATTCCTTTAAAAATTTGGCATAAGAAGGAATTTGTTCAATGACATCTAAAGAGGAATGTTGACCTTAACACGCTTGAAAGTCTCTAGAATTTTCTCCTCGAGAGGAGTGCTTCCTAGGCACGAGTCTATCAGGGTAAGGAGCAAGCTGGTTTAAATTGATTAGACTCAGTTACGGTTCGGGTTAAGGTCATCGAAGGGTGTGATTTCTCGAAGGAGAGAATTTGTTACGGTTCAAGGGTTTCACTTAGAGGCATTCTAACCTGATTATCGACTGTCTACGACCGTAGTGAATGGATTGCATTCACTTCAGCTTAGTAGGTTGAACTTGATCCGTGTCCTTCGGGTTGGAGCGCGGGTTGACTTGGAAAAGTTCCTTTCTCTCTCTCACTCATGGCATTAGCTAGTTGACCAAGTTGGGTTTCTAACCTAGCTATGGCTTGAGTGTTGGAAGTGAGGATTTGCGGTTGATTGCATGAAGGAATTCAACGTGTTTGATGTTTGAGTCAATAAGTTCGTGAGTGCGTGTAGAGGTTTTAATCAAAGTATCTAGACCCTTTTCGAACATTAAGGCGTTTATCATGATCCATAATTTGAGGAGTGTGATTTGCAGATTGGTGATGAGGAGACTGATTTTGAAATGACAGATTTGGTTGTTGAAAATTGAGAGGAGCTGTATTGCCCTAGAAATTGTTAGGTTGAAGAGGGAGTGAAATTTTGATTTCGGAGTAGTTTCCACTGGTTCCATGCAAAATTGGATGATTTCTCCAACACGGATTGTAGGTTGGAGAAAATGGATCATTTAGGACATTTGGAATGCGGCGTTTATCGACCTAGTGGTGACGGATCCTAAAGAGGGCATTCCTCTGAAACATGAGATGGAGACAGACAGTTATGACAACTGAGGCGAAACTTGGTTGATTTGGTGGAGCTCGTTCTTTGACTTCTAAAGCTTCTAACCTACGCATGATTGTAGCCATCTTTGCTTGAGAGGCTATGTTCGTTTCTAAGGAAAGACCACTGGTTTTGGGTTGGGAAGCCGATGAAACACGGTCATCACAATGTTCCCCTTTGCATGGTTTTCTCGGATAAACTCTCTAAAAGTCCCAAGCTTCATCGCATTTTTCTTCATGAAATCCCCTTGACACATTGACTCTAAGGAAGTTTTGAAGAATAATCCAATCCTTCATAAATGATTTGGCATAATCGCCACTTTTCAAGACCATGGTGAGGACATTGGATAAGAAGATCTTTGAATTTGTCAAAATACTTCCAAAAGGTTCTCCGGGACAATTTTAAAATTTTGAATCTGTTTCTAAGCTTGATTGTTTTGTGGATAGGAAAGAATTTTTTGAAAAGCTGTTACAAATTCACCCCAAGTTGAGATGAAATCGTGGGCAAGCTATCTGACCATTTTTGGCTTTGTCCTTAGGGCAAATGGAATAAATCGGAGTTTGATCGCATCTTGATTAAGTCCCTCATTTTAATCATGAGGCAAACTTCTTCAAATTAGGAGATAAAGATATATCGTCTTGGTTTCGACTCCTAAGAATTTGGGAAGCATGTTTATGAAATGCGGTCGAAGTTCAAAATTGGTTCCATTTACCTCGGGGAGTTTTATGCAAGAGGGATTGCATTTCTAGTGGGGTAACAAACATCTTGAAGAACAGGTGGGTTGGTATTAGTCATTTCATTTGGTTCAAGAGATGAATCAAAAGCGAATTAAGCGATTAGTATTATCCCTAACCCAAGTTTGCATACACCACAATCAAAATTTTTTTTATATTTGAAAAATGATAAGAGAAAAAGTTAAGAAGATGATGAAAAAAAAAATAAGGAAAAACTAACTAAAATAAATCAAGGCAATCACTTTCCAATCACCTAACTCTAGGGTTAAGCCTAAACTTAACTTAGACCAGCTCTAACCAAAAATTCCCTTAGTGAAAAGATCAAAGTTTACTTGGGTAATTAGCCGTAAGGATAGTACTAGAGGAGATCAAAGATCAATTAAGTACCTCTTTCTTTCTGAGCTTTACGCAACCCCTAAACCTTGCCTTAGACACCAATTAATCCAAATAAACTTGGACCGGTTCACTTAAGAAATTATTGTTCCTTAATGAGCTCGAATCCTTAGGGGCCAACGTCTAATCAAATTTTAAGAGGCTTGGGTAAGTGTAGTGAGGAATTAGTGATTTTGGGCTAAGGAAAGGGTGATGAAATCCCTCACCTTATCTTGATTAATGGGTTTTGCCCTTAAGATATTTTCAAGTGTGTGCCAAATCAAGATGCTCAAATCACTTGGTGAATTCCTACTATTATATGAAATGCAACCCTAAGAATTAAAAGCAACTAAAAGGATGCAAAAACAAAATCTTTTTATTTTTTTTATGGTCGACAATAAAAAATGAAGTTTATTAGGGTCGACAAGGGTAAAAATCTTTTTATTTTTATTTTTATTTTTATTTTTATTTTTTTATCCTAATTGTCTCTAATGTGAATGAACTAGTGGAATTGAAAATACAAGAAAGAAGAGTTACCCACGCAATCGCTATCCAAAGCCTCGTTGGAGGCACATTTTCAATCTTGATCTTCAACTCTTAATCTTCAAGTTCCAAGTTCCTACACAAAAGAAAACACACAAAATAAAAACCAAACTTAATGAAAATCCTACTTATGCACCGTTCCCCGGCAACGGCGCCAAAAACTTGATGGGAAATAAACGATTACCTCCTTAGTTGCAAGTATACAACCCTTATCAAGTTATAATATATAAGATTATCGATCCCACGAGGAACGGGAAGTAGGAAGAGTTTTGCTCAAGTTTTGGTTCTCAAATTATGCGCGCGACAATTAGGAGTTTATTCAAATAAAATGAAAGTAAGGAATGGTGAGAGTGGTGGTGAAGAGGTAAGAGAGAGTGGATTGTGGATTATGTGCAAAAGAGGAGAAAATAAAGTTGAGAATGTGGTTGTGGTTATATGCACATAATAACAAAACTAGGTTTGAGATTATATGCACATGAAGGAATATGAGATTGAGAGAGAAGTAAAATCAATGAAATCAAAAATAAAGGAAAATAACAAACAAATGAAAAACAAGGATAAGAGGAAAATAAAGAAGGTAAAGTATGGAGGATTAATTAAAGATATGAGGAATCTAGAGTAGATCCACTTAGCTTATCTCAATCTCATGAAAATGAGTTGGATTTGTTAGCTAGTTTCAAACAATCTCTAGGGATCCCACGAATATTAGCTCCACACTTAGAAAAGGTAATCCCTAGAGGGTTCTAGCCTCAAGGTGAATTAAAGAAAAGGAAAATCTATTCTAGAAAGTAAATACAAAATTAAATACATTGCATGAAAGTAAATTGCATGGAATTAAATTGCATGAAAGTAAATTGCAAGAAAGTAAATTGCATGAAAGTAAATCTATTCTACAAACAAGAAAATAAAGAAGAAAATGAAAAAGAAATAAAATAGAAACCAACAACTCCTGATCTTAATCTAATCCTCCTTTTGGTCCTTGGATTAGAAGAAGAGAAAGGAAATTGAAGGGTGAAACATTTCATTTATTGTGTAACAAAGTTACAATTTTGAAAGGTCTTCTCAATGAAGAGTGACCCTCCTCTCCAAATGGAGTTTTACAAAATATTTCACACTCAAAACACTCGGCCTTCACCCTATTTATAGCCCAACGGAGTTGATGTGAACCATTGGATCAAACCTAGCCAAAAGGAGAGAAATCCACCATTAATTGAATCTGTTGGAAACCGATCGGTTGGCCGTCGGTTGGCCGTCGGTTGTACCAGTTAATAACCGGTTGGCCAACCGGTTAGTCAACCGATTGGTTCCCAACCAATTTGTCTTTTCTTGATTTTTCTTCACGAATTTCTCTTGGATCAATTTGGTATCTTGGGCCTTGGTTTGTCTTGATTTGGGCTTTAAATATTGGTAGAAATTGAGAATTTGAGTCATTTGGGCTTTTATTCATTATTTCTTTATTAGCCTGCAAAATAAGATAAAAATGATTATTAGTAATATCGTTATTCATATAACATAGGTAATAAGGGTATAAAAATGTAATTAAAATGTGATAATCACCATGGGCTAAACACTTCAAATGGGCCCAAAGTCAAGCACAGAACAAGCTATAGAGAAGCTCGCTCAAACAAGCATGCGAACATCGCCATATAGCCCACTCGGACATGACCCGATCAAGTCAATATTGGGCCACGAGTCAATTTATGTGAAGCTCGCCATTTGATTTTAGTGAGCTTCGCCCGCAGCTCTCCATGTGGGCCACGTCACCCATGATCTAAAAAATAAGGCCCACCCATGATCAGGTGGACCTCATCTCAGCTCTTTTAGCGAGCCTCGCCGCATATAGTTATCAGCGAACTTCGCATTTGGGCCTTTTGGTGAGCTGTAACCGCTCTCCCACTCTCTCCTAAATTAAAGGCCACTTACTCTGCTTATGGAGAGGCTATTAACTCTCTCTCTCTCTCTTAGCCTATAAGAGGAGGAGGAGAATGTTCGTTCAAGGGGATTTTACCCACTTAGAGGTTCAAACTATTCGTATTACACGACCGAACGTTGGACTCCATACACTCCTCACAGATAGCCAATCTTCAAGTTTAGGACCCAAGAGAAGCTGAGCTATCTTCCAAGAGATTATCTTGAAGATCATCAGCAAGAGACCTCTTCATCTTAGTCAGATTGTCAATGGAGTATAAGATCGACGCTCTATCGGCACACAGAAAAGAACCCCCAGGAATTTTTTTTTTCGTAGTTTCATTATAAGTCTTTTAATTGTAATCTGAGTTAATTGCAACTTTAAAAGACCTAAAATAGGATGGTGACTCCACTGAGGACTTCTTTCTCCTCGGGTCTTTTATAGAATCGCTGATCATCGAATTTGACCAAGTAAAGTACGAGGAATACATTTCCTCTAACCAACCGTCGATGATAACTATGAGGAGTTGTCACAAAATTCACCACAGTATGAATCTAGGGTCTAAATCGACCCCCACGTGTGTAAAGGTGACCTTCGTTAAAGATAGTTTTAGCTTCGTTGAAAGCCAAACAAACTTCCTCGGAGCGAAGAATTACCCACCCCGCCACTACAGAGGGTCAAGAAGTTATTAAATCTTCTAATTTTGGACTTCAGTCCACAACCCCCCTGGGGACTCATTTTAAAGCATTTCGCGATGCTCGCTATGCTTCCTTGATAGAAGGAAACAATGGGGTTAACCCCTTATCAAAATTCCCGCAAGGGAATAACATCACCAATAGTGATTCTTCTAACCACACCTCGTGAAGGTCAAGATAATGGCGCTATAGGCAACGTTCACATGCCAATACCAATAATGGTGAAGTTGGCTTAGAAAAGAACCATAACTTAAAACAACTTGGAACTCCTATTGATCTGAGAGAGTTCCTATCTCTGAAGAGAGCTCGCCAATGTCAGCATTGTGTGACCTCAGGGATGTAGTCGGCGGTAGTTCAAAAAAATTGTCAATGCAAAGCTATTCCTGAAAACAAATTAGTATTTAATCATCTTAGTCACAGTCCTGAGTCTTTAGAGACCAGGATCAAAAGATGACGACGTGCCCAAAAGGGTAAGAACATCCTCCATGAGTTCAGCCAATACGACCAATGTATTCTCTAGAGATGAGAAGGAAGATACTGACAGTCCCTCCAATCCCACATATTCTCCTAGAATTGAGAGAATACTCCTAGAGATCGATGGCATTTATCGCCGCATGAGGTCGAGGCAAGGGGTCTCAATTCCTCTTGATTACTCCCTCATCTAAATGCATGTACCACAAGCTTCGCCGCAAGCCAACCAGCCTACCACCAATGACGCCAACTCTGCCATAGCATTAAATGTGACCCCTAGCTCAAGTCAAGAGCAACAATGGGCTGCAGACATGATGGAGCAGGAAGATCTTCTCGCTTAGATCGCAGCTCAAAACAAAGCTTCAAATGAGCGATTTGAGTGTCTAGAGAAAATATTCGAGCAGCTCCTATCAGCTTCTAGCCGCAAGCAAGCTCTTCAAAGGGGAAATGACTAGTTATCAAACTTTTCCTAGAAAAAGAGCACATGTGTCAAGATGATGCAGACTCTGCTCATTCGGAGTCATCGGCAACTCCTAAGCTAACTCAGGAGACGAAGGCCCTGGAGGACATCCAAAAACATCTCAACGCTCTTTCACAGTGAACTGAGCTGAAGAAGGTTGGGACCACCCGACCTTATCCCATCGAGTGGGACATAGCTCCTTACCCGATGAAGTTCAAGCTCCTTACCCGATGAAGTTCAAGCCACTAACATTACACACATTTGATGGCAAAGGTTCCTCGAGCTAACACATTTATTACTTCCACCAATAAATCAGGAATGTAGTGGGTAATGATGTCATTAAGGTGCAGCTTTTCATTGGCACCCTTCAAGGGTAGCCTTCGACTAATTTCAGAACCTACTTGAGGGATCGATCAAATCCTAGGCTGATCTGGAATCTAAGTTTCTCTCACAATTCTACAAGGAACAATTAGATATTACCTTGGCCAAACTCTTCTATGAAAAGCAAAGGGGAAATGAGACGATCAAGGAATTCATCGTGTGATTCCGCAATCTGACATTACGATGTCGAGATATGCCATTGCCGATGCTACTCTAAAATTGTCGGCATAATTTCATGGATCGTGTAGAAGCTCATATGGGCGTTGTCGTTGCCTATACATGGAAGGACTTAATGGAGCAAGCTGAGATAGCAGAAAAATCATCAGAATGCCTTAACAAGTTTGAACCCTTCAACAAGTTCGAACCCCGTACCAATTTTAGGAGAAGCAAAGGCAAACAAGGATAGTCCTCCCAACCGAAAACCAAAGAGATTTTCGCGATCGAGGTCAAGAAACCCGACAGCTAGAAGAGGGAGCCAAGGAAGAACATTCAGCGCACCTACTCCTTCAAGGACAAGCATACAATGGCTATCTTCTATGTCTTCAACAAGGGCAATCGGTTAAAGCTTCCTAAAGCACGACGCCCTAAAGAGATCAGAAAGACTAACAATCCTAACTACTGTCTTTACCACAAAATGTTGGGATATCTGACAAAAAATGTTACATCTTCAAGGATAAAATACAGACTTTTATCAAATTATGAATCCTCAAGATCAAGCCCGAGCAAAAGAAAGTCACTACTAACATGGTGACTCTTCAATTCGGCTCCATGCTAGAAATCCAGGCTCAAGATGGAGTTGTTCCTATTCCCACTACGAGAATGGAAGTGGTCAATTACAACCAATAATAGCAACAAAGCCGAGGCTTGGTCCCTCTTACTATAGCAAGAGGAGAAATGATGTGGGTGCATCCTGACCTTCTCCAAGATGAACATTAGACGCTTCCGAAGTCCAAGTCAAAGGGTAAACACAAGATGAAGTCTTGCAATGTCATTTCCACAATCATAGGAGAGGAATCTCTACAAGTCTCTTCACTCACTGATTCAGAGAAAGAGAAAATTATCATGATGGGGACAAGGTCCGACCGAGACTATTTGAAGAACTATGATCATCCAGGACCTTCTAAGCAACCTGAACCGGCCAAGCAAAAAGAGACTCGATTCGACAAGGCGTTGTAGCGTCCCTCGGTTGATCACAAAGCCCCATTCCAATACGATATCATGGCCCAGTTAGCCAATATCCTGGCTTGTATAACCTTGTTCAAACTTCTACGTTTGTCTAAGGAAATGAGGGAGGCTTTGAAAGAAGCTCTGAACGATAATGAGGGATTCCTTACCCACATGTCCGAGTCGCCTAAGGAGGAAGAACATACGCAATGCTATCAATGCCAATGACAGATGCCTTGTATCACCTTCACTTTGGAAGATATGCTCATCAAGGACCATCATCACAACCGAACCATACCAGGTATGTGGGGTCGGCAAAGGTCAAGAGGATTCACATCGATCCAGGCTCTGCTTTGAGCATAATCCCACGAAGACTCCTGAGATTCTTAGGTATTCCCCTTTACAAGCTCTCAAAGACTACTGCTACTATTTTTAGATTCAATTTCGGTAGTAGTAGATCACTCGGGAAAATCTGACTCAAATGTCATATCGGTGACTTAAGGACCGAGGTGACTTGTTATGTCATTGTAGGCTATCAAAAATAAAATTAGCATTTTTAAGCTCCAGAACGCAGAGCTCACCTCCACATTCTCACCATGACATTCTAAGTCAGAACGCAGAGCTTGCTAAGACGCAGAGCTCGCCAAGACGTAGAGCTCGCTAAAACTTAGAGCTTGCCAAAACGCAGAGCTCGCTAAGACGCAGAGCTCACCAAAACACAAAGCTCACCTCTGCATTTTAAGGTGCTAAAATGCAGAGCTCACCTCTGCGTTTTAAGTCAAGACACCGAGGTTATTTTCAGAATGCAACCTCTGCGTTTGACTCATTCAAACACGAGTTGAACGGTTTCTAAACCGTTGCCCAGGATTTAAGGGGATAATCACCCCATCATGGAGAGATTTAAGGGGGTGGTTACACCCCATTAAACCCTCATCAAGGAGAGTATTAAGGGGACGGTTACACCCCTAAATCACCTATAAAAAGGGGGGGCTTCCTTGGGATCAAAGGGGAGTTCTTTGGATTTTTCTTGGTGAGGGAGGATTCGGCTTGAAGAGCTCAGTTGGGAGGAGTTTTTAAGAAGAGCTTTTCGGAAAGCTTCTTGGCCTTGGTTAACTCTTTTACGGAGTTCTCAAACTCGTTAGAGTTCAAAACTTACTTTGCGAGTTCCTTTCAACATTGTTCCACGAGTCGAGACGTTCGGATAGTCAACGGGATACAAGATTCAAGCTCCCATCACTACCGTGAAGAACCCAAGTTAAACAAAGGGAAGGATCTCCGCTGATCTTTCCTTCTTTTATAAATCGGGCAACCAATCGAGGAATTTTGTAATTTCTTTTTTCTAAGTCAGTTAGAGAGGGATTACTTTGAGAGATTGTATTCATTCTTTTTCTAAGTCAGTTAGAGAGAATAACTCCGATCTTACATTTTCTCAAATTTTCTCGTGAACAGTCATCGATGTCGAGACACAATACAACCTACTCCTCGGATGACCTTGAATTTATTCCAACATGATCGTCCCATCAACGCTTCATCAATGCTTCAAGTATATTGACGAGCAGGGGGTTCCCTGTAAGGTTGATGCTAAAAGCATCCGTTCAAGGGAGTTGAAAATTACTTCAAGAACTCTCTCTTGTATGATGACAAGCATACAATCGAGATCCCCCCAATGATGAAGATAGCGGTGCGGACAGTGAACCAGATCCAAATGAAGATCCAATTTGGGAAATGGAGCCACTTGTAATTACTCTCGAAGAACCATGTGTTGACCAGTCAGCCAAAAATCAGGGCGACTAGATATTTAATGATAAAGTTGAGTTTGCTTATGACTGCTCTTTGAACTCTGAGTATGAAAACTCAGGAGTCGATGCTTTGTTGTCTAGGCTAGCTTTAGAACCAACTTTGTACATGCCTATAAATGAGTCTTGTTTGACTCATCAGCAGGGGACGTCACCTTCATGATCCAGGCTAAAGGAAGCACCCAAAATTCCATCGTCTATAGAAAAATTGGGTCACATCCATATTTGCCTACCTCGAATGAGGAAAACAAAGCAATGCCCGAGTTCTCTCACTACAATCAGCATTCGTGACGTATAATGGCAAGAATAGGGTATGACTTCAACCTAAAATAAGGATTGAACTTTAATCAAGGACCGAGAGTTCCTCTAATCCCCTTCATACCAGAAGGAGAGGCCTTTGATTATTATAATCGAACTAAACGTGGACTCAGGTACACTTCCCTAAAAGTCAACTCACAAATAGGACCAGCGTCTGATGATTTCCTAAGTAGCTCTTCAGACACGTCTAGCTGGGATTTTGACATCAGCATTGGAGCCATGTTCAAGGAATTCACGATTAACATAGTTTCTTACAGTTTAACCATGGATCTTGATGAATCCAAAGTGTTTGAAGATTCTTAAAATGATCCCTAGGCGAAACATCGCGGAAAATAATGGGAGTCATGCTTTGAAATCAGCGAACCACCCATCGAAGATAAAGTGATCCAAGTTAACATAGGCGATGAAGCCAATCCCAAACCCATCTTCATCAATGAGAGTTTATCATTCACTGAGAAAGAAGAACTTATAACTCTCCTTCGAGAGGACATTGACGTCTTCGCTTGGAGTTATGAAGACATGCCTGGCTTGGATCCTAATGTGGCCATACATTGCCTCAACATCGATCCCAATATTAAGCAGAGCATACAACAATAATGACGCTTCCGCCTTGAACTGATGGAACAAATCAAGAGGAAAATCTGCAAACTTATTGAATGTGGGTTCATCCGTGAAGAACAACATCCGGATTGGTTAGCCAAGATTGTCGTGGAAACGAAAAAGAACGGCAAAATCCAGATCTGTATTGACTTCAAGGATCTTAATCTTACTTGCCCAAAGGACAAATTCTCGCTCCCTATTACGAATGTCATGATTGACAATACGTGCAGGTTTGAGAGGATGTCATTCATGGATAGGTTTTTTGGATATAACCAAATCAAGATACATCTAGATGATCAGAAGTACACACCTTTCACGACACCCTTAGGGGTATTCTGTTATACAGTAATGCCCTTTGGTTTGAAAAATGCTGGAGAAACTTACCAATGCCCGATGAACATAATTTTTTGTGAGCATTTACGTAAAATGGTAGAGTGAAACGTCGATGACCTTACGATCAAAAGTCATTGCAAAGAAGATCATGTTAATGACTTGAGGATGGTGTTCGAAATCATGAGAAAACATCAACTCAAGATGAACCCAACCAAGTCTTTACTAGGGGTATCATCAGGCAAATTTTTGGGATATATAGTAACATCCAAAGGGAAAGACGTCGACCCTGAAAAAATAAAAGCCATCAAAGAGATGCCACCTCCGAGAAATCTCAAAGAACTCAAAGGCTTACAAGGGAGACTAGCCTATATCCACAGGTTTATATCTAACCTGTCTAGAAAATGCTAACCATTCCAGAGGTTGATGAAGAAGGGAGTTTCGTTTGTTTGGGATGACGCTTGTCAAAGAGCTTTTGATGAAATCAAGAATTATCTCACAAAGCCGCCTGTCCTAGCCACACCGATTTCAGGTAAACCTTTTTTGATTTATGTCAGGGCTATAGATCACTCTCTAGGAGCACTTCTTGCTCAAAAGAATGATGATGGTCATGAGCAAGCTATATATTATCTCAGTTGGGCTATGATTGGTGCCACGCATCACTATAATCCGGTCGAAAGGAATGTCTAGCATTGGTCTTCGCAGTTTAGAAGATACGACATTATCTGATGGGTCAATTCATCCACATCATTTCAATAGTGAATCCTCTATGGATACTCATGACGAAACCTGAATCGTTGAACTCCAGGTTAGCCAAATGGGCAATACTGCTTTCACAGTACGATATGATATTCGTGCAACAGAAAGTAGTTAAAGGCCAAGCAATAGTCGACTTCTTAGTGGATCATCCCATCCCCGAATCTTTTAAACTCTACGAAGACATCCCAGATAAGGTCTTCGAGTTGAATGTTATCTTGGATCACCAGGTGTGGCAACTTTACTTTGACGGCGAGTTGAATGTAACCACAAAGGTGCAATTATCATAGGAGTGGGGGTAGTGCTTATTGATCCCCATAGACACGTCCTCCCTCGGGCTTATTCATTGATCAAGCCATGCTCTAATAATGTGGCTGAGTATAATGCCCTCATAATTGGTCTGCAACTTGCTCAAGATATGGGTATCAAATACGTTGAAGCCTATGGCTTAAGTTGATCATCAACCAGATCAAAGGAGAATATGAGGTATGCCTCAACAACCTTATATCCTACCATGAAGCAGCAATGAAGCTTGCTTATTCATTCAAAGGCTTCCACATCAATTATATAGCCCACCTCAAAAATACTCATGTGGATGCTTTGGCATCCCTCGTAGCCACTCTTGCATTGACTCCCAAGTCTACTAGGCGCATCACAGTGGCTAGCCATCAATTATGCTCCCAGAACAAATTTTGGAAGCTAACAAAGTGCATGTCATGCCAACTCAGTTCGAATCTAATGATTGGCATTTTTTGACTAATGATTATGTCTGGTACGGAATACTACCAAATAATCTGAAGCAAGCAACCTCTATGCAAAGAAGAGCTTCACGCTTCTTCTATGATTCTGCTACGTAGACTCTGTACTGTTGATCATTTGACGGCGTGCTGCTTCGATGCTTATCACCAAATAAAGCTCAAGGAGCACTCAATGAAGCCCACGATGGTACATGTGGAGCTTATCAACTGGGTCCTAAACTTCAGGACCAAGTTTATCATCTAGGCTATTACTGACCAACTATGATTGCAGATGCGGTTGCTTACACCAAAGGATGTCATGCGTGTCAAGTCCACGTCGACTTCCTGCACCAACCTCCAAAAGAGTTGCATCTGACTACCGCCTCTTGGCCATTCAAGACCTGGGGAATGAACATTATTGGGCCAATTAGCCCACCAACTGCTAAAGGCCATCGATTTATCCTGGCCATCACTAATTACTTCTCTAAATTGGCTGAAGTTGTTCCACTCTGAGAAGTCAAGACATCTAATGTGCTTAAGTTCTTGAAACACCATGTTATCTATCAATTCAGCATCCCTCAGAGGATCATCCATGACAACGGTTCACAATATATCAGTTGACCGTTCTTTAGATTCTGCAACAAGTTCAGAATTCAAGATGTGGCGTCTACGCCATATAACTTGACGGCTAACGGTCTAGCCAAAGCTTTCAACAAAACCATCATCAAATTTTTGAAGAAGTTTATCTCCTCCAACAAACGAGATTGGGACGAGTAACTTGAAGAGTGTTTATGGGCTTATCGAACAACAGTCCACACTCCCACTGGCTCCACGCCTTTTTCCTTGGTCTACGGATGTGAAGTTGTGATCCCTCAAGAAATTCAGATGTTGTCCTTGAGAATCGCTCTTGCCGAGAAAATAATGATTAAGAAACATCATCAAAGGCGGCTCTAAGAACTAGAGGTGCTAGATGAATTGAGACTCAGAGCTCAGCAACAAATTAAGATCTACCAATCATGGATCTAAAGAGCCTTTAACATAAGAGTCAAAGAACGATCCTTCAAAGAAGGTGACCTAGTCTTAGCTGTTCATCGACCCATGGTCATAACACACAAGACTAAGAGTAAATTCCAACCCAAATGGAAGGTTCGTTTGTAGTAGAGACAGTCTACTCAAATGGAGCATATCTCCTAATTTACCCAAACGGCAATAGGCTTATGACGCCAATCAACGGGAAGTTTCTCAAGAAATATTATCCTTGATCCTGACCAATTTCATCTCCTCTCAGAGATCCTGGTAACGTTTAAGTTTCCACCTTTGACCCGAGAATAAGTTCTCAACTTACATTATCGATTGTTTTGATCCAAAATCTAACAAAAATTCCTAATGAGTCATCAAGTTAACACCACACGTCTGCTTGGCTCCAAAATATATCGCCACCGTCATGTTAACATTACACCTCTGAACGGTTCCCCTCCTTTGTGATCTGACTAGTTAACATTACACCTCTATTGGAATGTCTTATCGACCGGTTAACATACACCTCTGTCAACTAGTTTCTTCGGATTTTACCGATTAACATTACACCTCTGTCAAGCCACTGCTATCAAAAATCGATCAATTAACATTACACTTCCATTGATTTTCTGCCATTAAGTTAACATTACACTTCTAAACGGTAGTCATCCTTTGGACTCGTTCAAACCCGATCAGTTAACATTGCACTTCTGTCAGATATTTTGTTTGACACGTTAACATTACACCTCTGTTAAATACCCTAGTGTAGGCGTTGAAAATTACCTATATGTCCCCAAACGCAGCTCGTGACGAAGAGTCGACGATCGGCGAGCCGTCCAACGACATAACGACAAATCATCGATGACGCAACAACAAGTGACCGCGACACAAACATGTAAAGAGAGTCGATGAAGCGCATAAAGCGAGTCGACGAAGTGTCCAAGTCAATAAACCGAGTCGACGAAATACATGAAGCGAATCGACGAAGCGACTAAATCAGCAAAGTAGCGAATTGCGTAGGAGCGAAGGGATAAACCCAACTTTGAAGCTCCGGATCAGTGAGTGTTGACTAGATCAACCAAACCAGACTTGGAACACTAAAAAATGGTGAAAAAGGTCCCGGAGTCGCCCTCAGGGGCTCGGCAAAAAATCGAACCACCCGAAGGTGGCTCGGCCAAAACCGAGCCAACCATGGCCGAGCCACCATGGGGTGGCTCGGTGGCCAAGCCACCTCAAGGTGGCTCGGCAATGGCTGAGCCACCCTGGGAGGTGGCCGAGCAACCTAGGGGGGGTGGCCGAGCCACCTCCAGATCTGATTGGGCTTTGGGCCCAGTTTTGACCGCTTACCCGCTTTTAAACTCTATAAATAGAGGGGTTGGGGCTCATTTGTGCAGGGCTAGATTTTTGGAGAGAAGCTGAAGCGCTGTCAGAGAGAGATCTGAATTTTTGGAGTGACCCTTCAGCAACCCCGGCGTTCATACCTCAGATTCTAGCGAGTCGATCATCATCGAGCGAGGAGTTCGAGGAGTCTAAGATCAGATCTACAGATCAACCCTCTGGATTAAGCTTCATCTTAATCCCAGGGTTTGTGCTTGATTTCGCTTGGTCGATCTCATCCACTCCGGCAATTGTTTCCTTCGTGAAATAATCCCCGTAGATTTATAGATCTCACATCTGATCACGATCACGCGGCGGTCCACGGATGGAATAGAGTCCCCAGCACCGGCAAAGATACCCACGCAAGCGAGGATTCGATAAACGGATCCCGCGTTTGTTTGAGCGGAGAGTTGTAATTTTCTTTCTTTGATTCTCATTGTAGCCTTATAAAAAGGTGATCTTTCTATTTTTGAATTCGTTTGTAATCCCATAAAGGTGTAACGAATTCGAAAGCAATGAAAATCAAGGAACCAACTTTCCCCGTGAACACCTAATACCATCATGTTTACACTACACCTCTGAATAGTACCAATCCCACAAAACCTGATACGTTAGCATTACACCTCTATCAGTTCAACTTTATTTCCTCTCCATCAGAGTTGTGAATACGATATGCTAACACTACACCTCTATCGTACACGTATTAGAATGACAAAAGTTCTTTATTATTATCAAGAAAGAGCTAAAGCTATTACAAAAGGAGAGAAAACGCTAAAGGGAATACGGATATAAGGAATGGATGTGAGCAATGTTCACCTTCTTGTCCCTAGCTTCAAGAGCGCCTTTCAGAGCTCTTTCCCTCAGGATCATCGAGTCAATAGGAGTAGCTTGGGCCCTAGCAACTTCCAATCTACCTGTCTCAGTTTGAAGTTGAGAAGCCTTAAGCTCACGCTCGATGACCAACCCAGAGAACTTAAGTTCAAGCTCCTCCTTCTACTGTTGAGCTGCCTCCAACCTAGCTTGAGCTACAATGATGACCGCTTTGGCCTCCTCAATGGTAGCTTCCCGCTCAGATATGGCATTTGTTAAACTCCACCTAATTACTATCAACAATTGCAAGGTCAACATTCAATTATTGCAACCTTTAACCTATTTGTTCCACCTCCTGGTGAGCGGATTCTTCAATTTTGCGGCATGATACTGAGATTCGACAAAATTCAAGCTCGGCAATCCCCGCAATGTTAGCATTACGAAGCTATTGTAGTTTCTAGAATTGAGACTCAGCTTCCTCAATCAGCCTCTTATAGGGTTCAGCATGCTCGATTCCAGCAATCGACACCAGGAAGCCAAGCTGCTCCATCAATACATGAAGAGTGCGAGCAGAGAAACCTTTGTTGGTAGCCAAAGCAGCTTCAACACTTTGGTTGAATAGCTTCATCAAGCTCTCGCTCACAATCTAAATCTCTAACTCGATCAAATCATCGGAGTTGGGAGATTGCGAAATCTCTACATTACTTGAAGAAATCACTTCTGTCGAGACTGCCAATGCATCAGCCGTCAATGAAATAACTTGTGCTTGACCACCACTTAGCAGGAGAAATGGGGCGAGTGAAACTAACACGCTCGAAACATTTGCTACAGGTGAAGCTGTCGATATTACCTCAACCAACGGAGCAGAAGGCCGTACAACCAATGTCGTTGTCATTGGCACATCTGTTAGTGCACCCATGGTAGCTTCATCCCCAACAATATCTTTCCTATGGGTTCAGCCATTGCCCTCGGCACGTCTATTGATGTAGTTTCAATAGTGGTAGTTATAATTTTCGGCTCTGCAAGCGCATCCGTCGTGTCGACAGGTTTAGCCATTGCCTCTGGCACATCCACTGTCGTAGCCTCGATAGTAGTGGTCTCGACCTCCGATTCGACAGGCTCACTTATCATTACCACAAGCTTGTCTTCAATCTAAGGCTCAGGTCTTGGAGGAACTACCCTCTTAACTTCTGATGGAAAGGGAGAAAGTAACATATCATCATCTTCTTTAGATGATTCCTGTACAATCAGTTTATCTTTGAGCAGTGAGGCCCGATCACAGTCTGAGACTTCGCCACGCATTAGTTGTCGGTTCAGGCTAGACGGTGCTAGAAGCCACAATAAAAATAATTGTTGATGCGAGCTGATCATCAGCGGGAATGGACATGGGAGTAGCTTTATTACCGGTCCCCAAATCAGGTTCATCACCTGTGGAGAAATGAAAACAATGTTAGCTATCAAGGCAAAGAGGCTACACAAATCTGACCAGGAAAGATCATACTTAGCATATAGGAAGAACTTCCTACGTCACCCTCGAAGCCCATTTTATCAGGCTCGGTCAAATAGGCATCAGTTTCAGCATCGTAATCCACCCTCTCTTCGCTATCAAAATCTTCTTGCTCGAGAGAGATGGGTTCTTTTCCTGCATATAAGAAGCGCACATCAATCAAGTGCACTTCAAACAAACCAATGCATGGACATAAGTAAAGCTTACCTAAGGATACAAGAGGCTCAACTTCAGGTTCCTATGCCGAAACAAAAGAAAACTCTTCTCGGATCCCTGAAGAAGCTTCGGGCACATGACTCTGCTCAGATTCTGAAGGCGTTAAACGCCGCTTTTTTGATGGCTCTTGTGAAAGATGGGATTGTAATGGCATCTTTCCCCGAAGTCCCCCTTCCTCTGCCAGGTGCTCCTCGGTGAGCTGCAGATTCTGACGGTTCCCGGATATTGACACTAATTGGCCTTTGAGGAGATAGTTGTCCACTCGGTGCCTCCCAATCATCACCTTTTGGTGCACCTTCCACTAGAAAATCTTGGGGTCCAGGACCTCTACTCTTCGAGCTCTTCCTAGCCAATTCTTATACTTTTGGTTGATCTACTGTAAACTAGTTTTGTTCACCTAAAAATTAGAATTGGGGACAATTACCGCGCTGTACCACTTGCAATACTCTAACATCATGTAACAGTTAGGTATGTAGTGGGTAAGTATGAACTTGGCCCCTATAGCTCTGGCAGCAAAAGATACTAAGCACGAGCACCGTCCATCAAGCTCCCTGAGCGCAACAACCTTGTATTCAGATTCCCGACATAAAGTTGGTCATATCCGAACTGTCGGACGAATCGACAAGGCAAGTACGACTTGATATAGCACTCAGTTCCATTAAGTCGAGCAATGAGATGGCCTGGCCTGATGTTGACCAGCTAGTTGAAGCATCCGCTGGTTAAGTAGGTGAATCCTTCGGGACCAGAACCGTCTCAAATTCATCCCCGGGGTTAGTACCATCAATCTCGGGAAAAAAACAATAGAGGCAATAATGCTCTTTGTTCCAAAGAATCTGACAAATCCCCGCAAGGTATTTGACAATTGATTTGGCACTCTCATACCTCTGAAGTAATGAGACACCCTCTCCACTCGGAGCAGCAACCGACATCAATGATGAGCAGTGTGAAGTATACCATACCACTAGATATGTGTATGGTAACCCCACCCTAGAATTCAGGGCCCGATCTCTCAGACTATTATCCTCTTGGTTTAGATACTCCATGGCCAGTTCCCTTAGCCCATGATGTATGTAATTGACCATTGCCGAAAGCAAGGACAAGCTATATCTTATGGCAAGCATTACGGCAGGGAGTAACACCCTGATAGAAATGTGATATTTTGGCCAGGAAGGCACAATGCAGCCTTTTAACCAGATTGAAAGGAATCCTATGAGTAAAGCCAATTTGCATATCAGTTCCTTGGCTTGATGGTGGAAACTTTTGAATTTATCCCCCACGTGGAACCCACATTCATCTGATTCGGCGGTATGAAGCACTTGACCATCCTTGAAAATCCGAGTCTCAACTTTGGCTTCTGTCATTGGTTGAATTGAGTCGACTTCTCCCTTTTTACTAACGTTGGGGAATAGATACTTATCTCAAGGGACACGAGTAACAATAAAATCATGCCCAACATTTGCAACAATTCTCTGGCAGATATGGAAGTGGCAGACTAACTCCCTGAACACCTCTCTGAGATGAGCATTTTGTTTAAAGGTATCCAACTTTGCATTGGTGGGGAAGAACTCTTCATACGGACAGTCTCCCATCGGCAGTCATGATACTTTAAACATTTCGTGCAGAGTGATCCCGATTTCTCCCGTCGGAGTGAAGAAAGTGTTGTTGTCAACATTATACAACTCCAAAATGCAGTACAATATCGGCGCACAAATTTCCACGTTGTACTTCGGGGCTCTCACTGCAGAATAGAGCCCCAGTCTTCTCAAGCACTCCTCAAAAGTAACGAGAGCCTAATCCATTAAACGGGTGCACCACTGGGCATCCGTTGATGTCACCTAACTAGGGAATCTGGCATCCCCCTCTGGGTACTACGCATCAGTAGTGGAAAGTTGACTGCCGAATATGTTTGGAACTACAGCAACTTTGTTAACAGGGGTGTCCTCTTGAACAAAGCTGGGACACAAATCTATGATGCTAATCCTGAAGATTCCTTCTTGACAGAAACGACCGCCGTGCTTCAAAGAGCCCACCTTCACACTATCTTCATTGCCGGTGACGGCGAAGCACATTGAGCGAGGCACGACAAGATGTAGCAAGTACATGAAGGACACTTGACACTCTATCACTGACAGGTAGTAGCGGCAGTCCCCTTGGGTATAATACCAATGCTCCTTCGCCTAGTTAAATATGGAAGTGCTGTTAGGATTACTACCCCCAAACAAAAATTGAGACTTCCTTGATCGGTCCTCTTTAAGAATTGAGAACTTTGCGTTTGTGATGAGCTCCCTTAGAGTTTGATAGTCCCCCAACCAAATCGCGTCAATCCATTCTTGACTGCTATCCTCTAGGTACAGGGGAACGTGCCCATCGAAAACATCCCTCAGTTCGAAGTCACGAGTTCCATTATGCCCGAAATGGTTATGATGGTTGACGGGCGCTTTCAACAAGATAACTGCACAAAAATGCAAAAACAAGTCAGAATGCAAGGACTAAAATCAATTAGGTCTTGCACTCAGATGCGAAGCTCGCCGAGATAATCATTGGCGAAGCTCGTCCATGAGCAAAAGTCATCTCAACACTAACATCAAAAATTCAGCTAAGTGTTGACAATACAAGCAAGTTCACAACAGTGATAGTGAACTTCAGCACTGCAATCAAACCCACTCAAGAAACTAAGTGGATTGAATCAGTGAACCTTGCTTAGGCGAAGGTCGCTCTGATCATGATTCGCGAACTTTGCTCAAGCGAAGATTGCTCAAGTCCAAACAATGAACCTCGCTTAAGGCGGAGCTCGGCCAGAAGTCTAAAAGACTATATCATGACCCTCGCCCAAACGAAGTTTACCCAGAGGCCCAACAAGCTAACGGCAATGAGCTTCGCCTGAGAAGCGAAACTTGTCACATCAAGCGCTATTGATGGCCGCTGTCAAAGCTTCGTCGTTGCCTACAAAAGCTTGTCCTTGAGACCGTTCGCGATCATAAAAATCATGCCTTTGGTAGTGAATAAGCTTCGAGCAGCCAAGGGTGCTATTTGAAGCCCGATTGGGACTGTGTTTTTGGTAAATCCAAAGATCACCATTGATGGATTCGAAACTTACCCACAGCCATCTCCAACTGCATCGGCGTGTCATTAGTTCTTGGCCAGCGAGGCCCCCTAGCAATGCCTCTTCCCTAGGAGATCACATGACGAGGAGCCATTGAGAATCGATTCAAAGCTTGAAGAAAAGTTTCGGTGGGTTTTGGAAAAGTAGGATTTTGAAATTCAAAGTGAAGAAGAGAGGAGGTAAATAGTTCTATTTATAAGCTTGTCCTGAACTTCGCTAATGATTTTCGTCCCAAACTTCACCGAGAATCTTGCTTTGAACTTCCCTGATGAGCAACCTTCGTCAGAATTTTAGGCGCATCCAAAAATTGATGATGCGAATTTTAAATCCTCGTAGTGAGCCCCGCTTAGCCGACTTGCTGAGCTTTGCTCAACCGACTTTCAATCAAGTTCGCAAAAGTGAATGAACTTCGCCCCAATCAGCTAGGTATTGAAGTGCCTGAGAGACATAGCAAACCTCGCCAAGTCTCCAAATTGAGAAAACTCTAATTCAATCTGTTTGAGATCCTACTTTGCGAACTTCAGTTCGACTCTCGCCAACATAAAGAAGCCTGAATTTTGCTTCCAACACAACAACTCTATGCAGAGTTCAAGATTGCCTCGAAGGTACAGTTACAAATAGATCAAGCACACAAAGATGGATAATTTTAGAAAAAGTTTATATTTATTGATCAAAGACTTTACTACATAAAGGTGACATTAAGACTATCCAGTTACAGAGATGATGGGTATTTGCTGTTATTTGCTACTCCAATCTCAACAACAGTCACAGAGGCAAGGAGAAACCAAAATCTAAAGCCTACCCTATACTCCTAACTATGGAAAATGAGAAGGAAAGAGAACAGAAGAGCCGCTAAGCCCATGTTCCTCCGATCTCACAGAACTTGGGGAACTAAGTTTTTCCCCATACAAAAAAATAGCTCCTACTTACTCCTCCCTAGACTATATACCAGGGGATGAGAAAGACCTATTAAACAAGAAGTGCCCCTATTGCTCTGAAGTGGACATATCAGAGAGAAGAAGCACTTCTTATAAACAAAATTCAATGTCGGGCCTGAGACAGCCAAACAACGTCTAGTTACGTTTTAGGCTCACACTTGTGAGACCTAATCACTTTCGGAGTCTTCGCTTGTAGAGCTCTAATGATCTTTCTTCAACCACCATCTCAGCCATCGAACGGTCTTACGCAGAGCATGGCACTCAAAACTCCAAGAGTCTCTATCATGATTCAACTTGCCCCAAGCTTTCGACTGATTCTCGACAATCTGCTCGAGCTTGGCCTTCTCAGCCGAAAGTAAATCCACCAGTCGGCGGAATATGCGGACTTCATCCACTGTATTACCCTTTGCTAGGGCAAGTTCCTGTTGGGGAGCTATTTTACCTCTCAGCTCCTCTATTAAGGAGCATCTCCGATCTAGTTAATGAAGATTTAGACATGGAAAAGATGAAGATGAAGAAAAATGGAAGGGAATGAGGCTATTTATAGCTTTTCCAAGTCCAAACTTCTAAAAAATTCACATCGTTTGAGATGTGATTGAATCGAACAAAGAGGCAAAATCTTAGCCTAAAACTTGGTGAAATCTATAGTGGATCTCGTGAATATTTGACCAAGAGATCTCAGTTGCAGATCACGGCGTGAACCCAAAGGCATAATCTCAATGGCCATCGCCAGCTAACAAACATCGTCAATCGACGAACCTTGCCCACACATTCCAAAGTGGAGTGAACTTCGTCAACATCCAAAATCAGCCGAACTTCGCTGATTTCTCAACTTCGCCCCAACGATAGGGCAAACAAAATTCATTATAAACACAGAGTTGGACTAGTACAACTATCATTGCGCCTTTTACACAAGTCTACGATAAAGGAAGCTACGTTCAGCACTACACCGCTGGCAATAAATAGATTGAAGGCAATTTTCAACCCAAGCAAGATGACTCAAGCTACGTTCAACAGTACACCTCTAGCTGTTACCCAAAGTATTTTAGTCCCTGCTACAAGTCAAATGCAGGATCTTGAAAAGTTTGGGTGGTCTTGTAGACGGTTAAAATATATTCTATCCAAGTAAATGTTCGGCTTGGATCCAAGAAGTGAACGTTCATGGGCTAAACACTTCAAATGGGCCCAAAGTCAAGCCCACAATAGGCTATAGCGAAGCTCGCTCAAACAAGCACGTGAACATCACCACACAACCTACTTGGACATGAACCGATCAAGTCAATATTGGGCCACGAGTTAGTTTATGTGAAGCTCGCCATTCAATTTTAGCGAGCTTCGTCCGCAGCTCTCCACGTGGGCCACGTCACCCATGATCCAAAAAATAAGGCCCACCAATGATCAAGTGGACCTCATCTCAGCTTTTTTTGGAAGCCTCGCCGCACATAATTATCGATGAACTTTGCGTTTGGGCCTTTTGGTGAGCCGTAACTGCTCCCCCACTCTCTCCTAAATTAAAGACCACTTACTCCGCTTATGGAGAGGCCATTAACTCTCTCTCTTAGCCTATAAGAGGAGGAGCAGAATGTTTGTTCAAGGGGATTTTACCCACTTAGAGGTTCAAACTACTCATATTACACACCCGAACATTGGACTCTATACACTCCTCACACATCGCCGATCTTTGAGTTTAGGATCCAAGAGAAGACTAAGCTATCTTCCAAGAGATCATCTTGAAGACCATCAGCAAGGGACCTCTTCGTCTTAGTCAAATCGTCAACGGAGTATAAGATCGACGCTCCATCGGCACACTGAAAAGAACCCCTAGGAAAAAAATAAAATTTTATTAGTTTCATTATAAGTCTTTTAATTGTAATCTTAGTTAATTATAATTTCAAAACACTTGAAACATTCCTCAAACTCAGATATGAAAATGTAAGCATCTTCAGACTCATTACCCAAAAATTTGGGAAGCATGTTTATGAAAGAAGGTCTAAGTTTGTAATTAGCCCCATTACAATCTTGAAGTCTAATGTAAGACGGGATTGCATTCCTAGTAGGACAACACATATCCTGAAGAATGGGTGGATTCACATTAGCCATCTATTTTGATTCAAATTCTACATGAACTAAAGGTTTTATATTATTCCTAATCCAAAACTTGCATACACTAGTGAAAACTTCTTTTTGTACTTTTTATAAATCCTAAGAAAAAGATCTAAAAGTAAAAATATTAAGGTAAAATAAAAAATCTAAAAGATTTTTGAAAAAGGAGAGAAAGAGAAAACCCTAACTAAACAAAGCAAAAGGTAATTACTCAATCACTTTCCTAATTTCTAGGGTTAAGCCTAAACTCCACTAGACCAGCTCCTAACTAAAGGTTCCTTTAGGCCATACCATATCCAACTTCACTTAACTAGTTGGCCAGGTAAGATTAAGTCTAGAGAGGGTTCTTCCTGAGCGTAACTCAGGGACCAATTAAGTAATATCCTTTCTTGAAAGTGCTTTTGCCACTCTAAACTTTTTCCTTAAACACCAACTAAATCAAATGAAGATAGAATGGGTTCACCTCCCTCAGAACCCTTGTCTCCTATTGAGCTCGAGTCCTTAGATGCCAACATCTAATGAATTTTAAAGCCTAGAGTTTGTGTAGTGAGGAATTAATGATTTTTGGGCCAAGGAAAAGGTAACGATCTCCCTCACATTATCTTAATTTAAGTTTTATGCCCTTCAAGATATTTTGTGTATGACAAATCAAGGGGTTCAAACTCAATTTGTGATTCCTACTAACTATATGTATGCAAATGTAACCCTAAGAAAGTAAACACAATCTACAAGTGGATCCCTTAAGCAAATTATTTCTAAACTTTTTCCATTCAGGTTAAAGAAAATAAATGTGAAAATTTTTCATTTAGATTTTTATCTTATTTAATATTATTCTAAACTGATGGTGGATTTTATTTGGTTGAACAAGAAAGGAAAATTTTTATTTTTTAATTAACCTAAAATTACTAATTTATAAGAAAACTAACTAAGAAAGCAAAATGAAAGTGAAGAAAACTTATCTCCTCGAAGAAAAGTAAGCTTAGCCTCCTCTTTCAAATCTTCTTCAATCCAAGTTGAGAATCCTACAAATCAAAGAAAGGAAATTTCAAAATAAATAAAAAAACTTCCTCCCAGAAAGCTGCGCCAAAACATATTGTGTAGGAAATGAATGTGTTGCAAGTGCACAATAAATTATAGTATAGAAGATAAGGAACCACAAGGAGGGAGGTTTTCACTGCAAAATTGGATTTTTTTCTTTTTAAGGAGTTGTTTGAAAAGAGGTTTTATGAAAAGAGTTCGGAAATGAGTTTTGAATTTTGTTCTGAAAAGAAAATATAAATAAAATGTGGGAGAGAAAAGAGAATTGAGATACAAACAAGGAAAGAGAAAAAGGAAAATCAAAACAAAGAGATAAGAATAAAAATAAGAGAAAAAGGTGGAAGAAAATGGAGAAATAAAAGAGCGAGAATAAAAATGCAAAAATAAAAAAGCAGAAAATGAAAAAAAGATGAAAACTAACAAAATAAAAATATGGAAATAAAAAGAGAGAACAAGAGAATTAAACTAGGAAATTAGGATTATATTCCACTAGATAACTAATTATTAGATCTTGAAATTACTCTCTTTTTTATACATTTTAGAATAAACAAACATAACATATCAATCTAATTAAAGAAATTGATTATCAAGATAGATTCTAAAATTAAAATTAAAATTTATGCATAGACAATCAATTGAAAATAATAATCTTAGATTACTAATAAACATAGGTTATCAATCCATTTAAATAAAGTATAACCTATTAAATTAGAATATTCTATAAACTATTATTTTGATTGTTTAAACCATACAATAATTAAGGCATAAAAGAGAGTAAATCTAATTCTAATAAATAAGGTATATTAGATTCCTCTCATCCTAATTATTCTAAGAAATTTAGCCAAACATACTATTTTTATTCCTATTTAATTATAAAAAGAAAGCATGATAAAAGATAAGAAAAGAAATTAATTATAAAAAGAAAATAAAAAGCAAGAAAATAAACTAATTTCTAAGCATGAAAATTAAACTACCCTAAAACTAATTAAGTATATAAATAAACTAACTAATAATAAACATAAAAATTAAATAAAGCACGATAAGACATGAATCAAAGAAATTAAATCTAAGCAAACATGCAATCCTAATTAGCAAGAAAAATTTAGAAATTAAAACTTATATTGACAAGGGTTGGTTCCTCTTGCCAAATTTTTCAAGTCTTCATGAGAGAAAAAAATTTAAAACAAGGAATATTTTTTATTTTTTAATTAACCTAAAATTACTAATTTATAAGAAAACTAACTAAGAAAGCAAAATGAAAGTGAAGAAAACTTATCTCCTCGAAGAAAAGTAAGCTTAGCCTCCTCTTTCAAATCTTCTTCAATCCAAGTTGAGAATCCTACAAATCAAAGAAAGGAAATTTCAAAATAAATAAAATGTGGGAGAGAAAAGAGAATTGAGATACAAACAAGGAAAGAGAAAAAGGAAAATCAAAACAAAGAGATAAGAATAAAAATAAGAGAAAAAGGTGGAAGAAAATGGAGAAATAAAAGAGCGAGAATAAAAATGCAAAAATAAAAAGCAAGAAAATAAACTAATTTCTAAGCATGAAAATTAAACTACCCTAAAACTAATTAAGTATGGAAATAAACTAACTAATAATAAACATAAAAATTAAATAAAGCACGATAAGACATGAATCAAAGAAATTAAATCTAAGCAAACATGCAATCCTAATTAGCAAGAAAAATTTAGAAATTAAAACTTATATTGACAAGGGTTGGTTCCTCTTGCTTGACCAAAATTTTTCAAGTCTTCATGAGAGAAAAAAATTTAAAACAAGGAATATTTTTTATTTTTATTGCCAAACTAAAGTTTTACAATATTTAGAAGGTACAAAATAGCACCCTCCTATTCTCTAAAAGAAGATTTATAAAATTTTTCACACCTCTCACCCTCACTTTCAACCCTATTTATAGATTACATAAACTAATATTAACCCTAGGATCAAACTTGGTCTCTAAAAAAATTTAGCCATTGATCTATTTTTTCTGTATTTTGACTAGTTATCGATACGATATCGATGCTACCATTGATATCGGTTAGGCCTTTTGCAATTTTAGGAATTCTCTTGGGCTTTTGGGCTTTGTTCAATTGGGCTTCTCTTGATGTTCCTTTTACCTCTTATTTTCTTCATTCTACTCAATTTATTGATTCCCTACAAAACAAGATAAAAATACAATATTAATGATTTATTTGCATGAAACATTGTTTGAAATAGAAGTATAAAAATGTAATAAAATATTCTAATCATCTTGTCGAAATGAGATAAATTATCTGTTTATCTAACCACTGTAATACATTCTTCCTAACCACCTCTTTCATTATTGGGTTTAGTAGTCTCTGTGGGGCTCTAGATGGTTTAGCATTCTCCATTGAGTGAATTCTATGTTGCACAATTAATGGACTAATTCGCTTAATGTCAGTCATTGTCCAACCAATGGCTCCTATGTTCTCTCTCAAGACAGCTAAAAGAGCATTCTCTTAATCTCGAGTGAGGTTTGTTTCTATGGTAATAGGTAAGGTTTCATTCTCTCTTTGGTAGGCATGCTTTAAATCATCAGGAAGAGGCTTTAATTCAAGTTTATGGGGTTCTTCAGGTGAGGGTCTTGGACTACATCTGAGACTCACAAATTAATAGCTCTACTTTTGGTTCCTATCTAGGTCTCTTATGGACTCGCTACTAGACCTAACTCTCCTCTCTCCATGATCCCACCATCACCCAAGTCTTCAAAATATTTTTCATATTTTTCAAGCCATATCTCTCAAGAACTTCTAGACATAATTCATCTTCAGCTCTATATCAGGGCAAACTTTTAACCCATTTGAGAGAGTAGAATAAAAGGGGTGAAACTTTTAGGATTATTTACATCTCGGTACCTCCTTGTATGATATAAGTACCAGGTGACCACAGGATCTATGTACCTACATGAATAAACTTGAGATTATGAATGAGACTACATAAGAAACCCTAATAAAAAGATAAGAAAAGAAATTAATTATAAAAAGAAAATAAAAAGCAAGAAAATAAACTAATTTCTAAGCATGAAAATTAAACTACCCTAAAACTAATTAAGTATGGAAATAAACTAACTAATAATAAACATAAAAATTAAATAAAGCACGATAAGACATGAATCAAAAGAAATTAAATCTAAGCAAACATGCAATCCTAATTAGCAAGAAAAATTTAGAAATTAAAACTTATATTGACAAGGGTTGGTTCCTCTTGCCGACCAAAATTTTTCAAGTCTTCATGAGAGAAAAAAATTTAAAACAAGGAATATTTTTATTTTTATTGCCAAACTAAAGTTTTACAATATTTAGAAGGTACAAAATAGCACCCTCCTATTCTCTAAAAGAAGATTTATAAAATTTTTCACACCTCTCACCCTCACTTTCAACCCCTATTTATAGATTACATAAACTAATATTAACCCTAGGATCAAACTTGGTCTCTAAAAAAAAATTTAGCCATTGATCTATTTTTTCCTGTATTTTGACTAGTTATCGATACCGATATCGATGCTACCATTGATATCAGTTGGCGCCTTTTGCAATTTTCGTAGGAATTCTCTTGGGCTTTTGGGCTTTGTTCAATTGGGCTTCTCTTGATGTTCCTTTTACCTCTTATTTTCTTCATTCTACTCAATTTATTGATTCCCTACAAAACAAGATAAAAATACAATATTAATGATTTATTTGCATGAAACATTGTTTGAAATAGAAGTATAAAAATGTAATAAAATATTCTAATCATACTGTCAGAAATGAGATAAATTATCCTGTTTATCTAACCACTGTAATACATTCTTCCTAACCACCTCTTTCATTATTGGGTTTAGTCGTCTCTGTGGGGCTCTAGATGGTTTAGCATTCTCCATTGAGTGAATTCTATGTTGCACAATTAATGGACTAATTCGCTTAATGTCAGTCATTGTCCAACCAATGGCTCCTATGTTCTCTCTCAAGACAGCTAAAAGAGCATTCTCTTAATCTCGAGTGAGGTTTGTTTCTATGGTAATAGGTAAGGTTTCATTCTCTCTTTGGTAGGCATGCTTTAAATCATCAGGAAGAGGCTTTAATTCAAGTTTATGGGGTTCTTCAGGTGAGGGTCTTGGACTACATACAGACTCACAAATTAATAGCTCTACTTTTGGTTCCTATCTAGGTCTCTTATGGACTCTGCTACTAGACCTAACTCTCCTCTCTCCATGATCCCACCATCACCCAAGTCTTCAAAATATTTTTCATATTTTTCAAGCCATATCTCTCAAGAACTTCTAGACATAATTCATCTTCAGCTCTATATCAGGGCAAACTTTTAACCCATTTGAGAGAGTAGAATAAAAAGGGGTGAAACTTTTAGGATTATTTACATCTCAGTACCTCCTTGTATGATATAAGTACACAGGTGACCCTGGGATCTATGTACCTACATGAATAAACTTGAGATTATGAATGAGACTACGCAAGAAACCCTAATAAAAGTAAGTTTAGAGTTATTCAAGGTTACACGTGTATTATGAATAAGTAACCTCACCAGAAGGTATCGAGATATAAATAATCCAAAAATTTACACTTTGTTTATTTAACCATGTGGAAATTTCCTCCCACAAACTTCTCTAAAATAATAATTAGTTAATTACTATGTTAATTTAACTCCGTTTTCTTTAGCCTCATACCAAACAGGCACAAAAATACACAGTTGGGTTAAGCATATATTCCGTTTAGGTATACGGATCATCCAAGTTAGTTAAATCAAGTCAATTGGGGATCGAATGTGATAACTTGTTTACTAAATAGGTCGCATTTGAAGCAAAAGCTTATGAGTCGGCTCGGAATTGACCCAACTCCAAATAACGTGAATCTACCTGTCTGCTATCCTCAAATTGAGGACCTGGCCCACTCTATATTATACTACTAATGCAGCTGCCACGTGGAATGCATTTAGGACTTTACTATCCCGCCTAAATAATTTCCATAAAAAAATTCAGCCAGAAAATATTTTCGTAAAAGAGATTTCTGTATAAAATTGACTTTTTAAAAAAAATCATCGGCTAAAAATTCTCATGGAGGGAAACAAAAAGGAAAAGCTAGATTTTCTATTAAAATATATACAAATATCTTTACACAAGTTTTTCTATTAAAATTAAACAAATAAATCTTTGATATAGGATTTTAGAAAGATACCTGTTAATGTAGAAAATCACACAGTCGATAATCACTGCTGTATTAGTTGTTGATAAAAGCGGAGTCCGCTCTCTCTTCTAATGCCCGGTCGTGCTGTCAAGGAGGAAGTTCACCTACACCAGGAAGGAACCTGTGGAAAGGGCGGAGTTGGGATCTCCGGTGATCTCTCCGACGATCAAGTTAGTATGGGGTTATACTCGAATGATAACAGAGAAGAAATTCACTGAGTTAGCTTACTTACTTGTTTGATTGTACAATCCTCTACTTATATGGAGAATCGGAGGGTATTTGTGTCTCTTTGCTTGGTAAGAAACCGAAAGATGAGACAGCCCTTACCTCCACGTGTTGATCGCTGACTGGACTAATGTCTTGCGTAAGTGGCTGTGTAAGATTTGCCTTTACAGGCATTGAGTGGAGATTAGCTCAAGAGTTGGTGTTGTTCCCTCGTCATTAATGAGTTTATTAATGGGATGGGATTTTGTGACGTCTGCCGCCCGAATATTTCAAGGTATCTTAATTACTGTGAGAGATGGAGAATTTAAGGTATTGATCATGCATTAAATGCGATATTGACGTATTGTCGGGACCAAACTCCTTGTAGCCGTCGTTTGTTGAAGGAGCAAATCGGCCGAGTGGGCGATGTCGAGCGTCCAAGATATCGGCTCACACCACCTTTCGCGTCGTCCATAAAGGCAGCCGACTGAAGGGTCGACTAGTACCGCTATTCAAGTCGTTCGTGAAGGCAATCGAATGGCATGGCTTGTCGGCTTGAGTAAAGGAAGTGAGACGTCTGCTCGACTCGGTCGGGTGAGTCCGGGTCATCCCTAATCAATGGACTAGAAATGCTCATTAGCGTGATGTTGGGATTTTTTCCCCTTCTAATCTAGAATTAATAATTAGGAAATGTTTAGGACCATAACAAGTAGCCCCCTTCGGAGTCTACTGAGCCGAAAGCGCAGTGAAACAGATCTTGGTCCTGGGGGAACAGAGGCGTTGCTGACGTTAGTGAATAGCTTTTGGCTGCTGACGCTTCATCTCTTAGGCCCAATTGCAGGCCTACCCGATGTGAAGTGGGCGGTTTCTCGATTTTCAAGACAACGCTTCGGGTTCCGAGATTAAATCTTGGTCGTTGATCGCGGGCTGATTAATTACCTGTGGGCCCCTCTATAAGTACTAAAAATGAAGAGAAGATAAGTTTTATTTCCTGCACTTTTCTGCAAAAATCCTCGGCGATCCTTCGGCGATTTATTCAAAACATCCTCCATGGATTCCGATCGTCAGAGCTAGTTGAATGAGTTTCATTGAGCAGACCGAGGCGCACCTGAACGCCTGACTCAAAGTTTGATATTCCCAAAGAATTCAAACCGACGCCAAAGAATGTCCGTGACTTGTATACAAATACGTGAAGGAGGAGGCTCCTCTATATCTCAAGCACTTGGAGTGTGGTTTGAGGTTACCGCTGCATCCATTCCTCCGCAAAGTGTTTGATGCACTGGGAGTGTCCCCAATGCAGATGAAGCCCAACTCCATCGCCATACTGGTGGGCTTCACTGTTATCTGCTCTTGGCTAGGGATTCGTCCCTCGGTGAATGTGCTGAGCCATTTGGTTAGTGTGACAGTTCAGAAGACACCTCACTACCACCTTCAAGTGACAGGGGAGTTCAACATTGTTCTTGACACTCCCTCGTCAAATAAAGGGTGGAAAGATAGATTCGTATGGGTGGAAGGAGATGACTCCAACTTGGGTTGCTCGGATTGGCCCGAGATTAGGAGGGAGGCTTTGGAGCCAAAGCTTCTGTCGACCGACGAGGAGCAAGAGTTGGAGCAGATCCTCAAATATACAAGGCCGCGGAAGATGGAGGCCTTACTCGACAAGTCGGTCTTGAGGCTTCATAGGGTCTCGTCACTCCTGCCTACCAAACGGGATGAGGCGAGAGCCCACAACCTAACCTTTGGAGGTATGATTGGCATGAGGACTGCTGCGGAGCCGCCCTCGACTGAAGGGTCCCCTGAGGAATCTCGGGGGTAGTGACTCGGCAAGCTAAATGGCATAGTCAAGAATCAGCCCCTGAGGGAGTTGTGCCCCCACAAGGGAAAGACGAGACGATGGCCGTGAGTCGTGAAGAGATGACTAGGGGCGTCGCTCCCAGCATTGCTTCTGGCCTCCGAAGGAAGTGGCAAAAAAAGACCACTCAGGGTCCATGGGGAGCAAGACGACTGGGAGAAAGCGAAGCAACTCCCATGGAGATGGACTCGTCTGAGTTTGAAGAAGGGGTTATTCCTCAGCCAACTGAAGCTGTGTTTAAAACTACTAAGGGGGCGACTTCTGGTGGAGCCGAGGCCCGGTCGGGAATGGGAGCTTCAAGCTCTCAAGCGGAGCAGTCTAGCCGACAGGGTAAAGAGCCGGCTAGAGACAAGGAGACGGGTTTTGCACCGATGGGATGGCCCTCTCCATATTATATGGTCGAGTTCAAAGTGGGGGCTTGGACTAAGGCGAGCGATCTGTTAATAGGGAGGCTCCCCCCCACTGGCAGTTACGAGGAAGAGCCCGATGCAGAGCATCGGTATAACCCTGCTAACCATATGGATGTTCGCTCATCGGTGCTCAAGTCTCGTTATATGCAGGCGAATGCTATAGAGAAGTTCAAGCTTGCTGGAGATGAGGAGATCTTAAAGAAGATTCCCGATGCGGGTCTTCATGTAATCCTTCAGAGTAATTTGACTTGAGGATGTCTTGTGGAGCAGGAAATATATCATCGGCTAGCTCAAGGTCATCATGCCTATGAGAAGCTCCGTAGGACGCGTGCGGCCCAAGGAGTCGGCGAAAGCGATGAAATCGACCAAGTTGTCAGAGATATCTCGGCCCAACAAGCCGAGCTTGATGACTGGCACCGAGAAATGGAGGTGAAGGAATAAATGATCACGGAACTCAAGGCGTCAGATGCAAGAAAGTTCGCTGAGATCCAACAGCTCAAATAGAGATCCCAGGGCGGTGCTGGGGGTGTCGGATACATTAACGAGGCGTTAAGGGAATGAGATATAGCCGCGACGCAAGTCGCCCTTGAGAAACAAATCGCGCAGCACGCCAAGGGTCGGCTAGAGGAAGAGTTGATTGCTAAGCGACAACTCTTGGACGAGTGCTCTCGACTCAAAGAGTCCTTGTGCATGGCAGAGAGCAAGGTTGGATATTTGGAGTCCAGCGACTATCAATCGGCTATTGTTGAAAAGAGTCGATCTGCAATCATTGAGGAGTTCTGTCCAAGCTCCATGGGAAAGATCGAAGTGGCGTTGGCTTGCAAAGCCGGATGCGACTTTATTGTAGCACAACTACCCACTGAGTATCAAGAATTCCCCGTCCGGCTCTAGTACCCACCGAGCATTGCCAACTATATAGGCCTCCTCTCTAAAGTAGAGAATGCAAGAGGAGGTTATAACGTAGATGGGGGTGAGGGTGAGGAGGAACCAGAGGAAGAGGTCAGTGTGCCGACCGAGTACTCCCCTGGTGAAGTCGGCCAAGGTGTTGGTGAGGGCTCAACTGAGAAGAGGAGCAATGAGGCGGCGCGTGATATTCCATCGACTCCTTCGCCTTGCACAGGCGTCTCCTTGCCTCTGACTCCTGGGGCTGACTTGGATCTCTCCTAGCTTAAGCTTAGGGACTCAGAAATGTAACATATTTTATATTCTTTCATGTATATATTTAAGAAGATATGAATAATAATATTCTTTGTTAATCGGATTGTTTTTAATTTTTTTGCGACTTTCTGTGTTATGTTAATATCCCAGTCGTCTCAATGGGTCAAGATACACACTATTGGTGTTTTTAGGAATCTTTCATTTTTCTCTTTTTGGTATGGTGGTGTTGAATTCACAGGAAACGTTGGTCAGGGAAAATGACTTGTAAAACCGGAGTCAGTCTTCCAAGGCTTAGTCCTTTTAAAATTTTGCATTTTTTCACAGTTGTCGATTTGTTGGGACAACTGGTTAAAGTCTTATTAGGCCCCAGACAACTAAGTCTATGAGTTCCAAGGTGTGATTGGGAGGATTCACTGTAGAGACAGTGGGATGATGTCAGTTGTACTTTAGCCGCCAGTGTCGCTTTGATTTCTGCGCGAAGAGACGTGGGGTATTAAAGCGGGTGGCGCTCCTATTTTAGTAAGGTGGTTTGAATTCCAAAATCAATCTGGGCCATTGATCTCGGCATGGATGGACCACCCAACAATTGCCATGCGCGTCCTTTGGCGGTCTATAAATATCTCTTCTTCATTGAAGGGTTTCTTCTTTACACAGTCTAACAATTTTACTTCCTCTTCCTCCATTCTAATTCCAATTTCGGAGTTCTCTTTAAAGGTTGCTTCTTCATCTTCTCTTGTTGACAGGCTTAGCATTCTTGCCTCTCTTCATACGAAGATGAAGAGTGAAGATTTGGGGGGCCTACACGATAGGTACGACATTCCGCTAGAATTTAGGCTTTCGCTACCGGAAGAAAATAGCGTTGTATTTGAGCATGGTGCCGACAAGGCGCCTTTGTATTTAGTTCATATGGAATATGGGCTTCGTCTACCTCTCCCTCGCTTTATTAGGAGGGTCTGTGAGTGATTGGGGGTTTCCGCAATGCAATTCGCTCCTAACGCCATAGCGACAATAATGGCGTTTCTGGTAATATGCTACCAGGTCGGTGTCGAGCTGACTCTTCAGCTGTTTAGCAACTTGGTCAGTGTAAAGATCACCAAAAAGGATGCCCACTACTTCTTTGTCAACTTGGGCAGCAAGCTTGTGAACATCCCCGAGTCCAACAAAGACTGGAAGGAGAAGTTCGACTGGGTCTTTGGAGTTGACCCTATTCTTGCTTGCCGCTCATGGCTGGAAATCGAGAAAGAGGCGCTGAAGCCTATAATTCTCTCGGCTGCGGAGCGTCAAGATCTAGAGAAGGTCCGACATTATGCTGGGTCTCGTGACATCAGCAATTTGTTCGACAACGCCTCTCTCAGGGTGGCGGGTTTATCTTTTACTCAGCCGACAGAGGCTGATAAAGAGGAGGTGGCAGCTCTAATCAAAGTCGTCCCTAAGCCACCCAAAGACTCAAAAGGTGGGGCCCCGAGCTCAGCCAAAGCCGTCGCACCCCAAATGCCTCTAAAGAGGGCAAGAGGAGGGATATCAGCTAAGGAGGCTGAACACTGGGAGAAGAACGTCGATGAGATAGCCACCATGCTAACGGCGTCAGCTCCTGCTTCTCAAGTCGAAAAGCCTGAGAAGAAGAAAGCGAAGAAGGCTAAGAAGTTGGCTACCAAGGAAAAACCTGAGGGGGTCACCTCTGATCTGGTTGGGACGATTGCAGGGGATGCCCCAGCTGTTAGCGAAGAACAGGCTCCAAAGCCTACTTCCCCTCTGCGTTTGCCAGAGGAAGCCATCATTATAGATGAGTCTTCTCTTGGTGCGGGCAAAGCTTTTGGTCAACAGGAGGCGCAGGAGGCTCCTGCTTGTGAACAAGTTGTTACTACTACTCTTCCCGAGCCAACCCATAGACCGGGTAAGGAGTCGGTCGCTTCAGATTAGGCGCTAGTGGAGACAGCTGCTTGGGGCTCATCCGAGAGTCCAGATTTTCAAATTCCCTTCAGTCACCGGGTCGGCGAGATTAGCAAACAAAGGTGGAGGGAGCTCCGGCCCAAGCTTATTGGCGACCTACAGGAGGGCATTTTGCCTAAGGAGGGACCCTCTGAGATCGATAGGTTCATCGCAAATCATTTCTTCCATAAGGAAGATTCTGTATTTCTATCGGGAAGAGCTCAACTCATCTCCGCTGACCGATTTTTCCTCCCGAAGGACTTGGACTTGTTGAAGGAGGTGCCATCGAGTGGCTTGAGATTGGCCCTCCAAAGTTACCATATCTGAGGGGCTATAATCGGGGAGGAGCTTTTCGACCGTCTCGACCATTTAATGCAGGATTCCGATGAGTTGATGGGGAAGCTCGCCCAAGAGAAGAAAATTTGTGAAGAAGCCGAGCAAAGAGTCACGGCTCTTGAGACCGAGAGGAGTGGGATTGACGCTAAGTGGCGTTATGAGCTGGAGACGAAGCAATCCACGATTGCTACTCTCCAGACCCACCACTCAAAGCAGTCGGCAACCACTACAAAGCTTAAAGAGGAGATGGCCAAGCTTAAGGAGGCGGTTGAGAGCTCCCAACGGGAAGTGACCGAGTGGGGAAAGTGCATCGAGTGTTTGGAGGAGAAAGTTGAGGCTGAGAGGCATGAGAAGTTGCTAGCCCAGGAGAATGTTCGCTTAGAACAACTCGCTCTCCAGAGCTTGAAAGTTGAGCTGGATGACTCTAAGGCTGCTCATCAAACTGCTCTGGCTGACCTCTAATCCATTGAAACCCGGCTCCAATATAAGATGTCGGAGTGCGGGAAGAAGGAAGTTATTGAGGCTTATCGGCATGGCCCAGTGGAAAAGGTTGAGTTGTCGCTAGCTGTCAAGGCTGGCTTTGACTATTTAAAGGCCCAGCTTCCTCCCAATGTTCCTCCACCTCCAAGTCCCACCTACCCCCCGCGAGTGCAAAATTATCTTACTATCCTGCAGGGCATTGAAGCGAGGGGGAGAGGAGTGCAACTAGGTGTAGAGGAAGACGAGGATGAAGAGGAAGAAGATGATGATGATGATGGTGACGACACTAATTAGAGTGTCGCCGAGCTGGCTTTCAATCCTCAGTCGCTTAGTTTTCGACTGTTTTTATCTAGTCTTCTCGACCTTTGTAAGTTTGTTCTTATTTTATGTTCGTGTTATAAATGAAAATTTATTTTGCATTTCCATGTGTCGGATACTTCAATTTTTATTTGGCTATGTTATTCTTCGGTATCTGGTTGGCGAGTAGTGTTAATCACGACTTCAACTCATGGCTATAAGCTAGATAAGTGAAATGTAGCATAACCATAATTCGAAAGACCATAAATGATCTTATCTTGATAAATGCCTAAATCCGTGTCGGCCGACAGGCCCCATGTGTTGAGCCGGCCGCAAGGCGAGATAGGTATCACTTAAAAATGAATCAGCCATAGTTGAATGTCTTGGATTTATCCTTGAGGATGCCGAGGACTTTATTATGACAACCCTTAGGTTGGGTGCCTAGGACTTATTTAGCGCCTAGGTCTTAGTCAGTAAGTGACAACCCGTAGGTTGAGTGCCTAGGACTTATTTGGCACCTAGGTCTTAGTCGGCATGGCCAAAAAAAGCTTGTTGAATCGATGACATTTTGATTCAGTCAGCAGATATGGGCGCCTTGACTCGGCTTAATGAGAAGGGATATCCTAACTCGACTTAGTGAGGAGAGTTTGTTCACTTGGCAGGATGATCTGGGTCACCCGTCTCAGCTAGGTGAGAAGGTTTCCTTGACTCGATATGATGAGAAGGGTTCCTTGACTCGACCTAGCGAGAGGGATTGCCTAAACTCAATCCAGCAAGGAAATTATCTCAACTCAGCTAAAGGAGTGGGATATCACGACTCGTTTTTGGCGAGAAGGATGCCATGATTTGCTTTGTTGTGGTGGGTGTAGTGCTTCAGCGAGCAGATTGTTAAGATGTTCTTGTTATAATCTATGACAAACTGATCACAATAGTTAGAAGCAAAATCTATTTATATTGAAAGATCTTAAACAAGATTTATAATACAAGTTTATTGAAAAAACTTTCTAAGATGCTCGATGTTCCAAGGATGTTGTAAGATTCTTCCATCGGGGCTTCTTAGTCGATATGTGCCAGGCCGTAGTTCTTCGAGGATGGTGTACGATCCTTCCCAATTGGGTGCCAGCTTGCCGCACTTGGAGTCTTTGTCGAACATTGCTTTCCTTATGACCAGGTCGCCAATGCGAAATCTCCTCGGCCGAACTTTACTGTTGTAGTACCGAGCGATTCGCTGCTAATTGACAACTTGGTTGTGTAGCACCTTAGTCTGGACTTCATCTATGAGATCCAGTTCCACCCGAAGTTCTGCGGAGTTTACATCTTCATCAAAGTTCTGCATACGAATGGTGGGCATGCCGACTTCCACTGGGGTTACTACCTCGGCTCCATAGGCTAACTTGAAGGGAGTTTCACCGGTGGAGTTCTTGTGAGTTGTACGGTAGGACCACAAGATGCTTGGCAGTTCTTCGACCCATTTCCTCACCGCATTATCTACTTTCTTCTTTATGGCTTGGAGGATGCATTTGTTAGCAGCTTCTGCTAGTCCATTGCACTTGGGATGAGCAACTGAGGTAAACTTGAGTCGAATTCCCCACTCTTCGCAAAAGTATTGGAATCCTTTGCTGCTAAATTGGGCGCAATTATCTATGATGAATGAGCGGGGGATGCCGAATCGGCATATAATGGATTTCCAGGCGTAGCTAGTAATGTTTCCCTCTGCAATCTTCGCCAAGGTTTCAGCTTCAATCCACTTAGTGAAGTAGTCAATGGCGACTATTAGAAATTTCCGCTGACCTGAAGCGAGAGGGAGAGGCCCCAATATATCCAGACCCCACTGGGCAAAAGGAATAGGGCTCGAAATGGGAGTTAGCTCCGTGGCTACAGCTCTTGGGATTTCTACAAAGAATTGACACTTTTTACAAGTCAAAACGAGCTTCTTGGAGTCAGCTATCACGGTGGGCCAGTAATAGCATTGCCGAATGACTTTCTGAGCAAGTGTTCCCGCTCCTAGGTGGTTCCCACAGATGCCTTCATGCATTTCCTTCAAGACATAGTCGGCTTCAGCGGGCCGTAAACACCTAAGATAAGGTCCCACATCACTGCCATAGTAGGGCAATCGATAGAGCTGATTGTCCAGCATGAGATAGCGGTGAGCGTTTCTTTGTACACTCTTGGCCTCAGCAGCATCTGCGGGTGAGGTTCCGCTGGTTAAGAATTGGATGATAGGATCCATCCAACAAGGTTCTAACGCTGCGTCGGCTTGCATGACATCCGCAAAAGTCTTCGCAATGCTGGGACAACTGAGAATGTCGGTGTAGATAGGTCTTGGGCTGCTCATGGAGCTGGTCGATGCGAGCTTCGATAAGGCGTCTGCTCAAGCATTGTGGGCATGAGGAACTTGGGCAATTTTGAAGTTGGCCAATTGAGACAACAATTACTTGGCTATCTTCAGGTACTGAATCATCCTCTTATCTTTGGCCACATATTTGCCGTTAACTTGATGGACCACAAGTTGGGAGTCGGCTAATATGTATAGATTCTCGGCCTTGACTGTCAGGGCGGCTCGAAGGCCGGCAATGAGTGCTTCGTACTCGGCCACATTGTTTGAAGTCGGGAATTCAAAAGCAATGGATTGCTAGGTAACTGTGCTGTCTGGACTGTGCAAAACTACGCCTGCTCCACTACCGGCTTCATTTGACGACCCGTCCACCTTCAGTTGCCACAAAGAAGTAAATTCGGGCGGAATGCATTCGGGAGCGGAGCACATTGGGAGAGTTGTTGCTTTTGTATTTTGCTTCTTTATGGATGACGGCTGATCTGAGGGGGGAGGTTCCACTAGTTCGCCATCTGGCGAGGTTGACTCTATGAGGAAGTCGGCTAAGACTTGGGCTTTGATGGTGGTCCGAGGCTCAAACTGCACATCATATTCACCGAGCTCGATTGACCATGCAACCATTCTTCCAGAGGTGGTAGGGCTCCCTAGAGCTTTCTTCAACGGCAAGCTTGTCCATACAATGATGGAGTGTGCTTGAAAGTAAGGACGAAGCCTACGAGCAGTTGTAATGAGGGCAAAGGATGTTTTCTCGATTAGAGGATAGTTTAGCTCTCCGGCTCTGAGGATCCGGCTGACATAGTACACCGGCTTTTGAATATGGTCCTATTCTCGAACTAGTGTCACGCCCCGCTTCCCAAAATACCCGGAAACGGTACGTGAACAAGTCCGCGACGTATTAGGTTGAGAAGAAATATAAATAAAATAAAACATTTCTCCTCAATCTAATACGCCAAGCGTCAAGTAATAATAATAATAATCACAGTCACAGATCCCAATCACAGCCAGTAAGAATAAATAATAATCCAGAACAGAAGAGTACATATCACCAAAATGAAATAACATTCAGGACTATAAAAGAGTCCACATGTCTGAAATAAAACATGTAACTAAAGAAACTAGAGAATCCTAATCAAGGTTAACTAAACTGAAATTACTAAACTCAGTCTAAAGTTCAGCACGAAGGAAAATAAAACTAAATCAACCTCCAACTGGATCCTCTCCACCATCTGGAAGACACTCCTATCGCGGGGACTCTGGCTCAGGCATGTCTGCATACTAGACCTGTCCGTCATCTAAATCTAATGTACACCAAGAGAATGGAGTACGTCAGCGTGCATAACACATGGCAAGATCCCACAAGCAATGACAGTATAATAATAATACGAGTGAATGTGAGTAATCAGAAACTGCGAACGAGTATAATAGTGTTAAGTGATGCATGCATACAACTAGAACTGACCATCTAAACAACCGGAAATCTCCGTTACTCCAAACAACAGTGACGGGTAACTAACCATTCTGTCATAGTCTCAGGTCTACATCTCACATAGAGTCAAAGTTCATATTATTCGGATAACTGATGGTTCATATTCCTCTACGCGCATCCAATTTCCACGGATCTACGGTCTAAGGACTACGCGCAATCTGATTTCGGCTTGTCCGGACACAAGCAGGACTCAGGAGACGAAACAATTTCACTGGCCACGTGCGAAAATAAGATCACTGGCCCAACAAACCAGCCCCAAGTGCGAAAATAAGATCACTTGGCACGGGTCTGGAAGATACATAAACAGCCACATCCGAATACATGAACCAAGACTTTCCCATCCCACGGTCTCAGGTTAGTCAAGTCAACGATGCCGATATATCAAACACGGGTTCACCTCCTAAGCAGGGTCAACACACACATGTCACTAGGTCATGTTCATAATAAACCAAGTCCCTAAGTCATGAACTACTATGGTTCGGGACACAACAAGATGATGAATAGATGCAATATAAATAGAATATAATAAATGCATGAAGCTCGTAAAACAGGGATAATCAATAAACAATACAAATGCGAGAACACGATCCGTGAATAGCTAATTACATAGGTAACTGATAATTCTAATAACTCACTAATCAGCTCTTAAAACTTCTCAACATGGAATAACGCATACAATTACTCTACGTATCAGCGTCATGTATTATAAACAGTAACGTGAATAACTATCGACAACGGTGCAACATGAAAATGCGAAAAAGGAGAAGTTAACCACATGAAATGACGCGGTTTTTAACATAAATTCTCATGAAAATTCTTTAAACTAATTCTCAACATAATTATCCAATATTTCTATAAAAATACTTTTTCTCTTTAATATTATTTATGAGCGATAACTATTTTTATTTTCATAAATCAACAAAATTTCTTAAAATATTCCAAAAATTCTTTTCTCCTCGGATAATTTTCTTTTAATTACAACAATTAATTAAAATACTTTTTACTCAAAATAAATTATTTTCACCAAATAATTTCTTTAAACATATTTTCATCATTATAATAAATACTAGAAATATCCTAAAATACATTCTTACTTCCAAATAGCAAGAAATTAATCATAGATCAATTCGACCTATTCAACCATCACGAGATAATTTTATACTACGAATATTCACCAAAATATAATCGATAACGCACATATGATAATAAATTAGCACGAACTGAACTATACATATACAAAATAATCCATATGGTATAAAATTAATTAAAACATGACAAGGCAAGAGGATCTTGCCTCGGGTTGTCGAACGGATTGACCACGGTGAATCGATGCCACCGAATTGCGTCAACGACGGTGGCGGCGAGTGATAGGCTGAAACGGCGATGCTGGAATCACCGCCTGCCGCGAAGAAGCTGTCGGGGAAGGCGGCGACGAAGGAGAGCTCAGCGGGGCGTGATCTTAGCGGGAATCGAGGCGAGTTTGGTGAGGAATGGTAAGAGTTCGTGCGGAGATGAAAGCGGAGATGATCACGGTGGTTGGAAAGCGGCGAGGTGGAGTAGCGGCGAGCGGGTAATCAGGTTCAGCGAAACGGTGGTGAAGAATCTGGCGATGTGTTCGTGGGGGTGAGCGGGTAATCTGGCTTCGAAAAGCAGTAGCCATATGATTAAAGAGTGGTGTCGAGGAAGTCTGGCAGCAGTAATTCAGGAGTGGAAGATGGAAGGTGAGAAGGCTGAGATCGAAGCGAAAGCGGTCGGAGGTGAATATGAAGCGAAAAAGAGCAGCAGTGAAGAGGAAAATGGCAGTCAGCAGCGTCGCGGAATCGTGGGCAATACGAAGCGAATCAGGTTCGGTGTGCGTATGGCTGAGCGGCAAGGTGAAATCTGGAGGTGGTGAAGAGGAAAGAGTCGAGAAATTTAGGTCAGGGTTCTTTTCATATATATATATACATATATCTATAGGCTTAGGGTTAGGGTTTGGGGTTAGAGGAGAGAAAAGCGGGATTAAGGGTGATATATTACATAATACTAATAATCATAAATATAAAACCATATTTAAATCATAGAAAATTCTAGAAATTTGAGAATAATATAAATACTCTTTAGAAAATAATATTTAATATTTAAATACTAGAAAATAATATTCAAAGATTCCAATACAAAAATAATATTTAATATTAGAAAAGCAAGGTTAGAAGATAATGATCGAAAAATACTAGAAAGATAATATTATTAAAAAATCGTGTCGAAAAATTCACGGGTATTACATCCTACCCCTTAAAAAAATTTCGTCCTCGGAATTAAAATAAAATTGGTGCATAAAATCCAATGATATGGATATGTAACACATATGCGTAAGATTTAAGGTAAACCGTATATTCATTAATAGGGAAGAATGAAAAGAAAAAAATAGTTAACGACACAAGATAAGATGTAATAGATGACAGCCTAAGATTCAACATACATATAGTAGAGATAGTCAAATACAATATCACGTAGCATACACTACACACAAGAGTCAGTTATAAAACCCAAATTAAAGTATAAATATTGGGTGAACAAATTAGCATGGAGTCAAAATAGATGGTAATTATAAAATAATGAGAAATCTACAAGGTTCTAATTATATACATTATTTGAGCAGGCACAATATCATATGGCAATCCGTAGGGCAAAATAATACATTTAATAGTGATAGTAGAAAGTAAAAAGCATATCAATAATGGACGTAGGTAAAAGGCATAAAATTATATGTAATAAGCATGTAGTTATATATTCATAACATTGAACGTAAAGACGTAAAATAAAATATCAATATATAAATTTAAAATATGCTAATAGTCAAATTACATAAAGAGTAAGAAGTACACAATATGCATTGTCATGGAATCGAAGGTATATATCTTATAATTAACATAATCACACAAAATAAATAATTCATAAATATGATAACAACGCAGTTAAGTGAAGGACAATGAAACACAACCAAAGATAACAAAATCCAAAAGCGATAAATATAAGAATAAAATTATGCTAAGCTGTAACAAGTTAGATACAAACATAACAATTCAAAGTTAAAGACGACAAACAAAAGTAAATGTAACATTTAATGGTTAAAAGTTAACAAACCTGAACATAAAGGTAAATAAAAAATATAAGACAACAATTTAATGGCTAAAGATGACAACCTCGATAGAAAATAAAAGTAAAGATATCACAATTAAGCGAAGGATAGTAACCCGTATCTTAAGGGCAAGAAGTCAAAAGGTGGTAAGGACTTAGGTGTCAAAATTTAACACAAAACTATCAACATAAAATAACTCAAATAAGCAAAAATTCCATTGCTTAAGGTAGTAACTTTGACCAAAATATAACAAAATCTAAAGTGTAAACAATATTAAAAGAACACAATTATGCTAAAGGTAACAAACTTCTACACAAATGTATCGAAACTCAAAATAATATCAAGATGCTAAAGGTAACAAACTTTTAGAAGTGAAACAATACATATAATAAAAACATGCTAAGGGTATAAAGTTATAAAGAAAATATCAATTCATAACTATAAGTAACAAAGTTTAAAATGAATATAACAATTAATGGTTAAAAGTTATAATTTTAACAAAAGGTCACAAGATAAATGTAAGGACTCGACAAATGATCTAAAAACAAAGCGACAATTAAGCGAAAGTCATGGCCAAAGATAACAAACCTTAACTTAAAGATACCAAATCTCAACTTAACGATACCAAAATCTAAAATTTAAAAATAAAATATCATGCCGACCGTAACAAGTGTGTAATAGATAACCCTTTAATGAAAAAGAATTTATAGCTAAAGGCGATAAAATTCAAAGCTAGTAATAGTTAATAGTTAGAGTTAACAAAGTCCAACAAGGTAATAATTTAAGGTTAAAGGTAACAAGGTTCAAATCAAATTTGACAATTTCAACTCAAAGTTAACAAATAGAAAATAAGTATAACACGGTTAAGCCAAAATTAATAGCTAAATGTGACAACCTCAACGTAAATGTAACAATGCTTAACTGAAGGTGACAAAATTCAAAATAAAATATACTTTAGTCCAAAAGTATCAAATAAAAATTTAAAGGTAACACAATTAGTTAAAAAGGTTCATGTTAAAGTTTGACAAACCAAGATGTAGAAACAAAATGGAAATATAAGAAATAAGGGCAATCAAACTTACCGATAGTAGCAAGTACACAAAGCCATCAATTAATCATATCATGTTTGTATATCAATCACAAAGCGTTATATCAATATAATAATGAAAAATATGTATATAGTACTTATAAATGCGTAAAATAGTGTCAACATATTCTGACCAAAATAAATAAAAATGTTGTAGCCAAAGAAAAATCAATAAAATACATATATTGGAAATTAAATCATGCAAATCAATACAACATATCATTAAGCATATAAAATCCATATTAAGCTGCAAAACACAATCATCATCACAAACATACATAGATAAAAATATATAAAATCAATAATGTTTATTAATTTGAATTGAACATGATTATTTATCAAATTAATAAGGAAGCATATATAATCAAACTAATTAAGATTTACACAATCAAAAAGTATTTATGTAAATCATATATATATGCATAAAATAAATTAAGTATATAAATCGAATAATAACATAGTCTAAAAAAATATACCATATAGCACTATGTGTGATAAATAAAATATTGTAATAACCAGCACGAGGAAGGAGAAGCTATAGGAAGAGTGTATAGTCGCGAAACGATGGGATAACAAACAGTGAAAAGCTCTGGGGGTCCAAAAATTGATAAAGCAGGAACGGAAGAACAAGAACCTTGCCTAACGCGGAAGAAGGTAAATACAGCTAAACTTAGTACTCATAAGCATAACCTAGCATGGTTCTGGAGAAAAGATGGGAATCAAATCATTAGACGAAACGGAAATCAAGGTCAAAATTGGATAAGATAGGGACTAAAATATAACTTACAGGATAAGGGTCTAAACATAGTCTTACGGATGAAATAGTGATACGTGTCTAAATTATTTATCTTATTCTTACTGTGAAACTCGGGACTGTGAACTGAGATCGTGACTAGACCTGAGCAGTCTGAATCGATCGGACCTGCATGGGCCACCACCAAAAACCTGTCACGCCCCGCTTCTCAAAATACTCGGAAACGGTACGTGAACAAGTCCGCGACATATTAGGTTGAGAAGAAATATAAATAAAATAAAATATTTCTCCTCAATCTAATACGCCAAGCATCAAGTAATAATAATAATAATCACAGTCACAAATCCCAATCACAGCCAGTAAGAATAAATAATAATCCAGAACAGAAGAGTACATATCACCAAAATGAAATAACATCCAGGACTATAAAAGAGTCCACATGTTTGAAATAAAACATGTAACTAAAGAAACTAGAGAATCCTAATCAAGGTCAACTAAACTGAAATTACTAAAATTAGTCTAAAGTTCAGCACGAAGGAAAATAAAACTAAATCAAGCTCCAACTGGATCCTCTCCACCATCCGAAGACACTCGCCGGGGACTCGCTCGGGCATGTGCGCATCTTGGACTGTCGTCATCTAAATCTAACGTACACCAAGAGAATGGAGTACGTCAGCGTGCATAACACACGGCAAGATCCCACAAGCAATGACAGTATAATAATAATACGAGTGAATGCGAGTAATCAGAAACTGCGAACGAGTATAATAGTGTGAAGTGATGCATGCATACAACTAGAACTAACCATCTAAACAATCGGAAATCTCTGTTACTCTAAACAACAGTGACGGGTAACTAACCATTCTATCATAGTCTCAGGTCTACATCTCACATAGAGTCAAAGTTCATATTATTCGGATAACTGACGGTTCATATTCCTCTACGCGCATCCAATTTCCGCGGATCTACGGTCTAAGGACTACGCGCAATCTGATTTCGGCTTGTCCGGACACAAGCAGGACGCAGGTGACGAAATGATTTCACTGGCCACGTGCGAAAATAAGATCACTGGCCCAACAAACCAGCCCCAAGTGCGAAAACAAGATCACTTGGCACGGGTCTGGAAGATACATAAACAGCCACATCCGAATACATGAACCAAGACTTTCCCATCCCACGGTCTCAGGTAAGTCAAGTCAACGATGCCGATATATTAAATACGGGTTCACCTCCTAAGCAGGGTCAACACACATGTGTCACTAGGTCATGTTCATGACAAACCAAGTCCCTAAGTCATGAACTACTATGGTTCGGGACACAACAAGACGATGAATAGATGCAATATAAATAGAATATAATAAATGCATGAAGCTCGTAAAACAGGGATAATCAATAAACAATACAAATGCGAGAACACGATCCGTGAATAGCTAATTACAACGTAACTGATAATTCTAATAACTCACTGATCAGCTCTTAAAACTTCTCAACATGGAATAACGCATGCAATTACTCTACGTATCAGCGTCATGTATTATAAACAGTAACGTAAATAACTATCGACAACGGTGCAACATGAAAATGCGAAAAAGGAGAAGTTAACCACATGAAATGACGCTGTTTTAACATAAATTCCCATGAAAATCCTTTAAACTAATTCTCAACATAATTATTCAATATTTCTATAAAAATACTTTTTCTCTTTAATATTATTTATGAACGATAACTTTTTTATTTTCATAAATCAACAAAATCTCTTAAAATATTCTAAAATTCTTTTTCTCCTCAGATAATTTTATTTTAATTATAACAATTAATTAAAATACTTTTACTCAAAATAAATTATTTTCACCAAATAATTTCTTTAAACATATTTTCATCATTATAATAAATACTAGAAGTATCCTAAAATATATTCTTATTTCCAAATAGCACGAAATTAATCATAGATCAATTGACCTATTCAACCATCACGAATAATTTTATACTACCAATATTCACCAAAATATAATCGATAACCGCACATATGATAATAAATTGGCACTAACCAACTATACATATACAAAATAATCCATACGGTATAAAATTAATTAAAACATGACAAGGCAAGAGGGATCTTGCCTCGGGTTGTCGAACGGATTGACCACACCGACTGCGGCACGACGGCCGCTAATCGCACGCACACCGAGCTGACGAAGCGATGACTCGAACAATACACACGACCAAGGAATCGGTGACGTGGGTATACGCTACCGACGGCGGGAGGCTCGACGGGGCAGCGATCTTGGCAGGAGACGGGTGAGGTTTGGCTGAGGGGTGAGGCTGCGGGTTCGTGCGGAGATGAGGGCGGAGGTCTCATGGCCGGTGGTGGAGGCAGGTGGTGGAATGAGCGCAGTGGATGTGGGGGGAGCGAATGGCGGTGAGGAGGTGCTGGCGATGTGGTCGTGGGGGTGAGCGGGTGATGGCATGGAGCGGCTGGAAGGGAAGTGGAGGGTCGAAGGCGGGGTGCATGAAAGCGAAGCGGGCGGAGGTGGACGATCACGAGGTGGAGGAGGCGCGGGCGGATCTCCGAAGGGGGTGAGCAGGAGGCAGTGGGATGAGGTCGCTGGCGAGTGGGGAGGAAGAGGGGGCGACAGTGAGGAGGAGGCGGCGAGGTCGACGGCCTGCGGGTGTAGACGTTGAAAATTGCCTATACGCTCCCGAACACAGCTTGTGATAAGGAGTTGACGATCGGCGAGCCATACGACGATATAACGGTGAACCGTCGATATACAACAACAAGTCACCGTGACGACAACGCATAAAGCGAGTCGACGCCAACGCATAAAGCGAGTCGACGAAGCGTCCAAGTCAATAAACCAAGTCGACGAAGTTCATGAAACAACTCGACAAAGCGTCCGAGGCTAATAAAGCGACGAATCGCGTGCGAGCGAAGGGATGAACCCGATTTTGAAGCTCCGGATCAGCGAGAACCGATAAACTTGAATCGAATCGGACTCGGAACACCGGAAAATGGCGAAAACACCGAAAAACGGCGCACTTGGGTGACTCGGCCGAAACCAAGCCACTTCTAAGTGGCTCGGTGGCCGAGCCACTTGCCAAGTGGCTCGGCCAAGGCCGAGCCACTTGCTAGTGGCCTGGCCAAAGCCTAGCCACTTGCAAGTGGCTAGGCGAGCCTCGGGCCCAGTTTTAACCCGTTATCCGCTTTTGGAGGCTATAAATATGAGGTGCAAGGCTCATTTGCACAGATCCGGGAAATTTTGGGAGGACGAGGAAGCTCTGCCGGATCAAGATCTGAGTTTTGGCAATAAAGGCGACGCTTTTGAAGATCCAGATCTAGCTTTCGGGGAGGCGATCAACTTCGACATCAGATCTACATCGTTTCCTCGAGATTAAACCTTGTTTTGATCTCGAGAAGAGCTTTGATTTCGCTTGGTCGATCTCATTTGCTTCGGGCTCTTGTTTCCTTCGTGAAATAACCCCTTTTGATCATGTAGATCTCGCACCGGATCCGGATTACGCGGTGGTCCACGGACGGAAAAGAAGTCCCCGGCACAGGCAAAGACACCCACGCAAGCGAGGACCCGATAAACGCATCCCGCGTTTGTTTTAGGGAGATAAAGTTGTAATTTTTATTTGATTGTTCGTTGTAAAGCCTTATAAAAAGGCTATCTTTTTTCTGAATCTCGTTTGTAACTCCATAAAGGTGTAACAGATTCGAATCAATAACAATCATACCAACTTTCCCCGCGAACAAGCTGGCGACCACAGTGGGAGCCAATGGTCTCAAGTCAGAGATCGTCGTGTCGCAGCCGCGGATCCAGATCCCGGTCGAAGAAGAGGTCGAGTACGAGTTCGACCAGAAGAAGTTTGAGGAGTACCTCTCGTCCTCATCCCGATCGTCCTCCCCCCGCAGATCCAAGAAGATCGCCGCTGCAAAGAGACTCCGATGGTCTTCAGACGTCGAATCTCAAGGTGAGGATTCCGATCCCGCCGCTGCCAAAGCCGCAGCAAGCAGCATCCCTCCGGCACCCAAGGCAACCGGAGATGAAGATCTCAACTCCTCAGTCCGAGATCTGACTGATGGCGTGCCAAATCTTTCAAAGAGAGCCCGCCAACGTCGACGCCAAAGTTTGGCTCGCCGATTCGCCAAGGCATTGGAATCGGTGGACGGGATCCGTTACGAGGCGGATCTCAAATCCAGGAGAGGCGAAAAGCCTCAGAAGCAGGTGCACGTCAACTCCTTCAAGCCGTCGATAAATGATTGGATCCGCGTCAAACAGAACCGATCAACACTTGAGGAACGCATCCGCAAGCGCCGCGCACTCCTTGCACACGCGCGGATTCTGGTCCAAGAGGCCCGAAAGTTGAAGGAGGAAGTGGCCAAGAAGCCCCCGAAGACGCGCCAAGTATGGAGGCCAAAACCTGGATCAACGGTTAAGGCTAAAGCCGAAGCGTTGAACAAGGCTTAGCCTCCCCGAGTTGATCTTCATCAAAGGAAGCCAACTCCACCATCGCCGACTCCACCCAAGTCTCCATCCACCTCAATTCCTGCTTCAGGTGATCCCGCCGGTTCATCCCAAAGTAGGAAGACGATGTTGAGCACCTAGGTCCCGTTCCTGATGATCGAGGCAAAGTTCCAATCAAGGAGCGCTTGGGCCCATTGAGGAAATCCCGGGTCACTCCCGACCCAAGGAGTCGTACCCACCTCGACAACAAGAAGAAAGTTTATGTAGCTACCCGCACCGGGCTGCGCATTCAAGTCCAAGAGCCCACTGGAGCTTCACACTCGCAAAGGCGTACGTCACGGCGAGTGACCTTTGATGGCCCTATAAGGGCAACTCATCCTCAGAAGGAGACTTTCTCGTCTGATGACGAGGACGTTAGACCTGAGAAGTTGTGCCAACACACGATAGGTTGCTCCGGCATTCATGCCAATGAGTTGTACTATCACACTGGGGGTACGAGTAGATCTCGAAAAAGAAGATCACCGGAGAAAAACATGCATTGCCCATGCTCCAGATTGATTAAGGCGGTGTTGTCCGAGTGCGATTGCAACAAGACGACTTTGAGCAAATTGTCAGTTTTTGACAGGCTTGGTGCGAAGATGCCTGAATCCAAGCCAAGGCGTTTACGCAAGAGGAGACCAGTACCTCAAAGTGATGAATTGCCAGGAGCAACCATCAACATGACCAGCAAAGGGACGTCGTCACGTGGCATTCCCACGGCATCACAACGGATGACTCGGTTGCGGTCTGGGACCATTAGACGCTCCAACTATGACAAGGTGCCAAGGAGATCGCCTTCGGATGACGAACTGTCAGACGCTGGCTCCGCATTCACTTCCGACAACACGTTATCAAGTGACGGACGACCCGGTGAAGCACTCATGATTAGTGCAGAGCAAGTGGCCAAGATGCTTGAAGAGGCTCTCGCCAAACAGATGGAGAATTTCCAGCTTGAAATGCAGATGGCCATGCAACAAATGAGGGAATTTTAGGACAAGCAAATCTTGTCATTGTTGAATCGCCGAGGTGATTCAAGTCGTCGTAACTATGATAACCAAACGGATAGCGACGCAGACGGGGATGAAGGCCACAACGCCAATGATACCCCTAATGAACAGAACGCCAGTGACAATGCCGTCGTTCCTCCTCAAAATCACCAAGACAAAGATGTAGGTGAGAATGAGAAGATAAAAGATCTGGAGAGTAAAATCAACACTCTCATTTCTGCTCAAGAGGTGAAGAAGACGGGTATACCGTGCCCGTATCCGAGAGAATGGGAATCAATCCCGTATCCGGCAACGTTCAACCTAATTAACTTTACGCCGTTTGACGGGAAGGGGTCCCCTACTCAGCACCTTATCTACTTCAAGTCCCACTTAGGAGTCATCTCCGGCAATGAGCCCTTGATGGTTCGGTCTTTCGTTGGCACCCTCTGTGGAGCTGCCTTCGATTGGTACCGCCGTCTCAAGCCGGGAAGCATTAACGGTTGGGATGACATAGAGTCCAAGTTTCTCGCCAACTTCTTCGATGACGACACCGAAATATCTATCGGGTCGCTTTTGGATGAGAAACAAAAAAAGGGAGAAATGGTGGACAACTTCGTCAAGAGGTTCAGAAATAAGGCAATGAATTGCCGGGACCATATAACTGAGGAGTTCATCCTCCAGACGTGCCACAACAACCTGTCATTAGACGTATTGGAAGCGATGGGAACAGCACCATCTGAGACTTGGAAGGATTTGAAGATACGCGGAGAGCAAGCCGAGCGATTCCTGAAAAGGAAGAAGGCGGAGAGAGGTCAGCTAACGGTGAATGCTCACAAGCAGAACTTTGTCCCACGTGGCAAGGGGAAGGCGCTAGCGAAAATAGTTGACGCAAATCAGACGTTCCAGCTGTAGCCCCAACAACAACCGCAGCAACAAGCGCCGCAGCAGTCACGACCTCAATGGCAACAACGACTGCAAAATCAAAAGTCGTCGGAGCCAAGGTTCCCTAAGGTTTATGTTGATTTTCATATTCTCAAGTTAGTATTTTGATGATAACAATATGTGTTCTATATATGTGTTTTGTGTGTATTATAACATTTGATGCATATATCATTATTATCAAATTTGGACAAGTGCAAGCTAAGCTGAAGGCATTATGAAGTATCGAAGATGATGAGAAGCAAGTTAAATGTAAATTTTTTCTCTTCTTTACTTAGAATTATTGTACAAGCCTTGATCACACACACACACTTAGAACACACTAACACATGCTTAGTGTGTTGGTTAATTATAGAAATCCCTATATTAACCATTAGAGTTATTAGTTATTTTACAAGTTTTAAAATATTGCATTAACATCATTTTAATCTTTAATAGTCGACTAATTAGTATAGTAGTCTTAGTCGACTAGTCATGTGTTAATGTCAAATTAAAGTTTCGTCATTTTACGTAATAGTCGACTAATGAACAAGATAGTCGACTAATTGAGACTTAGACACTTTTTCATAATTCGTAAAATTCGAGTAGTCGACTACTAGTATAGTATAGTCGACTACTAAGGGCTTACATCGAAAATCAAGTTACGTCATATCACGGTGTAGTCGACTACTAGTATAGTATAGTCGACTACTAGTATAGTATAGTCGACTAATGACTACAAGATAGTCGACTACTAGTATAGTATAGTCGACTAATGACTACAAGATAGTCGACTACTAAGCTACAAAACTGCTTTTATAAAGTCTAGTTCTTACAGAGTAGTTGACTAATGACCGCTTGTAGTCGACTACTAGTATAGTATAGTCGACTACTAGTATAGTATAGTCGACTACTAGTATAGTATAGTCGACTACTAGTATAGTATAGTCGACTACTAGTATAGTATAGTCGACTACTAGTATAGTATAGTCGACTAATTAGTATAGTAGTCTTAGTCGACTAGTCATGTGTTAATGTCAAATTAAAGTTTCGTCATTTTACGTAATAGTCGACTAATGACTACAAGATAGTCGACTACTAAGCTACAAAACTGCTTTTATAAAGTCTAGTTCTTACAGAGTAGTTGACTAATGACCGCTTGTAGTCGACTACTAGTATAGTATAGTCGACTAATGACTACAAGATAGTCGACTACTAGTATAGTATAGTCGACTAATGACTACAAGATAGTCGACTACTAAGCTACAAAACTGCTTTTATAAAGTCTAGTTCTTACAGAGTAGTTGACTAATGACCGCTTGTAGTCGACTACTAGTATAGTATAGTCGACTACTAGTATAGTATAGTCGACTAATTAGTATAGTAGTCTTAGTCGACTAGTCATGTGTTAATGTCAAATTAAAGTTTCGTCATTTTACGTAATAGTCGACTAATTAGTATAGTAGTCTTAGTCGACTAGTCATGTGTTAATGTCAAATTAAAGTTTCGTCATTTTACGTAATAGTCGACTAATGACTACAAGATAGTCGACTACTAGTATAGTATAGTCGACTAATGACTACAAGATAGTCGACTACTAGTATAGTATAGTCGACTACTAGTATAGTATAGTCGACTACTAGTATAGTATAGTCGACTACTAGTATAGTATAGTCGACTACTAGTATAGTATAGTCGACTACTAGTATAGTATAGTCGACTACTAGTATAGTATAGTCGACTACTAAGCTACAAAACTGCTTTTATAAAGTCTAGTTCTTACAGAGTAGTTGACTAATGACCGCTTGTAGTCGACTACTAGTATAGTATAGTCGACTACTAGTATAGTATAGTCGACTAATGACTACAAGATAGTCGACTACTAGTATAGTATAGTCGACTAATGACTACAAGATAGTCGACTACTAGTATAGTATAGTCGACTAATGACTACAAGATAGTCGACTACTAGTATAGTATAGTCGACTAATGACTACAAGATAGTCGACTACTAGTATAGTATAGTCGACTAATGACTACAAGATAGTCGACTACTAGTATAGTATAGTCGACTAATGACTACAAGATAGTCGACTACTAGTATAGTATAGTCGACTACTAGTATAGTATAGTCGACTACTAGTATAGTATAGTCGACTAATGACTACAAGATAGTCGACTACTAGTATAGTATAGTCGACTACTAGTATAGTATAGTCGACTAATGACTACAAGATAGTCGACTACTAGTATAGTATAGTCGACTACTAGTATAGTATAGTCGACTACTAGTATAGTATAGTCGACTAATGACTACAAGATAGTCGACTACTAGTATAGTATAGTCGACTAATGACTACAAGATAGTCGACTACTAGTATAGTATAGTCGACTACTAGTATAGTATAGTCGACTAATGACTACAAGATAGTCGACTACTAGTATAGTATAGTCGACTAATGACTACAAGATAGTCGACTACTAGTATAGTATAGTCGACTACTAGTATAGTATAGTCGACTAATGACTACAAGATAGTCGACTACTAGTATAGTATAGTCGACTACTAGTATAGTATAGTCGACTAATGACTACAAGATAGTCGACTACTAGTATAGTATAGTCGACTACTAGTATAGTATAGTCGACTACTAGTATAGTATAGTCGACTACTAGTATAGTATAGTCGACTACTAGTATAGTATAGTCGACTAATGACTACAAGATAGTCGACTACTAGTATAGTATAGTCGACTAATGACTACAAGATAGTCGACTACTAGTATAGTATAGTCGACTACTAGTATAGTATAGTCGACTACTAGTATAGTATAGTCGACTAATTAGTATAGTAGTCTTAGTCGACTAGTCATGTGTTAATGTCAAATTAAAGTTTCGTCATTTTACGTAATAGTCGACTAATGACTACAAGATAGTCGACTACTAGTATAGTATAGTCGACTAATTGAGACTTAGACACTTTTTCAAAATCATAGTGGAAACTCTCAAGCGGGATTTGCTTGGGGACTGGATGTACACCGGGAAGGTGGAACCAGTATAAAATCTCTGTGTTTGTGATTGTTCAATTTCTGTGATTGTTGCTATCTTATTGCAATTTATTATCTATTTTGCATAAAATTTTATAAAACACTATTCACCCCCCTCTAGTGTTTAAGTGTGTTAGATCAACGATCCTACATTTGGTATCAGAGCAAGGTCAAAGATGGCATCAATTTCAGATCAATCTTCACAATTCAAAGAAGGTCACTCAACAAATCGTCCACCGATGTTTGATGGACTTAACTACAACTATTGGAAGTGCAGAATGAAGATTTATCTTCAATCAATTGGATATGAACTATGGAATGTCGTGGAGACGAGATATGAGAAGCCAACTACTCCTTTTGCAGAATGGACTACAACACAAAGAAATAATGCAAATTTGGACTCTAAAGCAATGAATGCTCTATTCTGTGCACTTGATAGGAATGAGTTCAACAGGGTGTCAACGGCTACATCTGCATACGATATTTGGCACACACTCGAGGTAACACATGAAGGTACAAATAAAGTTAAGGAATCTAAAATTTCTATTCTTGTACACAGGTTTGAACTGTTCAGAATGAAAGAAAATGAGACTATTGGAGAAATGTTTACTAGATTCACCGATATCACAAATTCTCTTATTGGACTTGGTAAAACATACACACAAGTGGAAATGGTGCGAAAGATACTTCGTTCACTAACTCCTAAATGGGAAAAGAAAATCACTGCAATAGAGAAAGCAAATGATCTTTCAACCCTCACAGTGGAGAACCTTATTGGTAATCTCATGGCATATGAAGTTCAAATTGAAGATAGAAAGAATGAAGATGAAACAAAGAACAAGAAAGTGCTTGCATTTAACATAACATCTGATAAAGAAGATTCAGATAATGATGATGAAGAGATGAGCATGTTTGCACGCAAATTTCAGAAATTCATAAAATGAGGTAAGTTTAAATCCAAATTTTCAAATTCAAATAATTCACTCGTTTGCTTTAAGTGTAATAAAGCGGGACATATGAAGAAAGACTGTCCATTATTGAAGAATAAGCAAAAATCAAACTTCTTCAACAATACACAAAACAATAAGAAAAGGAAGGCGATGGCAAAGAACTTGGGATGACAAATGATGATTCTTCATCCGATGAAGAAACCAAGAAAATGAAGTTGCACATATGTGTTTCATGGCACAAGATGAGGTAAATGATAATGAAGAACTTTTAGATGCATTTAATGAATTATATGAAACTTTTGTAAGATTGAAAGTTTCACATAATTTTCTTAAAAGTGAAAATAAAAGATTATTAGATGAAATTTCTGATTTAAATTCTTCTAAATTTAATTCACAAGAAATTAAATTAAAAGAAGAAAATGAGAATTTACTTAAAGAAAATTATTTTTAACCAATGAAAATTTATATCTAAAATCAGAATGTAATGATTTAAAGATTCGCATTAGTATTTTAGATAAAGATATTTCTTTAATTAAATCAAAATATGATGATATATACTTAAATGTTAGTAAATTTAATAAAGGTAAAGAGAATTTAAAACTTTACTTTCTTATCAAAAAGAAACTCAAAAGAGAAAAGGTTTGGGTTTTCAAGTTGAAAAAGACATTTGTAAGAAAACTACTTTTGTAAAATCATCTTCAATAATTTATAAACAAAATGTTAAGGATAATGTTTCAAATAAAACAAAACCAAAATACTTATCTATTTGGGTTCCTAAAGTTTTAAGTTATAATAAGAAAAAGTCTTATATTTCTAATTTTATTAAAGATGTTTGTTTATCATCTAATTATATAAGTAAATCAAACTTTTCATGGGTTTGGTTTCCAAATGACTAATTATTAATGACCCAACATAAAATGGGTACCAAAATTGTAAATATTTATTTTTCAGGTACCAAAGAAAGATAGATGGATTCTAGATAGTGGTTGTTCAAAACATATGACTGAAACATTCATTTATTATCCTCCGCTCAAAACAAGGATGGTGGTACGGTTACATTTGGAGATAACAATAAAGGAAAGGTGATAGGTATTGGAACAGTTGGTAATATTACTAAACCTATTATTAATAATGTTTTATTAGTTGATGGTCTTAAGCATAATTTACTTAGTATAAGTCAACTTTGTGATAAAGGTTTTAAAATAGTGTTTGAAAAAGAATATTGCTTAATTTATGATGTTGATTTGATAACTATATTATACAAAGGTCATAGAAAAAATAATATATATGTTTTATCCTTAGAAAATATTTCAAATGAACATTGTCTTATTGCATCATCTAATGATTCTATATTATGGCATAGACGTTTTGGTCATGTAAATTTTAAACATATTTCTAAAATTTCTAAAACAATTCTATAAATGGTCTACCTAAGATTTCATATAAAGATAATTTTTGTGATGCATGTCAAAAGGAAAAATGCATAAATCTTCTTTTAAATCTAAAAATATTATTTCTACAAGTAGACCACTAGAATTAATTCATATTGATCTTTTGGTCCTTCAAGAGTAGCTTCAATAAATGGAAGTAAATATGTATTAGTAATTGTTGATGATTTTTCAAGGTTTACATGGGTAATATTTCTTAAACACAAAAATGATGCTTTTAATGAATTTTCTATTTTTGTAAGAAAGTACAAAATCAAAATCTCTTTCTATAATTACTATACGTAGTGATCATGGAGGAGAGTTTGAAAATGAACTTTTGCAAATTTTTGTGACAAAATGGTATTTCTCATACATTTTCTTTTCCTAGAGCAGCTCCACAAAATGGGGTTGTAGAAAGAAAGAATAGAACTTTACAAGAATGTGCTAGAACCATGTTATGTGATAGTAATTTACCTAAATATTTTTGGACGTAAGTCAGATCTACAAAGATGCTATGTTCTAAATAGAGTTTTATTAAGACCTATTTTAAAGAAAACTCCTTATGAATTATTTTATAATAAAATTCCTAAAGTTTCTTATTTTAAAGCTTTTGGTTGTAAATGTTTTATATTAAATACAAAAGATAATTTGGATAAATTTGATTCCAAATCGATGAAGGAATTTTTGTAGGATATTCTAATCATAGCAAAGCTTATAGAATTTATAACAAAAGAACTTTGGTTATTGAAGAATCTATGCATGTTTCTTTTGATGAAAGTTTTCAAAGTCACCTACTATTTTAAATGATGATGATGATTTAAGTAATAATTCTAATGATACTCCAATGATAGATATTTCAAAGAATAATGATTTACAAAATGATTTACCAAAGGATTTTATAGAAGTCAAAAATCATCCACATGATTTGATTATTGGAAATATTTCGATAAAGTTACTACTAGATCTCATTTTAATTTAATTGCTCATGTTGCAATTGTTTCAAATAGAACCTAAAAATGTAAAAGAAGCTTTACTTGATAATTTTTGGATAGATGCTATACAAGATGAGTTAAATCAATTTATAAGAAATGATGTTTGGGATCCGTACCTAGACCACAAGATAAATCCATTATAGGAACAAAATGGGTATTTAGAAATAAACTAGATGAATCTGGACAAGTTATAAGAAATAAAGCCGATTAGTTGCTCAAGGATATAATCAAGAAGAAGGAATTGATTATGATGAAACTTATGCTCCTGTTGCTCGTTTAGAATCTATTAGAATTTTACTTGCATTTGCATGTTTTATGAATTTTAAACTATATCAAATGGATGTTAAAAGTGCATTTTAAATGGTTTTATAAAAGAAGAAGTCTTTGTAGAACAACCTCCGGATTTTAACATGAAAAATTTTCTGATCATGTTTATAAACTTAAAAGGCTTTATATGGTCTTAAACAAGCACCTCGTGCTTGGTATGAAAGATTAAAAAAATTTCTTTTAACTTCTGGTTTTGACATAGGAAAAGTTGATTCTACATTGTTTATTAAGAAAATAAATAAAGATATATTGTTAATACAAATATATGTAGATGATATAATATTTGGTTCTACTAACAATAATCTTTGTCAAGAGTTTGCTAAGACTATGCAGGATGAATTTGAAATGAGTCACATGGGTGAACTTAACTTATTTCTTGGACTTCAAATCAAACAATTGAAGGAAGGGATTTTCATCAATCAAAGCAAAAATGCCAAAGAATTACTTAAACGTTTTGGAATGGATAATACATCAAGTAAATGTACACCAATGAGTACTACAACATCTCTTGATAAAGATGAAAATGGTAAGAATGTTGATCAAAAGCTATATCGAGGTATGATCGGATCACTTCTTTACATTCTTGCTAGTAGACCGATATTATGTTTAGTGTTTGTTTATGTGCTAGATTTCAATCTAATCCTAAAGAATCACATCTTAAAGCTGTTAAAAGAATTTTTAGATATCTTAAAGGTACTTGATTTTGGTTTATTTTATCCAAAGAATAGCACATTTGATTTATTAACTTATAGTGATGCCGATTTTGCCGGATGTAAATCGATAGAAAAAGTACAAGTGGTACTTATCATTTCTTAGGACACTCACTTGTATCTTGGTTTAGTAAAAACAAAATTCAAGATCATTATCTACAACCCAAGGTAATATATTGTCGCTAGTTTAGCATGTGCACAAGTCTTATGGATGAAACAAACTTTATCGATTATTGTATTAATTGTCCCACATCATCTATAATGTGTGATAATTCTAGTGCAATTAATTTATCTAAAATCCTATTCAACATTCACGCATAAAACATATTGATATTAGACATCATTTTCTACGTGATCATGTTCTTAAGGGTGACATTACATTAAAATTTATATCTACTAATAAATAAATAGCGATATTTTAACAAAACCCTTAAAAGAAGAAATTTATGTTAAATTAAGAAGAGAATTAGGTATATGTTCTATTACGATTTAAATTAATTTTTAAATGAGTACATATGCATATATTCTATTATTAGTCGACTAATAGCTTGTCTAGTCGACTACATGCATAGTTATACATATAGGACTAGAACATAGAAATTCTTTTCTTATTAGCCGACTATAGTTTTAAGATTGGTCGACTATTATATAGTTCTATAGATTAGTCGACTATATTATTTTTATTAGTCGACTACTAAAATTCGTAATGTAAATGAATCTTCGTTATAGCTGCAGATTAGTCGACTACACACCGATTAATCGACTACTAGTTCCGATTTTTAACATATAGCTTATTGGATCTCAGTTTTAGAACCCAAAACCCAATATCCAATAACTTAAGTTATCTTGAATCTCAACCATTCATTCAACTATGATAAATCCTAGCCTTAGAAATGAAACAAATCTAAACCCTACATTAAATTTTACATTAAATCTACACCTTTCATTCTTTTTAACCCTAAATAAACTACCCTAACTCCTTATTCAACCCACTTCCTCCCATTTCCGAAACCAGTTCTTCCAAGTTAGGGCTTCTCCGTTCCAGGTTAAATCTTCATCAAATTTGATTTTTCTTTTCTAATTGTCGGCCTTTTCTCGATTTCAAGTCAGATAGTCGACTACCTTGATCCATCTTAGTCGACTACCTTGATCCATCTTAGTCGACTACCTTGATCCATCTTAGTCGACTACCTTGATCCATCTTAGTCGACTACCTTGATCCATCTTAGTCGACTACCTTGATCCATCTTAGTCGACTACCTTGATCCATCTTAGTCGACTACCTTGATCCATCTTAGTCGACTACCTTGATCCATCTTAGTCGACTACCTTGATCCATCTTAGTCGACTACCTTGATCCATCTTAGTCGACTACCTTGATCCATCTTAGTCGACTACCTTGATCCATCTTAGTCGACTACCTTGATCCATCTTAGTCGACTACCTTGATCCATCTTAGTCGACTACCTTGATCCATCTTAGTCGACTACCTTGATCCATCTTAGTCGACTACCTTGATCCATCTTAGTCGACTACCTTGATCCATCTTAGTCGACTACCTTGATCCATCTTAGTCGACTACCTTGATCCATCTTAGTCGACTACCTTGATCCATCTTAGTCGACTACCTTGATCCATCTTAGTCGACTACCTTGATCCATCTTAGTCGACTACCTTGATCCATCTTAGTCGACTACCTTGATCCATCTTAGTCGACTACCTTGATCCATCTTAGTCGACTACCTTGATCCATCTTAGTCGACTACCTTGATCCATCTTAGTCGACTACCTTGATCCATCTTAGTCGACTACCTTGATCCATCTTAGTCGACTACCTTGATCCATCTTAGTCGACTACCTTGATCCATCTTAGTCGACTACCTTGATCCATCTTAGTCGACTACCTTGATCCATCTTAGTCGACTACCTTGATCCATCTTAGTCGACTACCTTGATCCATCTTAGTCGACTACCTTGATCCATCTTAGTCGACTACCTTGATCCATCTTAGTCGACTACCTTGATCCATCTTAGTCGACTACCTTGATCCATCTTAGTCGACTACCTTGATCCATCTTAGTCGACTACCTTGATCCATCTTAGTCGACTACCTTGATCCATCTTAGTCGACTACCTTGATCCATCTTAGTCGACTACCTTGATCCATCTTAGTCGACTACCTTGATCCATCTTAGTCGACTACCTTGATCCATCTTAGTCGACTACCTTGATCCATCTTAGTCGACTACCTTGATCCATCTTAGTCGACTACCTTGATCCATCTTAGTCGACTACCTTGATCCATCTTAGTCGACTACCTTGATCCATCTTAGTCGACTACCTTGATCCATCTTAGTCGACTACCTTGATCCATCTTAGTCGACTACCTTGATCCATCTTAGTCGACTACCTTGATCCATCTTAGTCGACTACCTTGATCCATCTTAGTCGACTACCTTGATCCATCTTAGTCGACTACCTTGATCCATCTTAGTCGACTACCTTGATCCATCTTAGTCGACTACCTTGATCCATCTTAGTCGACTACCTTGATCCATCTTAGTCGACTACCTTGATCCATCTTAGTCGACTACCTTGATCCATCTTAGTCGACTACCTTGATCCATCTTAGTCGACTACCTTGATCCATCTTAGTCGACTACCTTGATCCATCTTAGTCGACTACCTTGATCCATCTTAGTCGACTACCTTGATCCATCTTAGTCGACTACCTTGATCCATCTTAGTCGACTACCTTGATCCATCTTAGTCGACTACCTTGATCCATCTTAGTCGACTACCTTGATCCATCTTAGTCGACTACCTTGATCCATCTTAGTCGACTACCTTGATCCATCTTAGTCGACTACCTTGATCCATCTTAGTCGACTACCTTGATCCATCTTAGTCGACTACCTTGATCCATCTTAGTCGACTACCTTGATCCATCTTAGTCGACTACCTTGATCCATCTTAGTCGACTACCTTGATCCATCTTAGTCGACTACCTTGATCCATCTTAGTCGACTACCTTGATCCATCTTAGTCGACTACCTTGATCCATCTTAGTCGACTACCTTGATCCATCTTAGTCGACTACCTTGATCCATCTTAGTCGACTACCTTGATCCATCTTAGTCGACTACCTTGATCCATCTTAGTCGACTACCTTGATCAACATTCCTTATAGAGGAATTAGTCTTCATGATGTTTCTATGGATGATGAAAATATTCTTCAAAATTTAATTTTCTTACGGATCAAGGAGGAGTATTGAATCATTCAAACAAAATTCACCCAATTCCTCGCTTTATCGCTAGAATTCTAGCATATAATCTATATCCAAAAAAGGGGAGTTTTCATTTCATTTCTTTAGAATTAGCTAAAGCGCTATACGCGATTATGGCTAATATTCAAGTTAATTGGGCTGAAGTTTATTTCGATAATCTTCTTGTTATTCCTAGAGGGTCTATTCCATTTGGTGCATTCCTAACTAGAATTTTTGAGGCTTTTTGTGTGGAGTTAGACTCTGAATCTTCCATGCTTCGTTCCATCGAGTTCTTTGATTCCAATGCCCTAACTAGGATGAAAATTTCAAATTTTGAACTTTCTCAACAACACCAACCTGAACCTCAACCTGAAGAACAACATCATCATGACCCTCAACCTTCACAAACCCAAGATATCCCTCAATCGTCACATGACGCTGGACCATCTTGGAGCAATATTCCACCACCTAGGCAATCAGATCCTTCTTGCTTTTCAGATGCACAATACAACACCTTGTCAGCTCGAATCTTAAACTTGGAAACTAGTCAGAATCTGATTTTTGATCAGAACATCGCAATCATGAACAATCAACGTGACTTTATGGAAAACCAACAAGTCATGATGCGCATGCTAGACGACTTCAACAAGAAGCTAGATTCTTACTTTCATGGATATCAACCTCCACCTTCAGGACCTTGATTTTAGACCACTTGTTTTTAATAGATTAGTTCATTTGGTATGTTATTTAGTTCTATGATATTATGCAACTTTGTGTGGTGTACTTTTCTTTTTATGACTATTATTGTTAAGTAAGTAAGACATGTTTGTTTTATTAACCGATTGTGGCAATGGATGTTATCGAAATTGATTTTCATGGCAAGTTTTGCTTACCTATATGGATGGGTGAAGTATTGGACTATGTTCATAATCTGGATGATTTATTTGAAGTTTTAGCTCATAATCGATGAAATCTTAAATTGCTTATTTTATATGTTGTCTTCTTTTGTTGATAACAAAGGGGAGTAAGTCTAGTGTGTAGTGTATTTGCATAATGTATTTAAGTCTAGTGTGTAGTGTATTTGCATAATGTATTTATATACGTGATAATTGCATATGCTTATATTGTGTGTGCTTATATGCGGGGAGTAAAAGTTAGTATTTATATGCTTATATGTCGGGGAGCAAATTTTAAAATGATTATGTATTATTGTTTGTTATCATCAAAAGGGGAGAATGTTGATTTTCATATTCTCAAGTTAGTATTTTGATGATAACAATATGTGTTCTATATATGTGTTTTGTGTGTATTATAACTTGTTGATGCATATATCATTATTATCAAATTTGGACAAGTGCAAGCTAAGCTCAAGGCATTATGAAGTATCAAGATGATGAGAAGCAAGTTAAATGTAAATTTTTCTCTTCTTTACTTAGAATTATTGTACAAGCCTTGATCACACACACACACTTAGAACACACTAACACATGCTTAGTGTGTTGGTTAATTATAGAAATCCCCTATATTAACCATTAGAGTTATTAGTTATTTTACAAGTTTTAAAATATTGCATTAACATCATTTTAATCTTTAATAGTCGACTAATTAGTATAGTAGTCGACTAGTCATGTGTTAATGTCAAATTAAAGTTTCGTCATTTTACGTAATAGTCGACTAATTAGTATAGTAGTCGACTACTAGTATAGTATAGTCGACTAATTGAGACTTAGACACTTTTTCATAATTTCAGAATTAGAGTAGTCGACTACTAGTATAGTATAGTCGACTACTAAGGGCTTACACTGAAAATCAAGTTCTGTCATATCACAGTGTAGTCGACTACCTTTACAGTGTAGTCGACTACTAAATTATAAAACTGATTTTCAACATTCTGTCAATTCAGAGTAGTCGACTAATGACTACAGTATAGTCGACTACTAAGCTACAAAACTATTTTTATAAAGTCTAGTTCTTACAGAGTAGTTGACTAATGACTGTTTGTAGTCGACTACTAAGCTACAAAACTATTTTTATAAAGTCTAGTTCTTACAGAGTAGTTGACTAATGACTGCTTGTAGTCGACTACTAAGCTACAAAACTATTTTTATAAAGTCTAGTTCTTACAGAGTAGTTGACTAATGACTGCTTGTAGTCGACTACTAGTATAGTATAGTCGACTACTAAGCTACAAAACTATTTTTATAAAGTCTGTTTCTTACAGAGTAGTTGACTAATGACTGTTTGTAGTCGACTACTAGTATAGTATAGTCGACTACTAAGCTACAAAACTATTTTTATAAAGTCTAGTTCTTACAGAGTAGTTGACTAATGACTGCTTGTAGTCGACTACTAGTATAGTATAGTCGACTACTAAGCTACAAAACTATTTTTATAAAGTCTAGTTCTTACAGAGTAGTTGACTAATGACTGCTTGTAGTCGACTACTAGTATAGTATAGTCGACTAATTAGTATAGTAGTCGACTAGTCATGTGTTAATGTCAAATTAAAGTTTCGTCATTTTACGTAATAGTCGACTAATTAGTATAGTAGTCGACTACTAAGCTACAAAACTATTTTTATAAAGTCTAGTTCTTACAGAGTAGTTGACTAATGACTGCTTGTAGTCGACTACTAAGCTACAAAACTATTTTTATAAAGTCTAGTTCTTACAGAGTAGTTGACTAATGACTGCTTGTAGTCGACTACTAAGCTACAAAACTATTTTTATAAAGTCTAGTTCTTACAGAGTAGTTGACTAATGACTGCTTGTAGTCGACTACTAAGCTACAAAACTATTTTTATAAAGTCTAGTTCTTACAGAGTAGTTGACTAATGACTGCTTGTAGTCGACTACTAAATTATAATGATTTCACTACATTCAAAATAAGATTTAGGCAATATCAAAGATTAAAAAGTTCCTAAGCCATCACGCACATCACCAACACTTCAAGGCTTATAGGAATTGTATTTCTTCTTCAAAAGGAACTCGGGTGTGAGAGTTGGTGATCTCGTGTTTGAGATTGTTGCAATTTGCATGGGCTTGCAAATTGGTCAGGTTTGCGTTTGATTTTGTAATTTATTTTCAAAATCATAGTGGAAACTCTCAGCGGGATTTGCTTGGGACCGGATGTACACCGAAGGTGGAACCAAGATAAAATCCTGTGTTTGTGATTGTTCAATTTCGTGATTGTTGCTATCTTATTGCAATTTATTATCTATTTTGCATAAAATTTTATAAAACACTATTCACCCCCCTCTAGTGTTTAAGTGTGTTAGATCAACGATCCTACAGTTTACTTCTTCAAGGATGATAAAGTTCCCGGTATTTTTAAATACCTTCTGGAGAACAACAAAATTCAGTTGCCGCCGATTGTAAACCAAGAGGAGGCAAAGAAGGTTACGGACCGGCATCGCTTACCACAGAGCGGTGCACCACCCGACGAAGTCGTGTTATCATCTCAAGGACAAAATCCAGGCCTTGATTGATGTAGGGGTCATTACCCCAAAGGCATCTAAAGAGAAGAAAGTAGGGGCGAACGCAGTCTCCATCAGCTTTGGATCGGTGCCCTTGGATTGGTTCCAATCGACGCCTGTCATGAAAGTTGATATGAAGACGGTGAATGATGACCCTCACGGTCAGCGTGAGAAGGGACTCGTACCTCATACAGCCCCGAACGGCGAGATCCTCTGGGTTCATCCGAATTTACTCGAAGATAAGCAATGGGCGACCTCCTCGTCTAAAAAGAAGTCGAAGGGGAAGGGGAAACTATGTCATGCTACTTCAGCGATCTTGGAGAAGGATGATGAGCAGATAATGACACTCCAGCTTTCTGAAGAAGAACAAGAAGTTTTCGTCACTAGGAGTGGACAAGAGTATCACTATAAATATCTGGAAGCTCCTAATCGGAATGCAAAGATGTTGACGGAGCTGGGGGTAGCAATGATTCCCCCTACGCGTGCGGAAAAGTCGCAGCAGCAAGTGGTTGTAGGGTCGAAAAAATATTTATTGATTGGACGAATGTGTTACAATCAAATTCTCTCGATTACAGAGGAAGAGGAGATTGATTTGACTCCTCTTTTGTATGGGTTCTTGGTGGCGAGAGGATGCTCCACTCGATGCTCAAGTCGAGGTTGCTTCCCGTTGACGATCAGATCAAAACTGCGAATGATCTAGAGGTTGTTGATGAGGCTGCTGATCTCTCCCCTGCACAAGAGTGTTGATCTCCCCAAGTTTCCAAAAGCTCTTAGACTTTTTCCAGCTAGCCAGCCCCGTCTCCCGTTGGGCTTTTAGCTATTTATTGAGCCGCCGCAGAATCGTGGCGCCGCTACAAGAACGCTGCCGCTACAAGAACGCTGCCGCTACAAGAACGCTGCCGCTACAAGAACGCTGCCGCTACAAGAACGCTGGACCTCGCCGACTCGTGCCGCGGGCGAGCTCGCGTTAACCGCTGCGCTTAACCTCGCCGACCATCGACGCCGCAGCGCAGCCTTGTCACACTTTGATGCCCGTAAAGATCGAACTCCGCTCCGCGTCGCGAACCTCGTATTGAGGTCGAGTCTCACCTCTTGAGCAAGTCTCGCTTTGAAGCGCACCGTCTCTTCGGTTGAATGTCGAGATTCACCGCTGTAGGTGAACCTCGGTTGAATGTCGAGGTTCACCGCCGTAGGCTAACCTCGGTTGAATGTCGAGGTTCACCGCCGTAGGCTAACCTCGGTTGAATGTCGAGGTTCACTGCTGTAGGCGAACCTCGGTTGAATGTTGAGGTTCACTGCTGTAGGCGAACCTCGGTTGAATGTCGAGGTTCACTGCTGTAGGCGAACCTCGGTTGAGTGTCGAGGTTGAATGTCGAGATTCACTGCTGTAGGTGAACTTCGGTTGAATGTCGAGATTCACTGCTGTAGGTGAACCTCGGTTGAATGTCGAGGTTCACTGCTGTAGGCGAACCTCGGTTGAATGTTGAGGTTCACTGCCGTAGGTGAACCTCGGTTGAATGTTGAGGTTCACCGCCGTAGGCTAACCTCGGTTGAATGTCGAGGTTCACCGCCGTAGGCTAACCTCGGTTGAGTGTCGAGGTTGAATGTCGAGATTCACCGCCGTAGGTGAACTTCGGTTGAATGTCGAGATTCACCGCTGTAGGTGAACCGGTTGAATGTCGAGGTTCACCGCCGTAGGTGAACCTCGGTTGAGTGTCGAGGTTCACCGCCGTAGGTGAACTTCGGTTGAATGTCGAGATTCACCGCTGTAGGTGAACCTCGGTTGAGTGTCGAGGTTGAATGTCGAGATTCACCGCCGTAGGTGAACCTCGGTTGAGTGTCGAGGTTCACCGCCGTAGGCTAACCTCGCTGAGTGTCGAGGTTGAATGTCGAGATTCACCGCTGTAGGTGAACCTCGGTTGAGTGTCGAGGTTGAATGTCGAGGTTCACCGCCGTAGGTGAACTTCGGTTGAATGTCGAGGTTCACCGCCGTAGGTGAACTTCGGTTGAATGTCGAGATTCACCGCCGTAGGTGAACTTCGGTTGAATGTCGAGATTCACCGCCGTAGGTGAACTTCGGTTGAATGTCGAGATTCACCGCCGTAGGTGAACTTCGGTTGAATGTCGAGGTTCACCGCCGTAGGTGAACTTCGGTTGAATGTCGAGATTCACCGCCGTAGGTGAACTTCGGTTGAATGTCGAGATTCACCGCCGTAGGTGAACCTCGGTTGAGTGTCGAGGTTGAATGTCGAGGTTCACCGCCGTAGGTGAACTTCGGTTGAATGTCGAGGTTCACCGCCGTAGGTGAACTTCGGTTGAATGTCGAGATTCACCGCTGTAGGTGAACCTCGGTTGAATGTCGAGATTCACCGCCGTAGGTGAACTTCGGTTGAATGTCGAGATTCACCGCCGTAGGTGAACTTCGGTTGAATGTCGAGATTCACCGCCGTAGGCTAACCTCGCTGAGTGTCGAGGTTGAATGTCGAGATTCACCGCCGTAGGTGAACTTCGGTTGAATGTCGAGGTTCACCGCCGTAGGTGAACTTCGGTTGAATGTCGAGATTCACCGCCGTAGGCTAACCTCGCTGAGTGTCGAGGTTGAATGTCGAGATTCACCGCCGTAGGTGAACTTCGGTTGAATGTCGAGATTCACCGCTGTAGGTGAACCTCGGTTGAGTGTCGAGGTTGAATGTCGAGATTCACCGCCGTAGGTGAACTTCGGTTGAATGTTGAGGTTCACCGCCGTAGGTGAACTTCGGTTGAATGTCGAGATTCACCGCTGTAGGTGAACCTCGGTTGAATGTCGAGATTCACCGCCGTAGGTGAACTTCGGTTGAATGTCGAGATTCACCGCCGTAGGCTAACCTCGTTGAATGTTGAGATTCACCGCCGTAGGTGAACCTCGTTGAATGTTGAGGTTCACCGCCGTAGGTGAACCTCGGTTGAGTGTCGAGGTTGAATGTCGAGATTCACCGCTGTAGGTGAACCTCGGTTGAATGTCGAGATTCACCGCCGTAGGTGAACTTCGGTTGAATGTCGAGGTTCACCGCCGTAGGTGAACTTCGGTTGAATGTCGAGGTTCACCGCCGTAGGCTAACCTCGCTGAATGTCGAGATTCACCGCCGTAGGTGAACTTCGGTTGAATGTCGAGATTCACCGCCGTAGGTGAACTTCGGTTGAATGTTGAGGTTCACCGCCGTAGGTGAACTTCGGTTGAATGTCGAGGTTCACCGCCGTAGGCTAACCTCGCTGAGTGTCGAGGTTGAATGTCGAGGTTCACCGCCGTAGGTGAACTTCGGTTGAATGTCGAGGTTCACCGCCGTAGGTGAACCTCGGTTGAATGTTGAGGTTCACCGCCGTAGGTGAACCTCGGTTGAGTGTCGAGGTTGAATGTCGAGATTCACCGCCGTAGGCTAACCTCGTTGAATGTCGAGGTTCACCGCCGTAGGTGAACTTCGGTTGAATGTCGAGATTCACCGCCGTAGGCTAACCTCGTTGAATGTCGAGGTTCACCGCCGTAGGCTAACCTCGCTGAGTGTCGAGGTTGAATGTCGAGATTCACCGCCGTAGGTGAACTTCGGTTGAATGTCGAGATTCACCGCCGTAGGCTAACCTCGCTGAGTGTCGAGGTTGAATGTCGAGATTCACCGCCGTAGGTGAACTTCGGTTGAATGTCGAGATTCACCGCCGTAGGCTAACCTCGTTGAATGTCGAGATTCACCGCCGTAGGCTAACCTCGCTGAGTGTCGAGGTTGAATGTCGAGATTCACCGCTGTAGGTGAACCTCGGTTGAGTGTCGAGGTTGAATGTCGAGATTCACCGCTGTAGGTGAACCTCGGTTGAGTGTCGAGGTTCACCGCCGTAGGTGAACTTCGGTTGAATGTCGAGGTTCACCGCCGTAGGCTAACCTCGTTGAATGTCGAGATTCACCGCCGTAGGCTAACCTCGTTGAATGTCGAGATTCACCGCCGTAGGCTAACCTCGCTGAGTGTCGAGGTTGAATGTCGAGATTCACCGCCGTAGGTGAACTTCGGTTGAATGTCGAGATTCACCGCCGTAGGCTAACCTCGTTGAATGTCGAGATTCACCGCCGTAGGTGAACTTCGGTTGAATGTCGAGATTCACCGCTGTAGGTGAACCTCGGTTGAGTGTCGAGGTTGAATGTCGAGATTCACCGCTGTAGGTGAACCTCGGTTGAGTGTCGAGGTTCACCGCCGTAGGTGAACTTCGGTTGAATGTCGAGGTTCACCGCCGTAGGTGAACTTCGGTTGAATGTCGAGGTTCACCGCCGTAGGTGAACTTCGGTTGAATGTCGAGATTCACCGCCGTAGGCTAACCTCGTTGAATGTTGAGGTTCACCGCCGTAGGCTAACCTCGTTGAATGTCGAGATTCACCGCTGTAGGTGAACCTCGGTTGAGTGTCGAGGTTGAATGTCGAGGTTCACCGCCGTAGGTGAACCTCGGTTGAGTGTCGAGGTTCACCGCCGTAGGTGAACTTCGGTTGAATGTCGAGATTCACCGCTGTAGGTGAACCTCGGTTGAGTGTCGAGGTTGAATGTCGAGATTCACCGCCGTAGGCTAACCTCGCTGAGTGTCGAGGTTGAATGTCGAGATTCACCGCTGTAGGTGAACCTCGGTTGAGTGTCGAGGTTGAATGTCGAGATTCACCGCCGTAGGTGAACTTCGGTTGAATGTCGAGGTTCACCGCCGTAGGTGAACTTCGGTTGAATGTCGAGGTTCACCGCCGTAGGTGAACTTCGGTTGAATGTCGAGATTCACCGCCGTAGGCTAACCTCGTTGAATGTCGAGGTTCACCGCCGTAGGTGAACCTCGGTTGAGTGTCGAGGTTGAATCGGGCTAGCCATACTTTTCCCTCAAGATGGTGAGTTTGCGAGGAGTTTCTTTTAGGCTTAGTGCTAAAATCTCCCCTCTATCCTTAGCCGTTCAAGGCGTTGGATTAAAAGATAAGGGCAAATCGCCTGGTAGGCCATCATGTGGAAATGATCGAATCGTTCAGTGACATAAAAGTATAACGATCGCGATCAAAAAGCAATCAAGTTGTTGATGGCGTGAGAGTATAACAACAGTGATTACAAACAAAATCATTTAGAGGAATGATCATGTGGGAGTAGTCAAGTCGTTCAGTGACATGGGAGTATAACGACTATGGTTGAAATAGAGGCACATCGCATGGTAGGCCACTATGTGGAAATGATCGAATCGTTCAGTGACATAAAAGTATAACGATCGTGATCAAAAAGCAATCAAGTTGTTCAGTGACGTGAGAGTATAACAATAGTGATTACGAACAAAGTCATTTAGGAAATGACTCTGTGGGGTTATGAGTCGTTCAGTGACATGGGAGTATAACGACTATGGTTGAAATAGAGGCACATCGCATGGTAGGCCACTATTCGGTGAGGGAGTTGATAGGGGTATATTGCTTGGTTAACCACTATCTAACCCAAAGTCACTCGGACAAGTGACGATATGGAAATGATCGAATCGTTCGGTGACATAAAAGTATAACGATCGCGATCAAAAAGCAATCAAGTTGTTGATGGCGTGAGAGTATAACAACAAGGATTACAAACAAAATCATTTAGAGGAATGATCATGTGGGAGTAGTCAAGTCGCTCGCTGACATGGGAGTATAACGACTATGGTTGAAATAGAGGCACATCGCATGGTAGGCCACTATGTGGAAATGATCGAATCGTTCGGTGACATAAAAGTATAACGATCGCGATCAAAAAGCAATCAAGTTGTTGATGGCGTGAGAGTATAACAACAAGGATTACAAACAAAATCATTTAGAGGAATGATCATGTGGGAGTAGTCAAGTCGCTCGCTGACATGGGAGTATAACGACTATGGTTGAAATAGAGGCACATCGCATGGTAGGCCACTATGTGGAAATGATCGAATCGTTCAGTGACATAAAAGTATAACGATCGTGATCAAAAAGCAATCAAGTTGTTGATGGCGTGAGAGTATAACAACAAGGATTACAAACAAAATCATTTAGAGGAATGATCATGTGGGAGTAGTCAAGTCGCTCGCTGACATGGGAGTATAGCGACTATGGTTGAAATAGAGGCACATCGCATGGTAGGCCACTATTCGGTGAGGGAGTTGATAGGGTATATTGCTTGGTTAACCACTATCTAACCCAAAGTCACTCGGACAAGTGACGATATGGAAATGATCGAATCGTTCGGTGACATAAAAGTATAACGATCGTGATCAAAAAGCAATCAAGTTGTTGATGGCGTGAGAGTATAACAACAAGGATTACAAACAAAATCATTTAGAGGAATGATCATGTGGGAGTAGTCAAGTCGCTCGCTGACATGGGAGTATAACGACTATGGTTGAAATAGAGGCACATCGCATGGTAGGCCACTATTCGGTGAGGGAGTTGATAGGGTATATTGCTTGGTTAACCACTATCTAACCCAAAGTCACTCGGACAAGTGACGATATGGAAATGATCGAATCGTTCGGTGACATAAAAGTATAACGATCGTGATCAAAAAGCAATCAAGTTGTTGATGGCGTGAGAGTATAACAACAAGGATTACAAACAAAATCATTTAGAGGAATGATCATGTGGGAGTAGTCAAGTCGCTCGCTGACATGGGAGTATAGCGACTATGGTTGAAATAGAGGCACATCGCATGGTAGGCCACTATGTGGAAATGATCGAATCGTTCGGTGACATAAAAGTATAACGATCGCGATCAAAAAGCAATCAAGTTGTTGATGGCGTGAGAGTATAACAACAAGGATTACAAACAAAATCATTTAGAGGAATGATCATGTGGGAGTAGTCAAGTCGCTCGCTGACATGGGAGTATAGCGACTATGGTTGAAATAGAGGCACATCGCATGGTAGGCCACTATGTGGAAATGATCGAATCGTTCGGTGACATAAAAGTATAACGATCGCGATCAAAAAGCAATCAAGTTGTTGATGGCGTGAGAGTATAACAACAAGGATTACAAACAAAATCATTTAGAGGAATGATCATGTGGGAGTAGTCAAGTCGCTCGCTGACATGGGAGTATAACGACTATGGTTGAAATAGAGGCACATCGCATGGTAGGCCACTATGTGGAAATGATCGAATCGTTCGGTGACATAAAAGTATAACGATCGCGATCAAAAAGCAATCAAGTTGTTGATGGCGTGAGAGTATAACAACAAGGATTACAAACAAAATCATTTAGAGGAATGATCATGTGGGAGTAGTCAAGTCGCTCGCTGACATGGGAGTATAGCGACTATGGTTGAAATAGAGGCACATCGCATGGTAGGCCACTATTCGGTGAGGGAGTTGATTTGCCGAGGTGTAATATTAACATGACAGTGGGAGTGGTCCCGTCATCCTATTTGAGAGGATTGACGGAGGAAATCTTGAGGGAACCATCAGAGGTGATTGTTAACATGATAGTTTTGGGAACCCACCATCCTATTGACGAGGATTGGCGGAGGAATTTAGAGAAAATTAGTTATCAGAGGTGATTGTTAACATGAAAACTTAGTAGGAGTTTGAAAGAAGACACGGGTAGTACTTCTTTAAAAATTTACCGTCGGATGCTGGTCCTCTGGCGATTGATGCATATAAGCATCAACGATCATCTTTGGCCGATTGTAGCCAAGTCTTCACAGTCGGTCCCATAGCTTGGTTCCGCGTTGGCGAGCTCGGTAGGTACCATCAGGGGCTTATTTGAAAAGAGTTTTGATGAGGAAGCGGTCGCCACCACCAAGGTATCTTGGTCGTCACCTCCTCGAAATTCAAATAGCTCTTCAACCTCCATACGCTTGAACACGCTCTCGACTCGTTCTCCTTGGCGGGTTAAGTCTTTCCACGGCGAGCTACGGCAGCATATTAGGCGAGAATGTTGATGGAGAGATTATTCCGACACATCTCGATGAGAGTGGCCTCGAAATCGATCCGCAGACCTTGGCGATCATTATGAAGTCCTCTAGCAATGAGATTGCATTTGGTGGCATCACGCTTGCGAGTGAGATAATCACGGAGATCAGAAGTGGGTGTACCCCCAGTTGATTCTGAAAAACGAGCCTCATATGAGAGAGACTCTTTGAATCGAGTTTGGCCAGCCTAGCGAGGTTGCCTTTTCCTTTGGTTTTGGCGGCGAGGTTCACTCCCCTGCCGAGGTTTGTCTGTTGGAGGAGACCTCATGTTGTTGGGTAGGTTCATAATGGCGAGGTTCATCCCTTTAGAGGGACCTCATGTTGCTGGCGAGATTCGCCACTCAAACGAGGCTCATCCTTCAAGGGGACCTCGTGTTGTGGCGAGGTTCGCCACTTTGACGAGGCTTATCCCATTTTGAGGGGATCTCACGGTGACGGCGGAGGTTCGCCACTTGGACGAGGTTCATCCCTTTAGAGGGACCTCATGTTGTTGGGTAGGTTCATAATGGCGAGGTTCGTTGTTTGAACGAGGTTCATCTTGTTTAGAATGGACCTCATGTTGTTGGGTAGGTTCATAATGGCGAGGTTCATCATTTTGACGCTGCTATGACGAGGTTCGTTGTTTGAGCGAGGTTCATCTTGTTTAGAATGGACCTCATGTTGTTGGGTAGGTTCATAATGGCGAGGTTCGTTGTTTGAACGAGGTTCATCTTGTTTAGAATGGACCTCATGTTGTTGGGTAGGTTCATAATGGCGAGGTTCGTTGTTTGAACGAGGTTCATCTTGTTTAGAATGGACCTCATGTTGTTGGGTAGGTTCATAATGGCGAGGTTCGTTGTTTGAACGAGGTTCATCTTGTTTAGAATGGACCTCATGTTGTTGGCGAAATTAGCCACTCGGACGAGGCTCATCCTTCAAGGGGACCTCGTGTTGTGGCGAGGTTAAGCCACTTGGGCGAGTTCTGATTGGGGCGAGGTTAGCGGTAGGCGGCGTTAAGCTTTGTTGGCGTGGTTCGCCACTTGGACAAGGCTCATCCCTTTGGAGAGGACCTCACGTTGGTGGCGAGGTTCGCCACTTGGACGAGGTTCATCCCTTTAGAGGGACCTCATGTTGTTGGGTAGGTTCATAATGGCGAGGTTCGTTGTTTGAACGAGGTTCATCTTGTTTTGAATGAACCCTTAGATGAAGACGCAGGTTCACGACTTGGGTGCAATGACGAGGTTCGTTGTTTGAGCGAGGTTCATCTTGTTTAGAATGGACCTCATGTTGTTGGGTAGGTTCATAATGGCGAGGTTCGTTGTTTGAACGAGGTTCATCTTGTTTAGAATGGACCTCATGTTGTTGGGTAGGTTCATAATGGCGAGGTTCGTTGTTTGAGCGAGGTTCATCTTGTTTAGAATGGACCTCATGTTGTTGGGTAGGTTCATAATGGCGAGGTTCGTTGTTTGAACGAGGTTCATCTTGTTTAGAATGGACCTCATGTTGTTGGGTAGGTTCATAATGGCGAGGTTCGTTGTTTGAACGAGGTTCATCTTGTTTAGAATGGACCTCATGTTGTTGGGTAGGTTCATAATGGCGAGGTTCGTTGTTTGAGCGAGGTTCATCTTGTTTAGAATGGACCTCATGTTGTTGGGTAGGTTCATAATGGCGAGGTTCGTTGTTTGAACGAGGTTCATCTTGTTTAGAATGGACCTCATGTTGTTGGGTAGGTTCATAATGGCGAGGTTCGTTGTTTGAACGAGGTTCATCTTGTTTAGAATGGACCTCATGTTGTTGGGTAGGTTCATAATGGCGAGGTTCGTTGTTTGAACGAGGTTCATCTTGTTTAGAATGGACCTCATGTTGTTGGGTAGGTTCATAATGGCGAGGTTCGTTGTTTGAACGAGGTTCATCTTGTTTAGAATGGACCTCATGTTGTTGGGTAGGTTCATAATGGCGAGGTTCGTTGTTTGAGCGAGGTTCATCTTGTTTAGAATGGACCTCATGTTGTTGGGTAGGTTCATAATGGCGAGGTTCGTTGTTTGAGCGAGGTTCATCTTGTTTAGAATGGACCTCATGTTGTTGGCGAAATTCGCCACTCGGACGAGGCTCATCCTTCAAGGGGACCTCGTGTTGTGGCGAGGTTCGCCACTTGGACGAGGTTCATCCCTTTAGAGGGACCTCATGTTGTTGGGTAGGTTCATAATGGCGAGGTTCGTTGTTTGAACGAGGTTCATCTTGTTTAGAATGGACCTCATGTTGTTGGGTAGGTTCATAATGGCGAGGTTCGTTGTTTGAGCGAGGTTCATCTTGTTTAGAATGGACCTCATGTTGTTGGGTAGGTTCATAATGGCGAGGTTCGTTGTTTGAGCGAGGTTCATCTTGTTTAGAATGGACCTCATGTTGTTGGGTAGGTTCATAATGGCGAGGTTCGTTGTTTGAACGAGGTTCATCTTGTTTAGAATGGACCTCATGTTGTTGGGTAGGTTCATAATGGCGAGGTTCGTTGTTTGAACGAGGTTCATCTTGTTTAGAATGGACCTCATGTTGTTGGGTAGGTTCATAATGGCGAGGTTCGTTGTTTGAACGAGGTTCATCTTGTTTAGAATGGACCTCATGTTGTTGGGTAGGTTCATAATGGCGAGGTTCGTTGTTTGAACGAGGTTCATCTTGTTTAGAATGGACCTCATGTTGTTGGGTAGGTTCATAATGGCGAGGTTCGTTGTTTGAGCGAGGTTCATCTTGTTTAGAATGGACCTCATGTTGTTGGGTAGGTTCATAATGGCGAGGTTCGTTGTTTGAGCGAGGTTCATCTTGTTTAGAATGGACCTCATGTTGTTGGGTAGGTTCATAATGGCGAGGTTCATCATTGTAGGCTAACCTCGGTTGAATGTCGAGGTTCACCGCCGTAGGTGAACCTCGGTTGAGTGTCGAGGTTCACCGCCGTAGGCTAACCTCGGTTGAATGTCGAGGTTCACCGCCGTAGGTGAACCTCGGTTGAATGTTGAGGTTCACCGCCGTAGGCTAACCTCGGTTGAATGTTGAGGTTCACCGCCGTAGGCTAACCTCGGTTGAATGTCGAGGTTCACCGCCGTAGGCTAACCTCGCTGAGTGTCGAGATTGAATGTCGAGATTCACCGCCGTAGGTGAACTTCGCTGAATGTCGAGATTCACCGCCGTAGGTGAACCTCGGTTGAATGTCGAGGTTCACCGCCGTAGGCTAACCTCGCTGAGTGTCGAGGTTCACCGCCGTAGGCTAACCTCGCTGAGTGTCGAGGTTCACCGCTGTAGGCTAACCTCGCTGAGTGTCGAGGTTGAATGTCGAGATTCACCGCCGTAGGTGAACTTCGCTGAATGTCGAGATTCACCGCCGTAGGTGAACTTCGCTGAATGTCGAGATTCACCGCCGTAGGCTAACCTCGCTGAGTGTCGAGGTTCACCGCCGTAGGTGAACCTCGGTTGAATGTCGAGGTTCGCTGGCGTGGCGAACCTCGGTTGAATGTCGAGGTTCACCGCCGTAGGCTAACCTCGGTTGAATGTCGAGGTTCGCTGGCGTGGCGAACCTCGGTTGAGTGTCGAGGTTGAATGTCGAGGTTCACCGCCGTAGGCTAACCTCGCTGAGTGTCGAGATTGAATGTCGAGATTCACCGCCGTAGGCTAACCTCGCTGAGTGTCGAGGTTGAATGTCGAGATTCACCGCCGTAGGCTAACCTCGGTTGAATGTCGAGATTCACCGCCGTAGGTGAACCTCGGTTGAATGTCGAGGTTCACCGCCGTAGGCTAACCTCGCTGAGTGTCGAGATTGAATGTCGAGATTCACCGCCGTAGGTGAACCTCGGTTGAATGTCGAGATTCACCGCCGTAGGTGAACCTCGGTTGAGTGTCGAGGTTGAATGTCGAGATTCACCGCCGTAGGCTAACCTCGCTGAGTGTCGAGGTTGAATGTCGAGGTTCACCGCCGTAGGTGAACCTCGGTTGAATGTCGAGGTTCGCTGGCGTGGCGAACCTCGGTTGAATGTCGAGATTCACCGCCGTAGGTGAACCTCGGTTGAATGTTGAGGTTCACCGCCGTAGGCTAACCTCGCTGAGTGTCGAGGTTGAATGTCGAGATTCACCGCCGTAGGTGAACCTCGGTTGAATGTCGAGATTCACCGCCGTAGGTGAACCTCGGTTGAGTGTCGAGGTTGAATGTCGAGATTCACCGCCGTAGGCTAACCTCGCTGAGTGTCGAGGTTGAATGTCGAGGTTCACCGCCGTAGGTGAACCTCGGTTGAATGTCGAGGTTCGCTGGCGTGGCGAACCTCGGTTGAATGTCGAGATTCACCGCCGTAGGTGAACCTCGGTTGAATGTTGAGGTTCACCGCCGTAGGCTAACCTCGCTGAGTGTCGAGGTTGAATGTCGAGATTCACCGCCGTAGGTGAACCTCGGTTGAATGTCGAGATTCACCGCCGTAGGCTAACCTCGCTGAGTGTCGAGGTTGAATGTCGAGATTCACCGCCGTAGGTGAACCTCGGTTGAGTGTCGAGGTTGAATGTCGAGATTCACCGCCGTAGGCTAACCTCGCTGAGTGTCGAGGTTGAATGTCGAGATTCACCGCCGTAGGCTAACCTCGCTGAATGTTGAGGTTCACCGCCGTAGGCTAACCTCGCTGAGTGTCGAGGTTGAATGTCGAGGTTCACCGCCGTAGGTGAACCTCGGTTGAATGTCGAGATTCACCGCCGTAGGCTAACCTCGCTGAGTGTCGAGGTTGAATGTCGAGGTTCACCGCCGTAGGTGAACCTCGGTTGAATGTCGAGATTCACCGCCGTAGGCTAACCTCGCTGAGTGTCGAGATTGAATGTCGAGATTCACCGCCGTAGGCTAACCTCGGTTGAATGTCGAGATTCACCGCCGTAGGCTAACCTCGCTGAGTGTCGAGGTTGAATGTCGAGATTCACCGCCGTAGGCTAACCTCGCTGAGTGTCGAGGTTGAATGTCGAGGTTCACCGCCGTAGGCTAACCTCGCTGAGTGTCGAGGTTGAATGTCGAGGTTCACCGCCGTAGGTGAACCTCGGTTGAATGTCGAGATTCACCGCCGTAGGCTAACCTCGCTGAGTGTCGAGGTTGAATGTCGAGATTCACCGCCGTAGGCTAACCTCGCTGAGTGTCGAGGTTGAATGTCGAGATTCACCGCCGTAGGCTAACCTCGGTTGAATGTCGAGATTCACCGCCGTAGGCTAACCTCGCTGAGTGTCGAGGTTGAATGTCGAGATTCACCGCCGTAGGCTAACCTCGCTGAGTGTCGAGGTTGAATGTCGAGATTCACCGCCGTAGGCTAACCTCGGTTGAATGTTGAGGTTCACCGCCGTAGGCTAACCTCGCTGAGTGTCGAGATTGAATGTCGAGATTCACCGCCGTAGGCTAACCTCGCTGAGTGTCGAGATTGAATGTCGAGATTCACCGCCGTAGGCTAACCTCGGTTGAATGTCGAGGTTCACCGCCGTAGGCTAACCTCGCTGAGTGTCGAGGTTGAATGTCGAGATTCACCGCCGTAGGCTAACCTCGCTGAGTGTCGAGGTTGAATGTCGAGGTTCGCTGGCGTGGCGAACCTCGGTTGAATGTCGAGATTCACCGCCGTAGGCTAACCTCGGTTGAATGTTGAGGTTCACCGCCGTAGGTGAACCTCGGTTGAATGTCGAGGTTCGCTGGCGTGGCGAACCTCGGTTGAGTGTCGAGGTTGAATGTCGAGGTTCACCGCCGTAGGCTAACCTCGCTGAGTGTCGAGGTTGAATGTCGAGATTCACCGCCGTAGGTGAACCTCGGTTGAATGTCGAGATTCACCGCCGTAGGCTAACCTCGCTGAGTGTCGAGGTTGAATGTCGAGATTCACCGCCGTAGGTGAACCTCGGTTGAATGTTGAGGTTCACCGCCGTAGGTGAACCTCGGTTGAGTGTCGAGGTTGAATGTCGAGATTCACCGCCGTAGGTGAACCTCGGTTGAATGTCGAGATTCACCGCCGTAGGCTAACCTCGCTGAGTGTCGAGGTTGAATGTCGAGGTTCACCGCCGTAGGCTAACCTCGGTTGAATGTCGAGATTCCTTGAACAACACTTGTCATTCCGCCAAAACAAGAGGTGAGAAGGATTTAATTTACGGTATGGGAGAATCATATCCACCACTGCATCACTTCTTGAACAGGATACCGATGACGATGAGCCCGCTCACATCTATCTAGATATAGTCCGTAGCACGAGATCTCATGAAAGTGGGGTACGACTCGGCAAGAGGCGAAGGTCTTTGTTTCGCAGGTCCCCGAAGTTGCACCCGGTCGCGATGTCCCAAAAGGGAAGCCCTTGAATTATTATGGATTCAAAAGAGGGTTGGGTTATGTATCTTCTTCGAAGATGAATGTTGCCGTTCATTGATTCACCAAGCGTCCGACGCAGAGACTGACATTCATCGGATTCCTTGGGACTCGAGCATCAAGACGGTGAAATTTTCAAGGGGTTAATATTAAATATGACTACAACCGACCCTACTACGATGGACGATGATGAACGGATGCCAACATGGGAAGACCCGTGGATCCATCACCTCAATATGCAATACGGGGACCGGTTCGAGCAAAGGGAACCTCCGACCGAAGATGCCGTAGTTCAAGTCGATATGGGTGACGAAGCCAATCCGAAGCCTATATTCATAAGCGGCAGTCTTCCTCCGGAAGAGAAAGAGGAATTAATCGCCTCATCCGAGTATATCGACGCTACCGAACTATGAAGATATGCGGGGCTCGACCGAGCGTGGCTACCCATCGCCAATATCGCCGATGTCAAACCACCAAACAACAAAGAAAGACGGTTTCGTCCACAAATCATGGAATCAATCGTTGCAGAAGTAAAGAAGCTCATAACGTCAGGTTTTCTCAGGGAAGTGTAGCACCCGGATTGGGTGTCAAATATTATTCCGGTTCCAAAGAAGAATGGGACAATCAGAGTCTGCGTCGACTATAGGGATCTAAACGCCGCATGCCCAAAAGATGATTTTCCTCTTCCAATCACAGATGTCATCATTGACAACACGTGCGGATTCCAAAGAATGTCTTTCATAGATGGCTTTTTAGGTTATAATCAAATCAAAATGCACCCAGATGACGCGAAACACACGGGCGCTCGTAACTCCCCTTGGCGCCTACACGGTCATGCCGCTTGGCTCAAAACGCTGGCCACTTATCGCCCACCATGACGAAGATTTTTCACGAACACCTTCGGAAGACGGTTGAATGCTACGTCGATGACCTAGTCGTGAAAAGCCGCGACAAGAATGACCACATCAAAGACCTGAGAATGGCATTCAATCTCATGCGGAGTCATCAGTTAAAGATGAATCCCACTAAATTTTTTCTCAGAATGTCCAGCGAAAAATTCCTTGGATTCGTTGTCACCACTAAGGGTATTCACATGACCCAGATAAAGTGAAGGCGATAAATGAATTACAACCCCCGAGAAGCTTAAGAGAACTCAGAGGGTTACAAGGGCGATTAGCGTACATCCGGCGGTTCATATCAAACCTCTCCGGGAAATGCCAGCCATTCTCCAAGCTAAACAAGAAAGGAGTATCATTTGTTTGGGACGATGCCTGTCAAAAGGCATTCGAGGATATCAAAGCATATCTAGCTTAATCCTCCCGCTCGCGTAATCAAGTCGTAAACCATTCTTGATTTACATCAAGGCGATGAACCACTCGTTAAGCGCTTTGATCGCGCAAGACGATGACAACGGTCACGAGCAAGTGGTGTATTACCTCAGTCGGACGTTAGTAGGTGCTGAATCCCGCTATCCGATGATCGAGAAGGAATGCCTAGTGTTAGTGTTCGTGGTTCAAAAGATGCGACACTACTTAGTTGGACAGACGATCTATGTTATTTTCGGCGTAAACCCCATCCGGATATTTATGACGCAACCAGCCTCTATGAATTGGCGTTTGGCGAAATGGGCCTTGCTCTTGTCCTAATACGACCTGCACTTCAAGCAACAGAAGTCGGTCAAGGGACAAGCAATTTGCGATCTTTTGGCAGCTAATCCAATAAAAGATACGGCCGAGTTGTATGATGACTTGCCAGATGAAACCCACGAGGTCAACACTACATCACATCAGCAAATATGGCAGCTATACTTTGGCCAGACTTCTCGAGCAACCAACGTAGCAAGCACCCCTGATGTTCTAAGATTTCCGCAGAGTTGAGTTGTCTTAGTTTCCGGAAACACGTGATGCCGCTGGCTTACTCGCTAACGAACCGTGCTCCAATAATATGGTCAATACAACGCCTTACTTATTAGACTCCGCCAAAGAGTCGGGTAGAATATCTCGAAGCTTTTGAAGATTCTCAACTTATAGTCAAACAGGTTCGTGGGGACTATGAAGTTAGGAATCCGGACTTGGTTCCGTACCACCGAGCAGCTATCGAGATGGCGGATTCGTTCGAAGAATTCTTCATTGAGTACATCCCACGCTTCGTAACGATATACGACGATTAGCTGCATTAGCGGTATCGTTAAGCGCAACCTCGAGTCGTGCGGTGATCCTTTGTGAGAACTCACCAACTCTTCGTGCCAATATATGGCAAAGGAGTCGACGACAAAGAGGTGGTCATCAAAGAGGTGCACTCAACCCGAATTGAATTAGAGCCCCGGGATTGGCGATTTCCTATAATCGATTATGTCCTACACGGTATTTTTCCTGAAGACATAAAGGAGAGGGAATCAATCCGATGAAGAGCGCCGAGGTTCTTTTATAACTTCGAGACCGGGCGTTATATCGTTGTGGATGCGGCGGCTTCTTTGCCGATGTCTTTCAAGCAAAGAAGCAGAGGAAGTTTTTAGGGAAGCACATGGTGGAGAGTGCGGCGCACATCAACCTAGTCCCAAGCTTTATGATCACATCAGAAGAATGGGATACTTCTGGCCAACGATGGTTAATGATGCAATCGAGTACGCTCGAAAGTGCCACGCGTGTCAAATACACGCGAACTACATGCATCGACCCCCAGAGCAGTTGCATCCTTCGGCTACTTCATGGCCTTTCGAGACGTGGGGGATGGACATCGTGGGTCCTATTTTCCTTCCGTCAGTTAAAGGTGATCGGTTCATCCTCGCAATCACCGACTACTTCTCTAAGTGGGCTGAAGAAATTCCACTAAAAGAGGTGAAGACGAACAACGTCATCACATTCATCAAGCATCACGTCATCTATCGACACGGTATGCCAAGGCGGATCGTGCATGACAACGGTCCTCAATTCGTCAGCAATGCCTTCATTAGGTTTTGCGAGAAGTTCAAGATTCAAGACGTCTCGTCGACGGCTTATTATCCCGCTGCTAACGGTTTAGCTGAAGCGTTCAACAAGACAATCATTAAGATCTTGTCGAAGCTCGTGAAGACCAATAAGCGTGATTGGGATGATAAACTCGGAGAAGTACTCTGGGCATATCGCACCACGATTCGCACGCCAACTGGAGCTACCCCATATTCTCTGGTATACGGATGTAAAGCGGTACTCCCATTGGAAATCCAAATTCCATCACTTCGGATCGCCCTCACAACTGAGATGACGATGGAGGAACAACATAAGAGACGCCTTGAAGAGCTTGAGATGTTGGATGAGAAGCGCCTGGAAGCTCAACAACACATTGAGTTTTACCAAGCCAGAATGTCGAGAGCTTTCAATAAGAGAGTCCGACAGAGAAGCTTCAAGGAAGGAGACCTGGTCGTCGCTGCTCGACGACTGATAATTCTCGACTTCAAGAAGAAAGGTGAATTCGAACCCAAATGGGAAGGACCGTTTGTGATAGACAAGGTCTACTCAAACGGTGCGTACCGCTTAATCACTCAGAATGGCGATAGGCAATTAATGCCGATAAATGGGAAGTTCCTGAAAAAGTACTACCCTTAATATGTTCGGGATAACCCATATTGAAGGGAAGTTTCTCAGGAAATAATTTTCCATTGTCCTTGAGGATAACCCTAAATCTATCCCCCACCGTAAATTCCCTCACCGATCAAACTCATTGGCGGTGAGTCTACTAAACGAAAATCTTTCTGGTCCAATCCACCAGCAGAACCTCCTCTTGATTCCTTTCAATGAACAAGAGGCACACTTTCAAAATTGAGATCCCCTTCTGATAAACAGAAGGATTCCATCTTCCCCACTTCGCTCAAGCTTTTCCATGGTTAGAGCCGAAGTTGGAATTTCCTCTCGATAAACGAGAAAGTCATTTCAAGATCAGGTAGCGAATCCTATAAAAGCGATAGCTATCTGAATCTTTTCCCCAACTTCGGTTATGCCTTCCCACGGTTAGGGCCGAAGTCGGAGTTTCATCTCGATAAACGAGAATTTTATTTTCAGATCAGATAATAAATCCTATAAAAGTGAAAGTTATCTGAATCTCTTTTCGATTCTCAGAGTGAAGATCCCACGCTCAGTTTCACCCCTTCCGATTCTCGAAGTGGAGATTCCACTTCTAGTTTCTTCCTTCCTAGAGACAGAATATAAAATTCTTCCTCTCCAGGGGCAAGAGATAGGATATAAAATCATTCCTCTCTTATTTTGGGTTCGTCTTTACCCTAAAAGAAGACTTGGAGATAGAATATAAAATTCTTCCTCTCCATAGTTGGAAAACAGAATATAAAATTCTTCTTTTCCCACATCAATTTGATCTTTCCTTACGGTTTAGTCTTTTCTCCGATTGAAGAAGACATCAGAGTTCGATTCTGGGGCATTTTATCCCGAACCCTAAGAAGGGATAAGCCAACGCCTACCACGCATTACCGGTTTAGTCTTTTCTCCGATTGAAGAAGACACCAAGTTTCATCTTGGGGCATTTTATCCCGAAGCCTAAGAAGGGATAAGCCAACGCCTACCACGCGTTGCTGGTTTAGTCTTTTCTCCGATTGAAGAAGACACCAAGTTTACCTTGGGGCATTTTATCCTGAAGCCTAAGTAGGGATAAGTCTGCGTGTGACACATGCAGCCGGGTAGTCTATTCCCATAAAAGAAGATGAAGCCTACGTATTCAACATCGTAGCATGAAGTCTAGGAGAGTTTCATTCTCTTAGCACAACGTTACGTGCGGAACGGATTTAGACAATCTGCACGCTAGCCCGACTCAAACGGTAGTCGGTAAAGGCTAATCAAATCCGTTAATGGCTGGGGGTTGGCCAATAACCCTAAAGTCAACACCTACCACGCGTTGCCGGTTAGTCTCTTTTCCGTAAAAGATGACAAAGTCTATGTATTCGACATCATAGCATGAAGCCTAAAAGAGTTTCATTTTTTTAGCACAACCTTACGTGCGGAACGGGTTAGACAATCCGCACGCTAGCTCGATTTAAACGATAATCGATAAAAGCTAATCAAATCCGTTGATGGCTGAGGGTTTGCTAAAAATCCTATAAGCATGATGGCTAATTACTGCAGGTGAAACCACACTGAATATCAATAAAAGAAAGATAGGGTCTTATTCAATTAATGAAGAATCAAGTCTTTCAAACTACAGGCGTTCAAACATTAAGTTTATGATATAAGATTTGTTGTTCCAGCTGAGACAAATCATTGTTGTAAGCTTGATGAAGCTCCTCCTGTAACTCAGCCTTGAAAGATGCCTCATTCGCTCGCTGTTCCAGGCAAATGTTTCTCCTCAATTTTGACCAATTTTTGTTCCGAGCTTCAGCCTTCTTGGATAGGATGGTCCGAAGCCTCTTCATTGGCCCCGGGTCACCGCAGTGCCTAAGTTCTCTTCCTTTGCTTGAAGTTCTCGCTTGAGTTGCGCTATCTCGGCCTCACTCGAAGCAATGAGAGAATCGACGTGGCTCAAGGATGCTGATTTCTCGGGGAGGATAGTCTTAACCTGATTTATTCGGCCTCACTGCACCTTGACCTCGAATTCATTAAGAACTCGAGCGCTATGCCACACATCCAGACGAGGACCCATTCGATTAGCCACATATGATGAAGCACCCGTCGCTTGTAGCTCCCGTAGCTTTTGTAGATCGAGTTCCAGGCGATCAAGATCATCGACAATGGCCTGGGCTAACTCCGGAAAACGGGCGTCCCTTATCAAAACAGTCCGCGGATCAAGGATCGGCCTAAACTGACGGAGGGAGAGCCCTTTATGAAGAAGCTGGTCGATCACCATGTTCATGAGACAGAAAAATGACAGGACTTCAATGCAAATGATGAGCCGATCAGGGTCATCGGCCAAGATCAGCGCCTTAGCCAAATCGTGAAGCTGAGATATATGCCCTGCAAAATAAGACAATGAGCACATCAGAATCTTAAATCATGGACCGGTACAGACGTCCTTAGCTGGATAACTAGTACCTGGCTCAATCGGCACCGTTTCATGGTTTGACGGATCCATTGGAACATGAACCGCCATCGACGATCCATCGCTGCGCTTGGTCTCATGGCACGCTCGTCGTGCATAGCCAAGATGGTAATTAATTCAAGGAGCATCAGAATAAGGAATGCCTGCTAATGACAGAACGAATTGTAGTTGTATTAGTCATAAATGGCTAGTCCTACAATTAATGGAAGAAAGAGCCTATACCTTTAGAGGTATGAACCTCAGCAATCTCGGGGATCTTTGGCTCAGGCGATATATCATCGGGAAGATGATCATCTCGAGGAGAATCATAAGTCAAATCCATTTTGGGGATGTCCATAGGCAAGCCGGCTTCATCAAAATCTTCTAGCGAGAAATCTGACACGAGGAGACAAAGATGAAGAAAATGAAGTTAAGAAACCTGCAACGGGTGGAGATAATTTACCTCCTATAGGGGGCATTGTCTCTTTAACCCCGGTATCCTTATTTGCCTCCTGCAATTTCTCTAAAAGAGCAAGGAGCATAGAGGTAATTAGGGGAGGCACGGGTTCCGAGTCATTTAACTCCTGTACTCACCATCTAAATGGAGTATTACCAATGATAGATGTACCTGGAATTGTTGAATCAGGTCCTACATCGGTAGTCCCATTAATCCCAATGGATTCCACTGAACCTTCCATCATGAACTCAAGCATCTGTTGGGTGAAGCTAGGTTCCTCGAGAGGAGCAAAATCATGGTGAGGGAGATCGAAATCACTCTCGCATCCGCCTGCATAAGAGGTGAATGAATGTGAGTTTTAAACTCGAGGAATTAAGTGCCAGAGGCGATTGAGCATTACTTCCTCCGCTAACGAAGTCATCACCGGTTAAGTCTGTTATGAAAGCTCGCGGATCCACGTGTGTTTTGTGGACTAACTTCTTCCGCTTAACGGCTGGATTTCCAGCTCGAGAGGCACGAAGATCCTCCACTTCACACCATACCGGGTTTACAAAATAATGTCAATAACTCCAAAAGAGGAGAAAGATGAAGAAAGAGGAAATGTGAACAAACCTGGCCCAACATCTTTTTCGTCAGTCTGGTCTTCTCTTGAGTGGTCTTCGATAGAGCTGGATATCTCTTCTCCCCTATTGTTCCGCCTCGACGAAGTCTTACGCCGCCCCGTGGTGACCGAAGCCGCCTCAAGCATCCGAGCATTAGCCTTGAAGTCTCTTCGCCACTAACGCCGAGATACGCCTCACCCGACAGTTCATCACCGCTAATAGCCATGTACAATATAAGAATGTCGGCTCAAGCGGACGATCGGCCTGGGAGGCCCGAACTTGGCACCTTACACCCGTCATACTCCGGCACCGAGGTTCAAACACCGCCTACTAATCCCCATGAGTTCGAAGTTGTCGACGTGGATTTCTGACATAAAGCTGATCATAACCAAATTGGCGAGCGACCGGTAAGGCGATATGGCTCTATGAAACACGATTCCTAGCCCGAAGGTTAAGTAGCTGGCCTAATATTCACAAGCCAATTAAAGCGTACCGACGCCAAGAGAGGTCCGCCACTACTCCGCATCTTTTCATCGATCAAGGACTCGCCGTACTGGCCGGAGAATTAGGGAAAGCACCTAGAGAAAATCCAGCCCTTATGAATCTGTAATTCCCTTCTCGCATCTAAAAGCACTCGTCCCTTCCATTTGCAGCTTTCCAATAATTGCAATAAGGGGATAGAGGATCTGCGATACTGGTCTTTGTCATCATATCGGACGATGAAGGACTAACCAAGCCATCAAGTAAGTATAGGGAGCTCCACCTTTATAAGAGGAATCCGAGCTGACGGCCCATCCTCTACCTGAATAGAGGTGTTAACTATCTGCCGAAGCCCACGATGGATGTTAGCCACCATCACCGGGAGAAGAGAAAGCTTCTTTTTGTGAGCAAGCTGAACTGTAAGATAAAGGACCTCCAAAGGTAAAGCATCACCCGGTGATATGGTACCGCACCTCTTGGCCGAGGCGAGATAACCAGCCAGGAGAGTCGTCGGCTGAATCGGCTTTATGGCATGCCACAGAAATGTCCTGAACTTGGTCCCTGCAGGAAAACCACCTTCGGTACTCCTAGTGGTATAAGAGCGAGCGTTAGAATTCTAAATCAGTTCGTTGATCTCTGAAGGAGAGAGTGGTGCCAATTCACAAATCGCCACCGTAATCGCTTCCGTGATTCTTGAACAAGTAACCTGCAAACTGCTTCACGCTCACTTGCGGCTTACCCTTCTTTGCTAATGGCTCAGTCTGTGCCAAAGCAATGTGATAATGACAAGTGAGATCCCATAAAGTATCGTGACAATCAGGCACACGATCTTTGGTGACTCGATTCCGCGATTGAAGGAAGTACTCTTGGTATAGCATCCTCCCCATCGGTAAGCCCGACACTTGATGCATTTCATGAAGAGCCAATCCTAACTCTCCATGCACGGTCAAAAGGTGTTGAATCCGGATCGTAGAGCTCTAACAAAGACGAAGAAAGGATGAGAGCCGATCGGCAACCCATACATGGTGGCGAATGGCGCATATAAACGCATCGCGTGTAGTTCCTCGCTCCATCGGTGAGTACATAGTTTGTCATTTGAGCCCACGGTGTTTGTCTGAAGAGTGGAGCCAACCGTAAAATCTATATCCTTGCGCAGTGCATCCTCGCCTTCGCAGACGCATTCCTCAATGTATGAGCAGTAGTAAATATATCACCACGGGGTGGTGCATCCAAGCTCAAGACACCGTGACGTAATCCGACAACACGATTACGGTCAGAACTTCGAATCGCCTTGTGGGTAATATACCCACAATGAATGTCGCCACGCTCCTTGCCGCCACGACATCTCACGTGTCACAGCTTGATTCCTTAACTCAACCAACAAGCGATGGCGAGGTATCAGTGGGAGATATAAAAGCCCAACTTCATCTTTATGCAGCCACTGTTCGCTCTCGATAAAAGCCGAATCTGGGTCTTTAATGGAATCCCTGAATAAGTAATCCGTCTTCTTCAAAGGCTGAGTGGAGCTGGTGTCTCTCACGAAGCGGTGCCACCATCACAAAGCTGAGCATTAACGGAACTTCCTTCTTGTATCACCAATGGTCTCAGATGTACCCGTGCAAACCGAGGAGTAACCTAATGTTTAAGGAATATCGGAAGTGGCATAATGCTCATGATTAGCACATTTTAAATACATTTTTATACCCTTATTACCTATGTTATATGAATAAACGATATTACTAATAATCATTTTTATCTTATTTTGCAGATTAATAAAGAAATAATGAATAAAAGCCCAAATGACTCAAATTCTCTGAATTTCTACCAATATTTGAAGCCCAAATCAAGACAAACCAAGGCCCAAGATACCAATTTGATCCAAGAGAAATTCGTGAAGAAAAATCAAGAAAAGACAAATTAGGTTGGAAACCAATCGGTTGACCAACGGTTGGCTAACGGTTGGCTAACGGTTGGATAACCGATCGACCAACCGATCGGTTCCCAACAATTCAGATTAATGGTGGATTTCTCTTCCTTTTGGCTAGGTTTGATCCAATGGTTCACATCAACTCCGTTGGGCTATAAATAGGGGTGAAGGTGAGTGTTTTGAGTGTGAAATATTTTGTAAAACTCCATTTGGAGAGGAGGGTCACTCTTAATTGAGAAGACCTTCCAAAATTGTAACTTTTGTTACACAATAAATGAAATTTTCACCTTCAATTTCCTTTCTCTTCTTCTAATCCAAGGACCAAAGGAGGATTAGATTAAGATCGAGTTGTTGGTTTCTATTTTATTTCTTTTTCATTTTCTTTTTTGCTTTGTAGCTTAGATTTACTTTCATGCATTTAATTTCTTGCAATTTACTTTCTTGCAATTTACTTTCATGCAATTTAATTCCATGCAATTTACTTTCATGCAATGTATTTAATTCTTGTATTTACTTTCTAGAATAGATTTTCCTTTTCTTTAATTCACCTTGAGGCTAGAACCCTCTAGGGAATTACCCTTTTCTAAGTGTGGAGCTAATATTTATGGGATCCCTAGAGATTGTTTGAAACTAGCTAACAAATCCAACTCATTTTCATGAGATTGAGATAAGCTAAGTGGATCTACTCTAGATTCCTCATATCTTTAATTAATCCTCCATACTTTACCTTCTTTATTTTCCTCTTATCCTTGTTTTCATTTGTTTGTCATTTTCCTTTATTTTTGATTTCATTGATTTTATTTCTCTCTCAATCTCATATTCCCTTCATGTGCATATAATCTCAAACCTAGTTTTGTTATTTGCACATAATCACAACCACATTCTCAACTTCATTTTCTCCTCTTTTGCACATAATCCACAATCCACTCTCTTATCTCTCCACATCCACTTTCACCATTTTCTCACTTCCATTTTATTTGTACAATAACTCCTAATTGTCACGCATAATTTGAGAACCAAAACTTGAGCAAAACTCTCCTACTTTCCCGTTCCTCGTGGGATCGATAATCTTTTATACTATAACTTGATAAGGGTTGTATACTTGCAACTAAGGTAATCACTCAAAATTACCCATCAAGTTTTGGCGCTGTCGGGAACGGTGCATAAGTAGGATTTTCATTAAGTTTGGTTTTTATTTTGTGTGTTTTCTTTTGTGTAGGAACTTGGAGCTTGAAGATCAAGAGTTGAAGATTCAAGATTGAAGAATTGCCTCCAACGAGGCTTTGCATTGCTTTTGCGTGGGTAACTTCTCTATCTAGTATTTTCAATTCCACCCTTTAGATAGTTCATATACATTAGAGACAATTAGGATAAAAAATAAATAAATAAATAAAAAATAAAAGGATTTTTTTCCTTGTCGACCCTAATAAACTTCATTTTTTTTATTGTCGACCATAATAAAAAAAAAATAAAAAGATTTTTGTTTTTTTTGCATCCTTTTTAGTTGCTTTTAATTCTTAGGGTTGCATTTCATATAATAGTAGGAATTCACCAAGTGATTTGAGCATCTTGATTTGGCACACACTTGAAAATATCTTAAGGGCAAAACCCATTAATCAAGATAAGGTGAGGGATTTCATCACCCTTTCCTTAGCCCAAAAATCACTAATTCCTCACTATACTTACCCAAGCCTCTTAAAATTTGATTAGACGTTGGCCCCTAAGGATTCGAGCTCATTAAGGAACAAGAAATCCTTAAGTGAACCGTCCAAGTTTATTTGGATTAATTGGTGTCTAAGGCAAGGTTTAGGGGTTGCGTAAGGCGCTCCGAAAGGAAAGAGGTACTTAATTGATCTTTGATCTCCCTCTAGTACTATCCTTACCTGGCTAATTACCCAAGTAAACTTTGATCTTTTCACTAAGGGAATTTTTGGTTAGGAGCTGGTCTAAGTCAAGTTTAGGCTTAACCCTAGAGTTAGGGTGATTGAAAAGTGATTGCCTTGATTTATTTTTTAGTTAGTTTTTCCTTATTTTTTTTCTCATCATCTTCTTAACTTTTTCTCTTATCCTTTTCAAATAAATAAAAAAAATTTTGATTTTGGTGTATGCAAACTTGGGTTAGGGATAATACTAATCGTTTAATTAGTTTTGATTCATCTCTTGAACCAAGCGAAATGGCTAATACCAACCCACCTGTTCTTCAAGATGTTTGTTACCCCACTAGAAATGCAATCCCTCTTGCATAAAACTCCCGAGGTAAATGGAACCAATTTTGAACCGACCGCATTTCATAAACATGCTTCCCAAATTCTTAGAATTGAAACCGAAGGCATACATCTTTATCTCGAATTTGAAGAAGTTTGCCTCATGATCAAGATGAGGGACTTAACGAAGATGCGATCAAACTCCGATTTATTCCATTTGCCCTTAAGGACAAAGCCAAAAATGGTCAGATAGCTTGCCTGATTCCATCTCAACTTGGGGTGAATTTGTAGCAGTTTTCTGAAAAATTCTTTCCTATCCACAAAGCGGTCAAGCTTAGAAACAGCATTCAAAATTTTAAAATTGTCAGGAGAACCTTTTGGAAGTATTTTGACAAATTCAAAGATCTTCTTATCCAATGTCCTCACCATGGTCTTGAAAAGTGGCGATTATGCCAAATCATTTATGAAGGATTGGATTATTCTTCAAAACTTCCTTAGAGTCAATGTGTCAAGGGATTTCATGAAGAAAAATGCCGATGAAGCTTGGGACTTTTAGAGAATTTATCAGAAAACTATGCGATGGGAACAACGTGATTCATCGATTACCCAATCCAATTCTAGAGGTCCTTCCTTAGAGTCAAACATAGCCTCTGAAGCTAAGATGGCTACAATTCTCATGAGTTAGAAACTTTAGAAACCAAAGAGCGAGCTCGGCTCAAATCAATCAAGTTTACGCCTCGAGGTTGTCATAGCTGTCTTTCTACGCCCATGCTTGAGCAATGTCCACTCTTAGGAAATACTCAATCTCTAGAAACGGATGAATGCTACATTCCGACATCAGATTAATGATCCATTTTCTCCAACCTATAATCCGGGTTGGAGAAATCATCCATTTTGCATGGAATCGGGGTAATTTCTCGGAAATCAAAATTTCACTCCCTCTTCAAACCAACAATTCCCTAGGAACCTTGATTTCTTTCAGTTCTCAAACCAATTTTCCACAACCAAATCGGTCATTTCCAAATCGGTTTCCTCATCATCAATCTACAAATCATATTCCTTCAAATGTTGAGAAGCGTCTTAATGTGTTGGAAAGAGGTTTGGAAGCCTTGATTAAAACCTCTACACGGACCACGAACTTGTTGACTCAAACATCTAACACGATGAACTCCTTTATGCAATCAACGGGACAAATTCTCAACTCCAACACTCAAGCCATAGCTAGATTAGAAACCCGGCTTGGTCAACTAGCTAGCTATAAGTGAGAGAGAAAGGATCATTTCGAGTCAACCCGTGACCAATCCAAGCAGCGGGGTCAAGTTCAACTTTCAAGATCAAGTGAATGCAATCCATTCACAACAATCAAATAACGGGTTAATAATCAAATCCTTGAGCGAGAGAATTACGTTGAATACATGCATCTTGAAGCCAACATTTGAAGAACCCTTTGTCAATGAACTTAGATTGTTAGAAAATAGAAAACAACAAGATTTCATTTTTGATGAAATTTTTGTTAATAACGAATCTAAGTTCAAAAAGCATACAACCATTAATACCTACCTTCCATTGCTACAAACATCATTGCAAACCTTGGAATTTTCAGAATTTGAGAACATCATTGATTATATCATCTTGAAATTCTTTAAATTTCGGGGTAGAATTTTCAGCAATAAGGTAGGATTTAATGTAGAATGTGAGCTTCTCATGTTTCATCTTTTATTCTACATTTTATTTTTTGTCCCACAATAATAATAAATTTATTCTTCTCTCATGTGAGAGTTTCTTATTTTTTATTAAAAATAAATAAATATATAAATAAATAAAAATTTTAAAAAAAAAAAAAATTTTGGCTTCACCCCTTATCTTGAAGGTATTTGCAGAATTTTTATCATTGTTGAAGTCGACCGAACAAATGTAAGTGCTTCCATTCTTATCTGTTTTACTTTGTGCATAATAGAATTTGCATTGAGGACAATGCAAAATTTAGGTGTGGGGGTGGGAATTAGTCATTTTATCTTTATCTTAGTTATTTTCCTCTTTTTCTTACCATTTTTATGTCAATTTTCTCTTTTCATCATAAAAAAATAAAAATAAAAAATAGTCACTTGCCAACTTAATAGAGTTGATTAATAATTGATCAATTTGATAGAATTTAAGTCTTCTAATCCTTAGTTAGTTCTATACTCAAGTTTACCTTTTATGACAACTCCAAATAAATTTCTTAAGAAATGATTTTCAAGTAGTATACTTTACTTAAGTTTTAACTTAGATTTTTAATTAAAGTAATGGAATTTTTGCATGCCTAACTTAGAGTTGAAAATAATTTTTCAAGTTGTCTTGATCAAATATTGTTCAGAATATATATACATATACACATATATATATTATACTAACTTAATAAAAGAAGAAAAAATTCTCTTAAAATCATTGGTGGTTCTATTTTACTAAGCCTAAGTTGGTGAGTAATTAAGCAGAGGAGTATTTCTATGCTTAATGACCTAAGCCCAATTGGGTTGGGATTCATTGGCCCAAAACTTCGCTAAATGGTCACTTAGAAAGCCGATTAAAAGAACAAAACCACCAAGGAATAAAGAGTAAAAATAAAAATAAAAAATAATCATACTAACCATGTTTTTGTATATAGTTATATTTGTATATGTTCTTGAAAAATTAAATGGATTAAAAGACTTGAAGTTTGTTAAAACAAAGAGTTAGCATGTTCTTTTCAAAACTTTTAAATTAAATATTTGAGTTAAACTTGGTTTTGTATAACTATAATGGAAGGATTTTTTTAAGAAAATTACATTGGAGTTATGATAAAAGCGTTTTCTTGAGTATTAACCAACTTCAATTGGAATGTTTGAAGATATCAAATGAATTAATTATTTTATTAACTTCTTTAAATTTGCAAGTTGACTGAATTTTGTGGGTATATTCACTGCAAACCCTCACGAGACTACAACTAGTCCACTAGGGTAACCTAGGGGTTTAAAGGCTTGTTGTATCGCTAAATACAACAGCGATTCTGCGAAAGTGAGTTAGGTTTTCTTTTTATTTTCTTTGCTAGAGGACTAGCAAAAGCTTAGGTGTGGGGGTATTTGATTATCACATTTTAATTACATTTTTATACCCTTATTACCTATGTTATATGAATAACGATATTACTAATAATCATTTTTATCTTATTTTGCAGATTAATAAAGAAATAATGAATAAAAGCCCAAATGACTCAAATTCTCGAATTTCTACCAATATTTGAAGCCCAAATCTGAAGACAAACCAAGGCCCAAGATACCAATTTGATCCAAGAGAAATTCGTGAAGAAAAATCAAGAAAAGACAAATTAGGTTGGAAACCAATCGGTTGACCAACGGTTGGCTAACGGTTGGATAACCGATCGGCCAACCGATCGGTTCAAATTTCAGATTAATGGTGGATTTCTCTTCCTTTTGGCTAGGTTTGATCCAATGGTTCACATCAACTCCGTTGGGCTATAAATAGGGGTGAAGGTGAGTGTTTTGAGTGTGAAATATTTTGTAAAACTCCATTTGGAGAGGAGGGTCACTCTTAATTGAAGACCTTCCAAAATTGTAACTTTTGTTACACAATAAATGAAATTTTTCACCTTCAATTTCCTTTCTCTTCTTCTAATCCAAGGACCAAAGGAGGATTAGATTAAGATCGAGGAGTTGTTGGTTTCTATTTTATTTCTTTTTCATTTTCTTTTATTGCTTTGTAGCTTAGATTTACTTTCATGCAATTTAATTTCTTGCAATTTACTTTCTTGCAATTTACTTTCATGCAATTTAATTCCATGCAATTTACTTTCATGCAATGTATTTAATTCTTGTATTTACTTTCTAGAATAGATTTTCCTTTTCTTTAATTCACCTTGAGGCTAGAACCCTCTAGGAATTACCCTTTTCTAAGTGTGGAGCTAATATTAGTGGGATCCTAGAGATTGTTTGAAACTAGCTAACAAATCCAACTCATTTTCATGAGATTGAGATAAGCTAAGTGGATCTACTCTAGATTCCTCATATCTTTAATTAATCCTCCATACTTTACCTTCTTTATTTTCCTCTTATCCTTGTTTTTCATTTGTTTGTCATTTTCCTTTATTTTTGATTTCATTGATTTTTATTTCTCTCTCAATCTCATATTCCTTCATGTGCATATAATCTCAAACCTAGTTTTGTTGTTATTTGCACATAATCTAACCACATTCTCAACTTCATTTTCTCCTCTTTTGCACATAATCCACAATCCACTCTCTCTTATCTCTCCACATCCACTTTCACTATTTTCTCACTTCCATTTTATTTGTACAATAACTCCTAATTGTCACGCGCATAATTTGAGAACCAAAACTTGAGCAAAACTCTCCCTACTTTCCCGTTCCTCGTGGGATCGATAATCTTTTATACTATAACTTGATAAGGGTTGTATACTTGCAACTAAGGTAATCACTCAAAATTACCCATCAGCTCACCACAGCGTCCATCAATCGCATGAGGAGGGAACGCTCCAGAAGGATACTCAACTGCAAAGGAGTGATCAAAATTCGTTAAATCCAACCATGAAGGATATCGTAAAAAGCAGCGTAGGGCATAGAACTCATCTCATAAACCTGTGAGATGGAGTCACGACCTTATAACGGGTGAAATGATTTCGGCCACATTATGCACGCATAGGACAACACATAATGTCGCACACATGAAAGCGACAGTATACCCCATCTGACGTGACATAATACGTCATAGAATCGCCCCCATAAGATAGGAGTTGACTAAGCAAAGCCTATCTTTTAAGCGACGACCCTCACATAGGAGAATCGCGGCTCTTTTAAGCGACGACCCTCACGAAGGAGAATCGCGGCTCTTTTAAGCGACGACCCTCACAAAGGAGAATCGCGGCTTTGCCCAGCTTGCCTCACAAAGGAAAACAAAGTGGGAATGCAATAAACCAAATGCGGGTGTTGGATGCATTGAGAGGTGGGAAAACTCACCAGAAAGTGATGGAGGCGCTGAATGCGGAAGCGACGCGTTGGCTCCTCGAACCGCGGGATCTCCTTGATGACATCTCGACACGCAAGAGGAATCATCTGAGTCGAATCGAAATACAAAAGGGGAATTGTGAAGTCAGAACAAAAATCCTAAGAGAGCATATGGGATTTCTTGGTCGAATTTGAATTGAACCTACAAGGAGCATATGCACGGGCATCGGGTTTGATTCTTGCTCGAAAACCTCTCCTAACCAAATTTGGCCGTAAAATGACCAAAATACCCCTGAGACCAGGTTGAAATTTTTGCCACATAGGTCACCTTCAAGTCTAAAAATTTTAGCCACCCAAATAGCCCTCAAACCCGAAGTTTTGGGGCTATTTTTGCACAAAACCCCCCGAATTTCAACCCTTTTGCACAAAACCCCCTGAATTTCAGCTACAACTTGCATATAACCGCCCCCCCCAAATTTTAGCCAAAACAAAAATTCAAGAATTCCCAGTGATTATTGGCATACCAACCCTCCAAAAGATAGTCCAATTTTTGCACAAAAGCCCCTCAAACTTCAGCCCTCTTTCTCATGACCAAAAGCCTTCAAACTTCATGCAATTTCACCCCCAAAAACCCTAATTTCACGTGTGCAATTAAAACCCTAATTTTTTGCACATCTACCCCCTGATTTGCATGATGAAATAAAGATCAAATATGCAAGAGTTATAAGGGTTTACCTGAAGAAAAGCTCGAGCTTAAATCTGAAAGAAAGTGCTCGAAAGACTTGAAGGAGCATAAAAAGCATCACATTTGGAGGAACCTTGAATCGGCACGTAGAAAGGCTTTGATCTTTGATGTTCTTGGAGTTTGAGGGAGATGAGGTGAGAAAAAAGAAACGAGAGAAAAGAAGGGGTTTGATCAGTAGGAACTAGAGAGAGAAGAGAGAGGGAGGGCGAACTTGAAAAAGAAAGAAGAAAGAGGGGGCCGGCCATATTTATAGGGAGAGGGTTTTATTTAGGCCCAAACCCAATAGAAGAAGGAAAGAAGAAAAGAAAGAAACCTAGTTGTAGGGTTTGACCAAACCAAGTTGTGGTGGGTATGGAATCCTAAACCTAATCAAAGAAGACTTGGAAACCTATTCAAAGACTTGGAAACCTAATCAAAGAAGACTTGGAAACCTAATCAAAGAAGACTTGGAAACCTAATCAAAGAGACTTGGAAACCTAATCAAAGAGGATTTGAAATCCCGGTCATAGCGAGTTTGGAATCCCGGTCCCAGCGAGTTTCGGCAATCCCAATCAGCCGAGTTTGGTTATCCAGTCTAGCGAGTTTGGAATCCCGGTCTAGCAGGGATTTGGAATCCCGGTCCCAGCGAGTTTGGGAATCCTAGTCCCAGCGAGTTTTATCAATCCTAGTCCCAGCGAGTTTGGGAATCCTAGTCCCAGCGAGTTTGGGAATCCTAGTCAATGAGGATATCGGCAGGATTCGGCCAATCCTAGTCAAAGTAGGATTCGACCAAACTCAAATTCCCATCAGTTTTCTCTCTCCCACACGAGGTTGTCACCCATCAAGGGTCAATTCTCATATGGTTCGAGTTGTACAAACCCTAATCCTACTCCAACCAGGTATACGAGTATAAACTATTTCCTAATTTTTGGCGAGAAGTTCCTGGAAAATAGTTTTATATTCTTAAGGATAACTCGTCAACCCCCAATTTCCTTCCACGGGCATACTCCAATAAGGTATACGAGTATAAACTATTTCCTATTTTGGCGAGAAGTTCCTGAAAAATATCTTAAGGATAACTCGACCACCTCTGAATGGGTATATGAGGATAAACTAATTCGAAACTCCGATTGGGCCATGAGTATAAGCGTGTTGACACCCGATAGCGTCATGTCGCCGATTGAAGGTTGAATGTCAAGGGAAAATTGCTGACGCCAATCAACGCGTCGCATCTCAAGGAAAATTCCTCCCGCTGTGGTCAATCCTGCAATGAGCGTCACAATGGAGAGTTCACCTGTTAAAGGGCAAATCCCCAATTTCCTACCACTGTGGTTAGGCCTACGCCAAACGACGCATCGGAGAATTCACCAATTTAAGGCTAAGCCTCTTGAAATATGAAGTTGGATGGTCAGTTCGACGACAACTCACCAGCACGAGCTAAAGCAAATAGTTCATTCATCAGCTTCGATTCAAGACTTCAACAGCGGTCAGACAATAAATGCGACATGCGACACTTTCGATCATCCTACAAAATCTTGGATAGTGCGAAAGAATTGGAGAAATCAAGATTGAAGCCATTTTAGTCCGTTATACGGTGAAGGTTGGGGCCTATCATATCAAAGTATTCCGGCTTCTTCTATAAAGAGCAATGCAGAAACACTTTGGAGGGTATCTGTAGGTGTTGAAAATTGCCTATCGGCTCGAACCACGGCTTGTGATAAGGAGTTGACGATCGGCGAGCCATACGACGACATAACGGTGAACCGTCGATATACAACAACAAGTCACCGCGATGCCAATGCATAAAGCGAGTCGGCCTTGACACATAAAGCGAGTCGGCGTAACACATAAAGCGAGTCGTGAAGCGTCAAGTCAATAAACCAAGTCGACGAAGTGCATAAAACAAGTCGACAAAGCGTCCGAGGCTAATAAAGCGACGAATCGCGTGCGAACGAAGGGATGAACCCGATTTTGAAGCTCCGGATCAGCGAGAATCGATAAACCTGAATCGAATAGGACTCGGAACACCGGAAAATGGTGAAAACACCAGAAAATGGCGCACTTGGGTGACTCGGCCGAAACCGAGCCACTTGCAAGTGGCTATGCGGGCCTCGGGCCCAGTTTCGACCCGTTATCCACTTTTGGAGGCTATAAATATGAGGTGCAAGGCTCATTTGCACAGATCCGAGAATTTTTGGGAGGACGAGGAAGCTCTGCCAGATCAAGATCTGAGTTTTGGCGATAAAGGCGACGCTTTTGAAGATCCAGATCAAGCTTTCGAGGAGGCGATCAACTTCGACATCAGATCTACATCGTTTCCTCGAGATTAAACCTTGTTTTGATCTCGAGAAGAGCTTTGATTTCTTTTGGTCGATCTCATTTGCTTCGGGCTCTTGTTTCCTTCGTGAAATAACCCCTTTTGATCGTGTAGATCTCGCCGCGGATCCGTTACATTGGTCCACGGACGGAAAAAGTCCGACACGAGCAAAGACACCGCAAGCAAGAAGGACGTCGCGGATCCCGCGTTTGTTTTAGGGAGATAAAGTTATAATTTTTATTTCATTGTTCATTGTAAAGCCTTATAAAAAGGCGATCTTTTTCTGAATCTTGTTTGTAACTCCATAAAGGTGTAACAGATTCGAATCAATGACAATCATACCAACTTTCATGAAACAGTAGTGGTGTGGAGCGGCATGTGGCGGATCACGGGTTGGTGTTGGCGTGGGGCGGCGGGTGGCTACTTGAGGTGATAGGAACGAGAGAGAGAGAAAAAGAGATGGAGATGAAATTTGAGTACGAGGTTTGGCTTTTCAAAATATAATATATTATATACATATATATAGGGTTAGGGTTAGGGTTAGGGTTAGGGTTAGGGTTAGGGTTAGGGTTAGGGTTAGGGTTAGGGTTAGGGTTAGGGTTAGGGTTAGGGTTAGGGTTAGGGTTAGGGTTAGGGTTAGGGTTAGGGTTAGGGTTAGGGTTAGGGTTAGGGTTAGGGTTAGGGTTAGGGTTAGGGTTAGGGTTAGGGTTAGGGTTAGGGTTAGGGTTAGGGTTAGGGTTAGGGTTAGGGTTAGGGTTAGGGTTAGGGTTAGGGTTAGGGTTAGGGTTAGGGTTAGGGTTAGGGTTAGGGTTAGGGTTAGGGTTAGGGTTAGGGTTAGGGTTAGGGTTAGGGTTAGGGTTAGGGTTAGGGTTAGGGTTAGGGTTAGGGTTAGGGTTAGGGTTAGGGTTAGGGTTAGGGTTAGGGTTAGGGTTAGGGTTAGGGTTAGGGTTAGGGTTAGGGTTAGGGTTAGGGTTAGGGTTAGGGTTAGGGTTAGGGTTAGGGTTAGGGTTAGGGTTAGGGTTAGGGTTAGGGTTAGGGTTAGGGTTAGGGTTAGGGTTAGGGTTAGGGTTAGGGTTAGGGTTAGGGTTAGGGTTAGGGTTAGGGTTAGGGTTAGGGTTAGGGTTAGGGTTAGGGTTAGGGTTAGGGTTAGGGTTAGGGTTAGGGTTAGGGTTAGGGTTAGGGTTAGGGTTAGGGTTAGGGTTAGGGTTAGGGTTAGGGTTAGGGTTAGGGTTAGGGTTAGGGTTAGGGTTAGGGTTAGGGTTAGGGTTAGGGTTAGGGTTAGGGTTAGGGTTAGGGTTAGGGTTAGGGTTAGGGTTAGGGTTAGGGTTAGGGTTAGGGTTAGGGTTAGGGTTAGGGTTAGGGTTAGGGTTAGGGTTAGGGTTAGGGTTAGGGTTAGGGTTAGGGTTAGGGTTAGGGTTAGGGTTAGGGTTAGGGTTAGGGTTAGGGTTAGGGTTAGGGTTAGGGTTAGGGTTAGGGTTAGGGTTAGGGTTAGGGTTAGGGTTAGGGTTAGGGTTAGGGTTAGGGTTAGGGTTAGGGTTAGGGTTAGGGTTAGGGTTAGGGTTAGGGTTAGGGTTAGGGTTAGGGTTAGGGTTAGGGTTAGGGTTAGGGTTAGGGTTAGGGTTAGGGTTAGGGTTAGGGTTAGGGTTAGGGTTAGGGTTAGGGTTAGGGTTAGGGTTAGGGTTAGGGTTAGGGTTAGGGTTAGGGTTAGGGTTAGGGTTAGGGTTAGGGTTAGGGTTAGGGTTAGGGTTAGGGTTAGGGTTAGGGTTAGGGTTAGGGTTAGGGTTAGGGTTAGGGTTAGGGTTAGGGTTAGGGTTAGGGTTAGGGTTAGGGTTAGGGTTAGGGTTAGGGTTAGGGTTAGGGTTAGGGTTAGGGTTAGGGTTAGGGTTAGGGTTAGGGTTAGGGTTAGGGTTAGGGTTAGGGTTAGGGTTAGGGTTAGGGTTAGGGTTAGGGTTAGGGTTAGGGTTAGGGTTAGGGTTAGGGTTAGGGTTAGGGTTAGGGTTAGGGTTAGGGTTAGGGTTAGGGTTAGGGTTAGGGTTAGGGTTAGGGTTAGGGTTAGGGTTAGGGTTAGGGTTAGGGTTAGGGTTAGGGTTAGGGTTAGGGTTAGGGTTAGGGTTAGGGTTAGGGTTAGGGTTAGGGTTAGGGTTAGGGTTAGGGTTAGGGTTAGGGTTAGGGTTAGGGTTAGGGTTAGGGTTAGGGTTAGGGTTAGGGTTAGGGTTAGGGTTAGGGTTAGGGTTAGGGTTAGGGTTAGGGTTAGGGTTAGGGTTAGGGTTAGGGTTAGGGTTAGGGTTAGGGTTAGGGTTAGGGTTAGGGTTAGGGTTAGGGTTAGGGTTAGGGTTAGGGTTAGGGTTAGGGTTAGGGTTAGGGTTAGGGTTAGGGTTAGGGTTAGGGTTAGGGTTAGGGTTAGGGTTAGGGTTAGGGTTAGGGTTAGGGTTAGGGTTAGGGTTAGGGTTAGGGTTAGGGTTAGGTTCCATCTTCTTCTTAGGATCCTTGGTTCCTCTAAGTACCTTAAAGAAAGGGAGGCTTCTGCACTTTGGAGGAAGTGCCCCAAAGCGGCTATCTTGCTATTGAGTGTTAGCGGTAAAAGTCGGGATGATTGTCATTGATTTGAATTTGTTTCTGACTTCTTTTGCCTACAACAAAATTCAAAAGAAATTGCCTTTTATTTTAAAGTACAATGAAAATCAAAAAGATTGCGACTTCTTCCTAAACAAACCACGAGGATCTGTTATGTCGAGGTCACCGCTTGCGTGGAGTTCTTTGCTGTCTTGGGGACTTTTGTGTCCGTGGACCACAGCGCAATTCGATCGGTAGGGCAGGGTTACGGAACTCTGAGATGTAAAGGGGCTCGTTTCACGAAGAAGCGAAGCGCTGAGGGATCACACTCACGAAGGAGAGGATCGCTGGCGGGTGAGATCTACTAGGAGAAATCCTGGCTATCCACGAGATTAAGGCGAAGCTTAATCTAGAGGGTATCTGTAGTTCGACCGAATTCGGTTACCTTTGCTTATAGATCGGCGTCATTTGGACTTGAGCTCGCCGGTGCTTTCGAACCGTCGCCGATTACTCGTAGATCTCATAAGAATTCTTGAAGTCAGAGCTCTTCCAAATCACCAAAATCCAAGCCTCAGGAAGCCTTGAAATCCCCAAATCCAAGACCTCCCCACCTTCAAGACCCCCTATTTATACAAAAGGGGATGTCTTGTGACCAAGTGGCTCGGCCACTTGGCGAGCACCTCGGCCAAGTTGGCGAGGTGGCTCGGCCACTTGGCGAGCACCTCGACCAAGTTGGCGAGGTGGCTCGGCCACTTGGCGAGCACCTCGGCCAAGTTGGCGAGGTGGCTCGGCCAAAGTGGTAGAGCCACCTTGGCCATTTGGTAGAGGTGTGCCTCAGCGTCGCTTTTCATTTGTTTAGCCGTTTCTCCGTCGATTCTTTCGGTCTTAGGGCTTAGTTTTGCTCGGTGATGTCGCCGTTGGGTTTGAGTCCGTGTCCGATCAACTTTGAGCTCAAGCGGCTCGTTTGCATCGGCGGACTAAATGCGGTTGATTCCGTCTCATCGGCGTTTGAGTTTAATCAACTTCGACGCGTCGTTTCATTGGCTCGTGCGTCTTGCCGACTTACTTCATGTGCTCGTCGACTTCGCTCTGGCGTTTTGCGGCGTGATGCATTTTCGCGGCGTCGGTTTGTCGAATGGATGCGTCGGTTGTCAACCCATCGTCCGCGAGTTTCGTTCGAGATGCGATAAGCAATTTTTATGCCTCTGAGATACCCCTCCAAAGCGTCTCGGTCTCGATTCTTGATGAGTGCAGGATGCTTTGGACATGATGATTCCGGCCTTGATCGGTGAGGGTCCCAAAGATAGCTTCAAATCTTGATTCTTCGGATCATCGGTTCTTTGTAGGATTCTGATAAGATCCGCGGTCTTTGCATTTATTGTCGACCGCTTGTTATCTTGACTTCGAAGCTGGTGGGTGAGTTTTGTTTGTAACTTCGTGTCGGTTGGTGGTTGTTTGACTAACCATCGATTTTGGACTTCTCGGTATGTCGTGAACTCCTTGTTGGCAGCGTTGGTATGTCGAATACATGGAACTTCATAACCATCACTTTCGGCTAATTCCTCCATCATGGCGTGTGTTGTTGGTTTAACTTCTGGCGGGAGGATATGATTATCCGATGTCAACATGACTTTCACTCTTCATCAGTTATCCCTCTCTTGGAGATTATGGTGGGAGGACATTAAGGGTTCTTAGAGTTATCCTTAAGAATATGGATTTATTCTCCGGGAACTCCTCGTTGAAATTTTGGAAATAGTTTATACTCGTAATCCTAGTTGGGTAGGATTAGGCGTAGCGTTGATCGGCGTCGATGCAATCCATACGATCGAGTTATCCTAAGAATATTTTTGTGAAAATATTCTTAGAACTCTCGATAAATTAGGAAGCGGTTTATACTTCGTAATCCTAGTTGGAGTAGGATTAGGCGTAGCGTTGATGTCGATGCAATCCATACGATCGAGTTATCCTAAGAATATTTTTGTGAAAATATTCTTAGGAACTTCTCGATAAATTAGGAAGCTTGATTTATACTCGTAATCCTAGTTGGAGTAGGATTAGGCGACGCGTTGATCGGCATCGATGCAATCCGCGGGGTGTTATCCTGCCGAATAAATCTTCAGAATTTTTCCAAATATAGCGGAGGGAGTAGGGGTCAATCAACGGACTGATTTGGCATTATTTTGGCATCCAATTAGGGTTCTAATTAGGACTCCTAATTAGGGGCTGATTAGAGTCCTAATTGGAATTGATTTGGGCCCCAATTAGAATTCCTACTTCTTGCCAAATAAGAGTCCTTGTTCAAGAGGATTGGGTTCATATGGGATTGTTATAAATACCCATACTCCTCCTCCTTGATGACCTAGGCGGCCCCTTCTCGTGGTTTGCTCTTGTTTTCATCTTGCTTCGCCGTCTTTTCATCTTGATCAACAAGGTATGCATCACGAGGGTTTTGTAAATTCTTTTTCTTCTTTTCTTCTCTTTTTTTTTGTGCGGTGGCGGACCCGGGACCGAGGCACGATCAGTGAACGGCGGATGGCGGCCCGGCCAGGCGCCAGCGCCCTCGAAGCGCCAGCGCCAGCGCCCTCGAAGCGCCAGCGCCCTCGAAGCGCCAGCGCCCTCGAAGCGCCAGCGCCAGCGCCAGCGCCAGCGCCAGCGCCAGCGCCCTCGAAGCGCCAGCGCTGCCAGGCTGGCTGGTCGCCAGCGCCCTCGAAGCGCCAGCGCCAGCGCCAGCGCCCTCGAAGCGCCAGCGCCCTCGAAGCGCCAGCGCCCTCGAAGCGCCAGCGCCCTCGAAGCGCCAGCGCCCTCGAAGCGCCAGCGCCCTCGAAGCGCCAGCGCCCTCGAAGCGCCAGCGCCCTCGAAGCGCCAGCGCCCTCGAAGCGCCAGCGCCAGCGCCCTCGAAGCGCCAGCGCCCTCGAAGCGCCAGCGCCCTCGAAGCGCCAGCGCCCTCGAAGCGCCAGCGCCCTCGAAGCGCCAGCGCCCTCGAAGCGCCAGCGCCCTCGAAGCGCCAGCGCCCTCGAAGCGCCAGCGCCAGCGCCAGCGCCCTCGAAGCGCCAGCGCCCTCGAAGCGCCAGCGCCCTCGAAGCGCCAGCGCCCTCGAAGCGCCAGCGCCAGCGCCCTCGAAGCGCCAGCGCCCTCGAAGCGCCAGCGCCCTCGAAGCGCCAGCGCCCTCGAAGCGCCAGCGCCCTCGAAGCGCCAGCGCCCTCGAAGCGCCAGCGCCAGCGCCAGCGCCAGCGCCCGTGAAGCGGAATATATTGCGCTTGGATCATGCGGTTATATTTATCGTTCTCGGGTGTTTATCTGGATGAAATCGTCATACCGTTATAAGGTAAATGACTCAATCTATGTAAGATGAATTCAGCGCCATTTACTAGCGAGTATTTTCGATTTGGTTGATTATTCCTCGGGAGCTTTTCCGACCCTCTGCGGTCGATGGGCGTCATAGTGACTATTATTCCATGTGTGATGATCCGCGATTTCTATCTACGCCTCGATTTGCGCTGGGACATCGGCGGAGCGATCAGTGTTTGAGGGAGTTCAGCGTTCTCCGACGATTGGTCACCGATCGCCGCTCGTAGGGGCGCCGGCTCACGAACCTGCGAAAGGCAGTTATCTATTGGCTTCGGTTAAGGATCGGATCTGACTCTTATCGAGTGAGAGGTGGTTGAACAAAGGCGGCGGAGGCCCTTTGTATATTCCCGGATACCTCGTCGGCTCGTTGACCGACCTTAGACACCATCTTTGTGACCGCGGTATGTCATGGCGTTTGACGAGCATGATCATATTCATTGTGGGTTTATTACCCGGCCGGTTCGGGTTGAGCGAGGAATCGTGTCGTCGGCCTTCACCACAGGGTTGTAGAGTTTGGACACACCGCCCGTGATGAGCTTTTCGTTCTGCCTCAACTTTGAGGAATCGCCTTGCTAAATTGGGCGAGATGCGTCGTCGATCATAGATTCTTGGTGGGTACACTTTCGTCAAGTAAGCTTGGTGGGGTCGCTGACGCTTCGTCCTCGGCCGATGGGATGGAGAACCGTGCTTGCGGTGCGTATTGGCGATTAGTGCCACCATGTATGGCCTTCAATCGGTGTCAACCATTTCTTCACCTTATTGAGCTTTATAATCCGGACTTCGAATCGTTTTCACTAAACATGGCGAGTTGGGGTTGGCTTTGCATGAGATGTACCGTATTTCAGGTCTACCCATGGGGAAGATGCTATATCGAGTACTTTCCCTCAATCGAGGCGAGCGGTGAAGAGCATACGCCCGTCGTTATAAGACTTTATGGGATCTCACTTGTCATTACTATATAGCTCGGCCCAATCGAACCTTAGCTAAGAGGAAATCGCGGTGAGTGCGAAGCGATTCGCCAATTACTTGTTCCGGCATTTGGAGGACAAATGCGGCGAGGAAATATGTGAACTATCACGCTCACTCCTTGAAGGTTAATGAACTGATCGAGAAGTCGAGGCTAACTTCGTATACACTCGGCTATGCCAAAGAAGGCTTTCCTTGGGGACCAAGTTCGCGACCTTTACGTGGCATGCGGTGAAGCCTATCGGTAGGCAACTCTTCTAGCGGGCTATCTTGCAATCTGGCTCAAGAAGTGTGTGGTTCCATATCAATCGATGATGCTTTACCTTTGGAGGTCCTTTATCCTGCGGTTCAACTTCGCCCACAGAAGGAACTCTCTCTCCTTCGGTGATGGTGGCGGTATTCACCGTGGATTGCGGCATATAGTTCGGCGTTTACCCGAGAGAAAGGGCGAGCCATCATCGCATCCCTTCCGTCAGAGTAGAGCTCCCATATACCTATTTGATGACTGGTTGGTCCTTCATCGTCCGACATGATGTCGGCACGGGTTCCACAGTTAGTCTACTCCTTTCTTACGGTTGGTAGAGGATTGCGGATGGAAGGCGTGGTTTTGCGAGATCAAGAAGCAGTCTGATTCACAAAGGGTGGATCTTTTCGGATGTTTTCCTCGATTCTCGGTCAATATGGTGAGTCCTTGGTCGGCGAGGAGGTGCGAACCTGGCGGAACTTCACTTAACATTGGCTATTTCAATTGGCTAGTGAATATCGGGCGGGGTATCTCACCTTCGAGTAAATGAGGAATGCTTCCTTGAGCCTTATTTTCCTGTCGTTTTGCTTTCGCCCGGTTCGGTTCGACCAACTTTATGTTGGGAACCCGAACCGGCGACTCGGACTTCGAGGTGGACTTGTGGATGGCCGAGCATGGTTATGGGCGTCATGGGGTGTACGGTGCTAGGTTGATCTCAGAGCTCGGACCGTCGGTGGAGTCGACATTCCTCTATTGTAGTTGGCTATTAGTAGCTAATGAGTCAGTCCTGTGAGGGCCATCTCGAATCTGGTAGCGAAGCATCGTTGCGAGCGGCTCGAACACTCAAGATCTTAGGTCAAGTTCGGAGGAAGCGTAGGCAATCTCATCCAGATTGGTGAGGGAATTCCACGACTCAGTCTTTGGGACTTTAGAAGAGGACCAAGCGTCTTTGCGAACCTCGGTACTCTCTCTTTTTCCCCTTCGTTTTCTCATCCTTTCCATTAGAGTTCTCATCCAATTGAATTTTCGGGAAAAGCTGTTGAAGAAGAAGAATTTCAACCCTCTCAAGGGTTAAGCGAAAGAGGTTAGCCCATAAGAATCGCGTGAATCCTCGGTCCTTTGATATAGACTTGACGGTAATGTTCGGTCGGTGGCGGAGGTAATAATTCAAGTGACAAAATTTGAAATTTTGACTTTTGAAGGTGACATTTCTCGTTAGCATGCGAGGGGTTCTAGGGATTATGATCGGCTTTGATTTTGATCACCACAATTCTGCGAGCCCGGTTACGCTCATCTTGAGCCAGTTTTACTCAACAAATGTATGGAGCTATGGCGGAAGAGGCGATGTAGGACCTGATCCGGTGGACCGGTACATCTAACATCGATAATTCCTCTTACGGGTGGCAAATCACGAGAATGGAATGACTTCGGGATTTGTACCCCACTAATTGCCTCTTTGCTTTTGTTCTTTTAGAGATCGCGGGGAGACAAATGCACAAACCGAGACTAGGCGACTAATCACACCGTAGGAGGTAAGTAACTTTACCTAGTGTTTGCCTTAATTGCATTCGCCTTCCTAATGCTTTCTTTTTTTAGAATTCTCCATGGAAGATTTAGTGGGATCAGTTTATATGGCAACACTTCCATGGATGACTTGCTCTGGCGCTTGGTCACAAGATGGAGATACCCTTGGTGAGGATTTGCAGAAGCTACTATCCTGAAGAAGGTATGAACTTTCCCTTGATTAATTATAGGACCGGCCGTTTGGCCAATACTACTATAATTAAAAGAAGGCTGAGACATTCCATTAGATGCGTGGTGGGTACCCCTCTTTCGTCGCTTTCTCGAATCGGCTACCACGGCGACCGTTGAGATAGATGAGCACTGCGAGGGCTCATTTGCGGTTGGCGACATCGGCGATAGATCGCCTCACGGTAGACTTCGCTAGCCTCTGAAGCTACAGAAGGAGGCGGGTGAGGTCTTTTAGCCAATAAATTTTAAGCCCATTTCTTCTTTGAAAATTCTAAAGTCCTCTTTTCTTACGTGCGAGCCTACATCTCGACTCCATGACTGGCGAGGCGTTGATGGTGGATGAAGATCCATCCCATCTTATTATCTGTTTGGAAATCGCTCATTCTTTTCTTTGGTGAACCTTGTGATCGAAAAGGTCCTTCATGGCGGGCTTTCTCTTCATCGATTCGGACCAACTGCTTGACCCGGATGGCTTTGATACGGGATATGGGTTACCAGTGGCTCGAGCCATTGTTGATGATCTCGCCCATCACGGAGGGGCGGCTCGAGGAGGCAACCATGAAGACGAACACCGATGAGGAGTCCTTGAGCGAGTTGCGGGAAGAACTTCGACCGGGCTTACAATGGTGAAGTGTCACCATTTCGAACAACAAATCCTTTGTCATAGACTTGATATTTAAGCGGTTGTAGCTCCTTTTATATTTGCTTCAAATGAATAAGATCCATTCCTTTCATTGTTTATTATGATTCTTTTACTTCCTCGAAATAATTAACCATAATACTTATAGGATTTTGGCAAACCCTCGACCATCAGCGGGTTTGATTAGCCTTTACCAACTACCGTTTGAGTTGGGCTAGCGTCGCGGATTATCGGATCCGTTCCGCGCGTGGCGTTATGCTAAAGAATGAAACTCTTCTAGACTTGTTGCTATGATATCGAATACATAGGCCATTACTCTTTTACGGGCAAGAGACCACCCGACAGCGTGTGGCGTTGGCTTTATCCTTCTTAGGCCGGGATAAAATGCCCGAATCGAACTCACGGTGTCTTCTTCAATGGGAGAAAGACTAAACCCGACAGCGTGTGGCGTTGGCTTTATCCTTCTTAGGCCGGGATAAAATGCCCAGTCGAACTCGGTGTCTTCTTCAATGGGAGAAAGACTAAGCCGACAGCAGCGTGTGGCGTTGGCTTTATCCTTCTTAGGCCGGGATAAAATGCCCGAATCGAACTCGGTGTCTTCTTCAATCGGAAAAAGACTAAGCCGACAGCAGCGTGTGGCGTTGGCTTTATCCTTCTTAGGCTTGGGATAAAATGCCCGAATCGAACTCGGTGTCTTCTTCAATGGGAGAAAGACTAAGCCGACAGCAGCGTGTGGCGTTGGCTTTATCCTTCTTAGGCTTGGGATAAAATGCCCGAATCGAACTCGGTGTCTTCTTCAATCGGAAAAAGACTAAACCCGACAGCGTGTGGCGTTGGCTTTATCCTTCTTAGGCGGGATAAAATGCCCGAATCGAACTCACGGTGTCTTCTTCAATCGGAAAAAGACTAAACCCGACAGCGTGTGGCGTTGACTTTAGGGTTATTAGCCAACCCCGACCTTCAGCGGGTTTGATTAGCCTTTACCAACCAGTTTGAGTTGGGCTGGCGTCGCGGATTATCACGGATCCGTTCCGCGCGTGGCGTTATGCTAAAGAATGAAACTCTTCTAGACTTGTTGCTATGATATCGAATACATAGGCCATTACTCTTTTACGGGCAAGAGACCACCCGACAGCGTGTGGCGTTGGCTTTATCCTTCTTAGGCTTGGGATAAAATGCCCAGTCGAACTCGGTGTCTTCTTCAATCGGAAAAAGACTAAGCCGACAGCAGCGTGTGGCGTTGGCTTTATCCTTCTTAGGCCGGGATAAAATGCCCGAATCGAACTCGGTGTCTTCTTCAATCGGAGAAAGACTAAGCCGACAGCAGCGTGTGGCGTTGGCTTTATCCTTCTTAGGCCGGGATAAAATGCCCAGTCGAACTCGGTGTCTTCTTCAATCGGAGAAAGACTAAGCCGACAGCAGCGTGTGGCGTTGACTTTAGGGTTATTAGCCAACCCCGACCTTCAGCGGGTTTGATGAGCCTTTACCAACTACCGTTTGAGTTGGGCTAGCATGTAGATTATCTAAATCCGTTCTACACACAGCGTTGTGCTAAAGAATGAAACTCTCTTAGGCTTAATGCTACGATGTTGAATCGTAGGCTTTGTCTTTTGTCACGGGAATTGACTACGACAGCGTGGTAGGCGTTGGCTTTATCCATTCTTAGGCTTGGGATAAAATGCCCCGAGTCGAACTCGGTGTCTTCTTCAATGGGAGAAAGACTAAGCCGACAGCAGCGTGTGGCGTTGGCTTTATCCTTCTTAGGCCGGGATAAAATGCCCGAATCGAACTCACGGTGTCTTCTTCAATGGGAGAAAGACTAAACCCGACAGCAGCGTGTGAAGCGTTGGCTTTATCCTTCTTAGGCCGGGATAAAATGCCCCAAGATGAATCTTGGTGTCTTCTTCAATGGGAGAAAGACTAAACCCGACAGCGTGTGGCGTTGGCTTTATCCTTCTTAGGCTTGGGATAAAATGCCCGAATCGAACTCGGTGTCTTCTTCAATGGGAGAAAGACTAAACCCGACAGCGTGTGGCGTTGGCTTTATCCTTCTTAGGCTTAGGATAAAATGCCCGAATCGAACTCACGGTGTCTTCTTCAATCGGAGAAAGACTAAGCCGACAGCAGCGTGTGGCGTTGGCTTTATCCTTCTTAGGCGGGATAAAATGCCCCAGTCGAACTCGGTGTCTTCTTCAATGGAGAAAGACTAAACCCGACAGCGTGTGGCGTTGGCTTTATCCTTCTTAGGCGGGATAAAATGCCCCGAGTCGAACTCGGTGTCTTCTTCAATCGGAAAAAGACTTCGAGTGACCTTGATCGGACAACACGATGCGAAAATCGGCGCATACCTTCGGTCGGCTACCTAAGATGAAGATGGAACTAAGAGTGGGATCTCCACTCCGAGAACGAAAAGACTTCGAGGCGACCTTGATCGGACAACACAGTCACGAAAATCGGCGCATACCTTGATCGGCTACCTAAGATGAAGATGGAACTAAGAGTGGGATCTCCACTCAGAAGCGAAAAGACTTCGAGGTGACCTTGATCGGACAACTGATGCGAAAATCCGGCGCATACCTTCGGTCGGCTACCTAAGATGAAGATGGAACTAAGAGTGGGATCTCCACTCAGAAGCGAAAAGACTTCGGTGACCTTGATCGGACAACACAGTGCGAAAATCCGGCGCATACCTTCGGTCGGCTACCTAAGATGAAGATGGAACTAAGAGTGGGATCTCCACTCCGAGAACGAAAAGACTTCGGTGACCTTGATCGGACAACACGATGCGAAAATCCGGCGCATACCTTCGGTCGGCTACCTAAGATGAAGATGGAACTAAGAGTGGGATCTCCACTCAGAAGCGAAAAGACTTCGGTGACCTTGATCGGACAACACAGTGCGAAAATCCGGCGCATACCTTCGGTCGGCTACCTAAGATGAAGATGGAACTAAGAGTGGGATCTCCACTCCGAGAACGAAAAGACTTCGGTGACCTTGGTCGGACAACACGATGCGAAAATCCGGCGCATACCTTCGGTCGGCTACCTAAGATGAAGATGGAACTAAGTGGGATCTCCACTCCGAGAACCGAAAAGACTTCGGTGACCTTGATCGGACAACACAGTGCGAAAATCGGCATACCTTGGTCGGCTACCTAAGATGAAGATGGAACTAAGAGTGGGATCTCCACTCCGAGAACGAAAAGACTTCGGTGACCTTGATCGGACAACACAGTGCGAAAATCGGCATACCTTGGTCGGCTACCTAAGATGAAGATGGAACTAAGAGTGGGATCTCCACTCAGAACGAAAAGACTTCGAGTGACCTTGATCGGACAACACAGTGCGAAAATCGGCATACCTTGATCGGCTACCTAAGATGAAGATGGAACTAAGTGGGATCTCCACTCAGAAGCGAAAAGACTTCGAGGTGACCTTGATCGGACAACACAGTGCGAAAATCCGGCGCATACCTTCGGTCGGCTACCTAAGATGAAGATGGAACTAAGAGTGGGATCTCCACTCGAGAACGAAAAGACTTCGAGGCGACCTTGATCGGACAACACAGTGCGAAAATCGGCATACCTTGGTCGGCTACCTAAGATGAAGATGGAACTAAGAGTGGGATCTCCACTCAGAAGCGAAAAGACTTCGGTGACCTTGATCGGACAACTGATGCGAAAATCCGGCGCATACCTTCGGTCGGCTACCTAAGATGAAGATGGAACTAAGTGGGATCTCCACTCAGAAGCGAAAAGACTTCGAGGTGACCTTGGTCGGACAACACGATGCGAAAATCGGCGCATACCTTCGGTCGGCTACCTAAGATGAAGATGGAACTAAGTGGGATCTCCACTCAGAAGCGAAAAGACTTCGAGGTGACCTTGATTCGGACAACACAGTGCGAAAATCGGCGCATACCTTGATCGGCTACCTAAGATGAAGATGGAACTAAGTGGGATCTCCACTCAGAAGCGAAAAGACTTCGAGGCGACCTTGATCGGACAACTGATGCGAAAATCGGCATACCTTGATCGGCTACCTAAGATGAAGATGGAACTAAGTGGGATCTCCACTCAGAAGCGAAAAGACTTCGAGGTGACCTTGGTCGGACAACACAGTGCGAAAATCGGCGCATACCTTCGGTCGGCTACCTAAGATGAAGATGGAACTAAGTGGGATCTCCACTCAGAACGAAAAGACTTCGAGTGACCTTGATCGGACAACACAGTGCGAAAATCGGCGCATACCTTCGGTCGGCTACCTAAGATGAAGATGGAACTAAGTGGGATCTCCACTCAGAACGAAAAGACTTCGAGGTGACCTTGATCGGACAACACGATGCGAAAATCGGCATACCTTGGTCGGCTACCTAAGATGAAGATGGAACTAAGTGGGATCTCCACTCCGAGAACGAAAAGACTTCGAGGTGACCTTGGTCGGACAACACGATGCGAAAATCCGGCGCATACCTTGATCGGCTACCTAAGATGAAGATGGAACTAAGTGGGATCTCCACTCAGAACGAAAAGACTTCGGGTGACCTTGGTCGGACAACTGATGCGAAAATCCGGCGCATACCTTGATCGGCTACCTAAGATGAAGATGGAACTAAGTGGGATCTCCACTCAGAACGAAAAGACTTCGGTGACCTTGATCGGACAACTGATGCGAAAATCGGCGCATACCTTGATCGGCTACCTAAGATAAGAGGGGAACTAAGAGTGGGCCTCTTGTTCATAGAAGGAATCAAGAGGGATTTTGGTAATGTACCGAGAAAATTTGTAGACCCACCGTCAAGGAATTTGATCGGTGGGGAAATTATGATGGAGGATAAATCTAGGGTTATCCTCGCGAAAAGTGGGTGAAACATCCCACGAGGAACTTCCGTCGAAGCGGGTTATCGAAGATACTATGGGTAGTATTTCTTGAGAACTTCCCATTTATCGGCATTAATTGCGGTCGCCATTTTGGGTAATGGTGATATGCACCATTGGAGTAAACCGTTTCTATTACAAGCGGACCCTCCCATTTAGGTTGAATTTACCTTTCTTCTTGGAAGTGAGGATTATCGGTCGTCGGCGGCGAGGACCAAATCTCCTTCTCTAAAGGTTCTGTCGAACTTTCTTGTTGAAAGCCTTGACATCCTAGCTTGGTAGAACTCAATGCATTGTTGAGCCTCGAGCTTCTCATCTAACATCTCAAGCTCTTGAGGCGTTTTGATGTTGTTCTTGATCGTCATCTGTTGAAAGGCGTCTGAAGTGGCGGGATCTGAATTTCCAATGGGAGAAGCGCTTCACACCCGTGGGCAATGCGGGGTCGCTCGGTTGGCGTCGCGTCTGGTTGTCGCGATCGCCCGAGTGCTTCTCGAGTTTATCATCGGTCTAAGCTTGTTACTTTTCACAAGCTTTGTGAATTTTGATAATCGTCTTGTTGAATGCCTCGGCTAATCCATTTCTTCTTTGGATTATAGAACATCGGCGAGGCGTCTTGTATCTTGAATTTCATAAAACGATGAAGGAATTGGCGATAAATTGGGGACCGTTGTCATGCGATCCGTCTTGGGACACCATGTCGATAGATGACATGGTGTTTGATAAACTTGATGGCGGTACTTCGCCTTTACTTCTTTTAGCGGGATTGCTTGACCCACTTGGAGAAGTAGTCGGTGTCGCTAGAATAAACCGATCTCCTTTAGCGGCGGAGGAAAAATGGGACCTACAATGTCCATTCCCCATGTCTCGAATGGCGAGGATGTGGCGAAGGATGCAAGCTGCTCGGTGATGCATATAATTGGCGTGAATTTGACAGCGTGGCATTTCGGCGTGCTCATTGCGTCATTAATCATTGTTGGCCAAAGTAGCCCATTCTCTGATTCGATCGTAGAGTTTGGGACGGTGGTGTGCACCACATTCACCCTCGTGTGCTTCGAAGGACCTCTTACGCCTCCTTGTTTGAAAGGCATCGGAGTAAAGACCATCGTACCCGGCGATATAGCGTCACGGGTCTACGTGTCGTAAAAGAATCTTGGAGCTCTTAGCGGATTGACTCTCTCTCCTTCGTCTTACGGTAGAATACCATGTAAGGCGTGTCGATGATAGGAAGCGCCAATCTCGGGGCTCCAACTTGGTTTGGGTTGTATACACTTCTTTGGTAACTACCCCTTATCTTCTTGTGCCTCATCATATAATGAGTGCGAAGAGTTGGTGAGTCTGGCCGTGACTAGTTGCTTTCGGTCTCGGAAGGTTGTGCTAACGACCACGACTAATGCCGCCCGGCGCATCAGCGTAAGCGTTTTGGGCGGGATATATTCGATGAAAAACTCTTGAATGAGTGCGCCATTTCCACGGCTACGATGATAGGGGACGGATCGGGGTTCCTAACCGTAGTCACCACGGACTGCTTAACTATCGGTTGTGAATCACCATGCGGCGAGATATTGACCCCGGCTCCTTGGCGAAGCTAAGTCCGATAAGTAGCGTTGTATTGACTCGTTATTGGAGCGAGGTTGGTGAGTGAATAAGCACGGGGCATGACATGATTCCGGAAATCAAGACAACTCCGACTCGGTGGAGATTTTAGAACATCAGGGGCACTTGCCACATTGGTGGCCGAAGCTCCATCAAAATACAATCGCCATATTTGTTGGTGCGGCGTAGTGTTGACTTCTTGAACTTCATCAGGAAGATCATCATATAGCTCAAGCGCATCCGTTGTCGGTGGCGACCAAGAGATCACAAATCGCTTGTCCTTTGGTGACTTACGTTGTTTGAAATACAAGTCATATTGAGACAAGAGCAAGGCCCATTTAAGCTAGCGCCAACTCATCGAGGCGGTGGGTCATAAATATCGGATCAGTTCGTTAGAATAACATAAATCGTCTGTCAGGCTAAATAGTGCGCATTTTACGAATCGCGAACACTAATGCAAGGCCTTGCTTCTCGACCATTGGATATCGAGACTTCGGCCGACTAATGTTGGCTCGGGTAATACTGCTTGCTGTTACGTGACGCCGTCGTCGTCTTCGCGAGTAAAGCGCTTAACGAGTGATCCGTTGCCTTGGCGTAGATCAAAAGCGGTTTTCCGACAGCGGTGCAACAAGAGCGGGAGGTTTAGCGAGATCGACTTGATCTCTTGAATGCCTTACGGCGGCGTCGTCCCAAATATATGACCGCCCTTCTTGTTCAACTTGGAGAGCGGTGGCACTTCGGATAGGTTCGATATGAACCGTCGGATGTCATGTCGTCCTTGTAACCCCGAGTTCTCTCGGATTTCGGAGGTTGCAACTCTTGAATCGCCTTCACTTTGTCGGGATCGGCGTGGATTCCTTTGTTGGTGGCAGCGAAGCCAAGGAACTTGCCCTTGGACATCCCAAGGAAGGACTTGGCGGGATTCATCTTTAGGCGATGAGTTAGCATGAGTTCGAATACCGTTCTAAGATCTTTGATGTGATCTCCTTTGTCCGCGGCTTTTCACGACCAAATCGTCGGCGTAGCATTCGACCGTTTTCGAAGATGATCTGGAAAATCTCCGTCATTGCTCTCGGTATGTTCTTGTAGGCATTTTGAGGCGAGCGGCATGACCGTGTAGCAATATATGCCGATGGGCGTTACGAGCGGCTGTGTGTTTGGCGTCATCGGGGTGCATCTTGATTTGATTATACCGAAAAGCCATCCATAAGGACATCCTCTCGAATCCACATGTATTGTCAACTATGGCGTCGGTGATTGGCGGAAATCATCCTTTGGGCAAGCGGCGTTTAGGTCTCTGTAGTCGACCACAGTCCTAATCGAACCATTCTTCTTCATGGCCGGGACTATATTAGCCACCCAATCCGGATGTTGAATTTCCTCGGCGAATCCGATTCTATGAGTTTCTTCGCCGTCAACAATTGCCTCCAATATTTGTGGGCCGAAACCGTCTTCTTTGTTGCTTGGCGGGTTTGACATCCGCCTTGATGTTGGCGATGTGTTGCCACATTAGGGTCGAGTCTGGCATGTCCTCGTAACTCGGTGAATACATCGATATACTCACGATTAGGGCAATCAACTCTTCCTTTTCTTCCAAGGGAGAGTATTGCGATGTTTATGAGTTTAGGATGCTCTTCATCACCCATATTAACTGGACTACCTCATCCTTAGTGGGGGTTCTCTTTGTTGAACCTATCCCCAAGCTGCTCTCGAGTTGATGGATCCATGGGTCTTCCCATGTTGGCATATCTTCATCACCCTCAATAGTAGCGGGATCGATCGTGGCCATATTAGACATCAAAGCCTTGAAAGCTTCTCAGAAGTGGTGTCGAGAATCCCAAGCGAAGAGTCGGGCGAATGTCCGTCTCCCTCATAGGGTGGATTATTATCAATCGACCACGAGCATTCATCTTCGAGGAGGATTAGTATCCCAATCCCTTCTAAATGCATAGTAATTATCAGGCTTTCCTCTTGGGACATATGCGCTTTAGGAGGGTTCGAGGGCCTCGTCAGAAACATAGACCTTCCCTCGTGTCAAGTCATACCCCATCTTTTCATGATACCCGGTGTTTGGACTATATCACGAATGTGTGGAGGATAGGCCCATTGTCATCTTCACCTTCTTCAAAGAAATGATTACGTTGGGCGCATCTCCTTTTAGTAAACCAAGTCTTTTCACTACTTGATCTTGGTGGGATGACAAGTGTTGTCCCAAAGGAATCCGGGCTGCTTTTGTGTGAAGCAAGATGATCGAGTTGGCGAGGTGCAACTTCGGATCATTGTATAATCTGTTATCACATCATTCAAAGATAAAGGATACTCTAAATGCGTCATTTATTGATTCATCGGCAATTTGCCAATTACAATGTTCATCGGCGATTCTTCATCGTCAAGATTGATTACAAGGGGTACAATGTCATTTAAAACAAAACCTCCACTATAACCAAGCCGGTTTGGTATCGGCTTCTTCACGCTGTCCGTACCTTGGTAGATGATTGATTTAGGACTCATTACGTAGAGGAGAGAATCGGTGAAATAATTCTCCATCCCTTAAGCGGTTGTTTGTCGCGACCACCGTCTTGACCTCATTATTAGTGTCTACATATTTGAGACGATGAAGAGTAGATGGGACTATAACATTACCGTGGATCCAAGGTCGACCAACAATAAGTTATAGGAAGTCTACGCATCAATCACATAGCGGTGACTTGGACTTTAAGTCTCCCATTTGGCACTTTATCGGATTTTACCAAGTGGTAGAGACCGGTGTTAAACCGTAGATTCGTACTGTTGGCCTTGACTTCTTGGCGGGGATTCAAGGTGATACATGGTAGCGGGGCATGATGCTCCTGGCGGAACCGGATCGACTTGGATCGGTTAACTTCACTAGAGCCAATATACGGTGAAGTATAGCGGCCTATCGTGCTTGGAATTCCTCGTCGCATATCCTCCTTTGTAAAGGTGATGCGGGGAAGTGCTTAGTCGCAAGGTTGCATTGTTGGGCGACTCTTACGGACTCGGCCTAATGCAGGTGAGGAAGACTTGAATCGTGAGGGCTTCTTGAAGAGCTTCTCTCGTCTCTTTTGATAAGCGCGGCAACTCATAGAAGTGATCCTTGCGGGGATATTGGCCAATTGTGCCATTACATCAAAGCGGTATGGAGAGTTCGAAGTTCGGTTTATCTCTTCAATCGGGCGTGAATCGAGGCTGCCGGAGTTGAACTTCATCGCGGTGCTTTCTTTGTAGCTTCTTTGGCGACCACTGGCATTGCGCTTTCTGCGTGCGGTGAGGGATTTGTTGGTACCCCGACTCACGAGGCGTCTTGGCATTAGGGTCGGGGACTTGGGATACTTGTATTTGTACTCGTGTCCACTCACGGTGGCGTGGGCTTGAGTTCCCCGCCGGACGGTGGAATGTTACCACTGTTCATCGTCTCCCTCGAATTGCGGAGTAGCATGACATGCCTTTCCCTTACGCCCGGCTTTTCTTGAAGAAGAGGCTACCCATTGCTTTCGTCTTCGGTAAGTGCGGGTGGACCCACAAGACTTAGCCATTGGTACGTATCACGATACAAGTCCTTTACGGCGTTGCTTGTGCGGTCGTCATTCACCGTCTTCAACGCAACTTTGACCAGCGGTTGAGGTTCAAACCATGTCAGCGGCACCGACCGAAACTTATGGATACGCATTAGCTCCGACCTTCTTTTCTTTGGGCGGCTTCATAGTAATGACCCTACATCAATTAAAGCACGGATTTTGTCCTTAAAGTGAAGCGAGGATTTAGTGGGGTGATGAAGCGCCCTATGGTGCATACGGTATCTTGGGTCATTAGTGTTCATCGCCTCCTCTTGATTACGAATCGGAGGGAGCTTGATCTTGTTATTTTCCACAAGATATTTGAAGAGACCGGGAATCTCGTCGTCCCTAAAGGAATAGGACTTGGGAATCTCGGCTCTAAGACCTTGTTTTGTGGCCCGAGGTTGCCACGTTGGTATACTGTTGCGGCCATTCTTCTTCTTCTTCTTCTTCTTCTTCTTCTTTGGGGTTGGAGTTGGAGCGTTTGGTTATAACCGCCGTCTTGGCTTGCTCTTTCCCTTTGCCACGTGGGACAAAGTTAAGCGGAGCTTCCGTTGTCGGTGACCCCTCTCGCCTTTTTCCTTTTGAGGAATCTCGGCTTGCTCTCCACGAACCTTCAAGTCCTTCCGTTATCGATGGTGCTGTACCCATTGCTTCAAGCACATCTATTGATAAGTTCTTGTGGCGGGTTTGGAGGATGAACTCCTCGTTATTGGATCCGGCGGTTCATTGCCTTGTTAGAATCGTTTAACAAAGATGTCCACGGTTTCTCGTCTTTACGCTTCTCGTCGAACAGCGTCGATCGATACCTCGGTATCGTCATCAAAGAAATTGGTAAGGAAGCTAGACTCCATGTCGTCCCGGTATGAATGCTCCGGCTTGAGGCGGCGGTACCATTCGGCGGCCCACGAAGGGTGCCAGCGAATGACCGAACCATCGAGGGTTCGTTGCGAAATAACTTTCAGAGGTGTGACTTGAAATAAATCAAGTCTTTGCGTCGGGGAACCCTTCCGTCAAATGGTGTGAAGTTTATTAAGTTAAACTTTGGCCAGTGCGGGATTGATTCCCACTCCCTCGGGTATGGGCAAGGAATACCGTCTTCTTTACTTCTTGGCGGAAATCAATGAGTTGATTTTGCTCTCCAAGTCTTTGATCTTCGCTCTCACGAGCAGCAGCGTCGGCGTGGTTCGGGGGTTATCATCTTCGGTGCTTCCTCGATCGAATCGCTATCATCTTCATCGGCGTTGGCGGCTTCGATTCACCTTGATGTTTTGTCGGGGCTTGGATGCGTTGGTGGTGCATTTCTCTCATCGATGCATGGCCAACTCCATCTCTAACTTGAAGTTTTCCGTTGTTTATTCAGCGCCGTCTAGCATTTTGGCCACTTGATGCATGCGATCATAAAGCGTTTCTTAGGGGCTCCCTTAGCTAGATACGGTATGATCGGATCGCGATTCTTGAGCCAATATCGGCGCATCATCCTCATGGGTAACCCTTGAAGCTTATCATTATCGGACCGTCGGATAGTCGGACCATAAGCGAGTTAGCGTTGCGTCTTGTTGGGAATAGCCGTGGCGATGATTCTTTCTTTGGTCATATTATTAGTGACCTCGGCAGCTCACCCTCTCGGAAGGTCATCCTTTTCGGAATCGCCTTGACCTAGGTCACCGGCATCTCGTGGTGAGTCTCGGAAGGCTGACACCCTTTACGGAGCTTCTTGATGGCAATTGCACTCGAGCATCGTCTTAATGAGCTTGGAGCACAAGCATGGCTGTGTCAATTTGGGGAATTCTTTGAGATTTTCGTACCTCTTACCGCGGTAGTACGGCTCATCGGTGTGTGTGCGGGCGACTGCCGTATGTCGGTTTGATCTCGGGTATAACATCCTCATCATCGGATAAGCGTCTCCTTCGAGGGCGGATCAACCCATCGAAACTTCGAAAGTGACTTCGCCTAGACTTTCGCCCGATGTGAGTCGCGAAGTCTCGGCGGACTCTCGGACTTGATTTTCGATCCGATAGGGAGGCTATAGGAATCTTCTTGTCCTTGTTGGAGCAGTGCGACCTCACGCATGAGGTGACCCGTGATTCTCTCGAGGACCAAGGCGATCCTTGATAGTCGGTTTGGTAGTGGTGGCGGAGTTGGCTTCACCAGCGATTGAATCTGACGCCTTTGTCTTTGGCGTTGTCGGTCTTAGGCTTTGGCGTTGGATTTACAGCGCTGTATCCTTCGGTTTAGGTGCGAGGCGGGAGTGTGGGCAGCGAGGTTGGGGCACCATTAGACTTGGGCGCCAAACACGGTGATGCGTTGGTGGCTTCTTTGCCACTTCCTTCTTTAACTCACGAGCTGTTGCACCAAAGCTTCGTGCTTGCGCAAGGAGTCTTGGCGCTTCGGATCGCTCACGAAGTGTGGAAGCGGTTCCGTTTGACCGGACCCACTTTCGTTGGTTGGCGGCTTGGATGGACCGTCGATCACTTGGTGAAGCCTCTGCGTGAGTTGGATCTTAGATCCGCCGTAGCGGACCCCATCCATGGATTGCATGGCCTTGGCAAGCTTGCGCCATGCTTTGTCGTCGCCTTTGGCGGCTTCGCTGGAAGCGCCGGCGCATCGTCGGCGTTCATCTCGGGCACCATCGGACTTGAGCGCCGAAGGGATTTCTCGCTACTGCGGCGGCGAGGTTGGACTTCGCCGTCACGGGGCTCTACATCGGAGGCCCATCGGGTTCTCCTTGCGGCGGAGACCTTCTTGGGCGGCGGAGGCTGGATCACGGAGGAGGGTGAGGATAGGTACTCCTCGAACTTCTCTGGTCGAACTTCGAACTTCGACCTCTTCTTCCAGGGATAGGGATCAGCGGTTGCGTACGGCGACCTCCGATCGAGGCGGTGGCTCCCCTTGTGGTCGCCCGGCTTGTTCGCGGTAAAAGTCGGGATGATTGTCATTGATTTGAATTTGTTTACGGCTTCTTTTGCCTACAACAAAATTCAAAAGAAATTGCCTTTTATTTTAAAGTACAATGAAAATCAAAAAGATTGCGACTTCTTCCTAAACAAACCACGAGGATCTACGTTATGTCGAGGTCACCGGCTTGCGTGGAGTTCTTTGCTGTCTTGGGGACTTTTGTGTCCGTGGACCACAGCGCAATTCGATCGAGTAGGGCAGGGTTACGGAACTCTGAGATGTAAAGGGGCTCGTTTCCGCGAAGGAAGCGAAGCGCTGAGGGATCACACTCACGAAGGAGAGGATCGCTGGCGGGTGAGATCTACTAGGAGAAATCCTGGCTATCCACGAGATTAAGGCGAAGCTTAATCTAGAGGGTATCTGTAGTTCGACCGAATTGGTTACCTTTGCTTATAGATCGGCGTCATTTGGACTTGAGCTCGCCGGTGCTTTCGGAACCGTCGCCGATTACTCGTAGATCTCATAAGAATTCTTGAAGTCAGAGCTCTTCCAAATCACCAAAATCCAAGCCTCAGGAGCCTTGAAATCCCCAAATCCAAGACCTCCCCACCTTCAAGACCCCCTATTTATACAAAAGGGGATGTCTTGTGACCAAGTGGCTCGGCCACTTGGCGAGGCACCTCGGCCAAGTTGGCGAGGTGGCTCGGCCATGGTGGCCGAGCCACCTCGGCCACTTGGCGAGGCACCTCGGCCAAGTTGGCGAGGTGGCTCGGCCATGGTGGCCGAGCCACCTTGGCCATTTGGTAGAGGTGTCGCCTCCGTCGCTTTTTTCATTTGTTTGCCGTTTCTCCGTCGATTCTTCGTTAATTTCCGTCGACTCTTTCGGTCTTAGGGCTTAGTTTTGCTCGGTGATGTCGCCATTGGGTTTGAGTTAGTGTCCGATCAACTTTGAGCTCGGGCGGCTCGTTTGCATCGGCGGACTAAATGCGGTTGATTAGTCTCATCGGCGTTTGAGTTTAATCAACTTCGACGCGTCGTTTCATTGGCTCGTGCGTCTTGCCGACTCACTTCATGTGCTCGTCGACTTCGCTCTGGCGTTTTGCGGCGTGATGCATTTTGCGGCGTCGGTTTGTCGAATGGATCGTCGGTTGTCAACCCATCGTCCACGAGTTTTCGTTAGTCTTGATAAGCAATTTTTATGCCTACAGCGAGTTGTAGTCTCGTGAGGTTTGCGGTGAATATACCCACAAAATTCAGTCAACTTGCCAATTTAAAGAAGTTAATAAAATAATTAATTCATTTGATATCTTCAAACATTCCAATTGAAGTTGGTTAATACTCAAGCGTTTTTATCATAACTCCAATGTAATTTTCTTAAGAAAATCATTTCATTATAGTTATACAAAACCAAGTTTAACTCAAAATTTAATTTGAAAGTTTTGAAAAGAACATGCTAACTCTTTGTTTTAAACAAACTTCAAGTCTTTAAATCCATTTAATTTTTCAAGAACATATACAAATATAACATGATTAGTATGATATTTTTTTTTTAAACTCTTTATTCCTTGGTGGTTTTGTTCTTTTTAATCGGGCTTTCTAAGTGACCATTTAGCGAGTTTGGGCCAATGAATCCCAACCCAATTGGGCTTAGGTTATTAAGTATAGAAATACTCCTCGGGCTTAATTACTCAGTCAATTTAGGCTTAGTAAAATAGAACCACCAATGATTTTAAGAGAAATTTTTCTTCTTTTATTAAGTTAGTATATATATGTGTATATGTATATATATTCTGAACAATATTTGGATCAAGACAACTTGAAAAATTATTTTCAACTCTAAGTTAGGCATGCCAAAATTTCATTACTTTAATTAAAATCTAAGTTAAAACTTAAGTAAAGTATACTACTTTGAAAATCATTTCTTGAGAAATTTATTTGGAGTTATCATAAAAGGTAAACTTGAGTATAGAACTAACTAAGGATTAGAAGACTTAAATTCTATCAAATAGATCAATTATTAATCAACTCTATTAAGTTGGCAAGTGATTTTTTTTATGATGAAAAGAAAAAAATGACAAGAAAAAGAGGAAAAAAATAACTAAGATAAAGATAAAAATGACTAAATCCCACCCCACACCTAAATTTTGCATTGTCCTCAATGCAAATTCTAATATGCACAAAGTAAAGCAGGATAATAATTGAAGCACTTACATTTGTTAGGCTAGCTTGAACAATGATAAAAATGCAAATACCTTCAAGATAAGGGGGTGAAGCCAAAATTTATTCTCTCTTTTTTTTTTTTTTTTTTTTTTTTTTTTTTTTTTTGAAAAGACAAGAAACTCTCACATGAGAGAAGAATAAATTCTTTTATTATTATGAGACAAAAATAAAAATGTAGAATAAAAGATGAAACATGAGAAGCTCACATTCTACATTAAATCCTACCTTATTCTTTGAAAATTCTACCAGAAATTTAAAGAATTTCAAGATGATATAATCAATGATGTTCTCAAATTCTGAAAATTCCAAGGTTTGCAATGTGTTTTGACAAATTAAGGTAGGTCTTATTAGTGTTATGCATTTTGAACTTAGATTTTTGATTAATGACAATTTGACATTTTGGTTGCTCTTTCAAAATCTAAGCTCATCGAAAAGAGTTCTTGAATGTTGCATTCAAAGGCATGTATTCAACACAGTTTCCTCATTTTGGAAAATCAAATCTGAATTTTTAAGATTTCGGTTCCTCATGAAAGAATTCCTCAAAACTAATGTCGATTCATTCTCTACTTACATTAAACTTTCTTGGATGTAATTGATTTGAAAGTGATTATCAATATTATTTCTGGATTGAAAATATTAAGTTCGTGATCGATTCCCAAAAGCGACTTCATGTGACCAGTTCTACGGTTGATGAGAGCATTAGAAGTGGCTAAAACGGTCTTCCTAAGATCACGGGTATCGTCCTTTGGGATTGGAAGCGGGTTTCGTTTCGGGACTCTGAAATCAACAGGGAAAAATAAAGTCTCCAACCTTTATCAATACATCTGTTATTTCACCCATAGGGACCTTAGCAGATCTATCGATAGCGAAGTGTGCATCTAGTTGGCTTGAGTTCCCGACACCTAGTTGTTGGTAGATTGAATATGGAAGCAAGTTGACCTTTAAGTCTAAAAGCCTTATCAATACGAGTATTACCAATGATACATGAGATGGTAGGACAACACGGATCCTTATGTTTCAATGGTACGGTGAGAGGACTTCAGCGATATTGGCGTGAGAAAGACTTTCTTTGGAACATTCATTTGCCTCTTTTGGTACATAATTCCTTTAAAAATTTGGCATAAGAAGGAATTTGTTCAATGACATCTAAAGAGGAATGTTGACCTTAACACCTTGAAAGTCTCTAGAATTTTCTCCTCTGAGAGGAGTGCTTCCTAGGCACGAGTCTATCAGGGTAAGGAGCAAGCTGGTTTAAATTGATTAGACTCGGTTACGGTTCGGGTTGAGTCATCGAAGGCGTGATTTGAGTAGAGATATCGAAGGAGAGAATTTGTTACGGTTCAAGGGTTTCACTTGGAGGCATTCTAACGATTATCGACTGTTTACGGCCGTAGTGAATGGATTGCATTCACTTGACTTAGTAGGTTGAACTTGATCCGTGTCCTTGGGTTGGGCGGGTTGACTCGGAAAAGTTCCTTTCTCTCTCTCACTCATGGCATTAGCTAGTTGACCAAGTTGGGTTTCTAACCTAGCTATGGCTTGAGTGTTGGAAATGAGGATTTGCGGTTGATTGCATGAAGGAATTCAACGTGTTTGATGTTTGAGTCAATAAGTTAGGTAGTGCGTGTAGAGGTTTTAATCAAAGTTTCTAGACCCTTTTCGAGAACATTAAGGCGTTTATCATGATCCATAATTTGAGGAGTGTGATTTGCAGATTGGTGATGAGGCTGATTTTGAAATAGCGAGGTTTGGTTGTTGAAAATTGAGAGGCTGTGCCCTAGAAATTGTTGGGTTGAAGAGGAGTGAAATTTTGATTTCGGAGTAGTTTCCCTGGTTCCATGCAAAATTGGATGATTTCTCCAACTTTGGATTGTAGGTTGGAGAAAATGGATCATTCTGGACGAAATCACGGCGTTTATCGACCTAGTGGTGACCGGCTCCTAAAGAGGACATTCCTCACGAAACATGAGATGGAGCGAGGGTTATGACAACTGGGAAACTTGGTTGATTTGGTGGAGCTCGTTCTTTGACTTCTAAAGCTTCTAACCTACATGATTGTAGCCATCTTTGCTTGAGGCTATGTTTGTTTCTAAGGACGGACCAGCGGTTTTGGGGAGGCCCGATGGCTCTGGTCATCACAATGTTCCCCTTTGCATGGTTTTCTCGGATAAACTCTCTAAAAGTCCCAAGCTTCATCGGCATTTTTCTTCATGAAATCCCCTTGACACATTGACTCTAAGGAAGTTTTGAAGAATAATCCAATCCTTCATAAATGATTTGGCATAATCGCCACTTTTCAAGACCATGGTGAGGACATTGGATAAGAAGATCTTTGAATTTGTCAAAATACTTCCAAAAGGTTCTCAGGGACAATTTTAAAATTTTGAATCTTTGTTTCTAAGCTTGATTGTTTTATGGATAGGAAAGAATTTTTGGAAAAGCTGTCACAAATCCACCCCAAGTTGAGATGGAATCTGTGGGCAAGCTATACAGCCATTTTTTGGCTTTGTGCTTAAGGGCAAATGGAATAAATCGGAGTTTGATCGCATCTTCAGTTAAGTCCCTCATATTAATCATGAGGCAAACTTCTTCAAATTAGGAGATAAAGATGTATCGTCTTGGTTTGACTCCTAAGAATTTGGGAAGCATGTTTATGAAATGCGGTAAGTTCAAAATTGGTTTCATTTACCTCGGGGAGTTTTATGCAAGAAGGGATTGCATTTCTAGTGGGGTAACAAACATCTTGAAGAACAGGTGGGTTGGTATTAGCCATTTCGTTTGGTTCAAGAGATGAATCAAAAGCGAATTAAGCGATTAGTATTATCCCTAACCCAAGTTTGCATACACCAAAATCAAAAAATTTTTTTTATTTGAAAAAGGATAAGAGAAAAGTTAAGAAGATGATGAGAAAAGAAAATAAGGAAAAACTAAATAAATCAAGGCAATCACTTTCCAATCACCCTAACTCTAGGGTTAAGCCTAAACTTGACTTAGACTAGCTCTAACCAAAATTCCCTTAGTGAAAAGATCAAAGTTTACTTGGGTAATTAGCCGTAAGGATAGTACTAGAGGAGATCAAAGATCAATTAAGTACCTCTTTCCTTTGGAGCCTTCGCCACCCTAAACCTTGCCTTAGACACCAATTAATCCAAATACACTTGGACGGTTCACTTAAGAAATTATTGTTCCTTAATGAGCTTGAATCCTTAGGGGCCAACGTCTAATCAAATTTTAAGAGGCTTGGGTAAGTATAGTGAGGAATTAGTGATTTTGGGCTAAGGAAAGGGTGATGAAATCCCTCACCTTATCTTGATTAATGGGTTTTGCCCTTAAGATATTTTCAAGTATGTGCCAAATCAAGATGCTCAAATCACTTGGTGAATTCCTACTATTATATGAAATGCAACCCTAAAATTAAAAGCAACTAAAAGGATGCAAAAACAAAATCTTTTTATTTTTTTTTTTATTTGAAAAAGGATAAGAGAAAAGTTAAGAAGATGATGAGAAAAGAAAATAAGGAAAAACTAAATAAATCAAGGCAATCACTTTCCAATCACCCTAACTCTAGGGTTAAGCCTAAACTTGACTTAGACTAGCTCTAACCAAAATTCCCTTAGTGAAAAGATCAAAGTTTACTTGGGTAATTAGCCGTAAGGATAGTACTAGAGGAGATCAAAGATCAATTAAGTACCTCTTTCCTTTGGACCTTAAACCCTAAACCTTGCCTTAGACACCAATTAATCCAAATACACTTGGACGGTTCACTTAAGAAATTATTGTTCCTTAATGAGCTTGAATCCTTAGGGGCCAACGTCTAATCAAATTTTAAGAGGCTTGGGTAAGTATAGTGAGGAATTAGTGATTTTGGGCTAAGGAAAGGGTGATGAAATCCCTCACCTTATCTTGATTAATGGGTTTTGCCCTTAAGATATTTTCAAGTATGTGCCAAATCAAGATGCTCAAATCACTTGGTGAATTCCTACTATTATATGAAATGCAACCCTAAAATTAAAAGCAACTAAAAGGATGCAAAAACAAAATCTTTTTATTTTTTTTATTTGAAAAAGGATAAGAGAAAAGTTAAGAAGATGATGAGAAAAGAAAATAAGGAAAAACTAAATAAATCAAGGCAATCACTTTCCAATCACCCTAACTCTAGGGTTAAGCCTAAACTTGACTTAGACTAGCTCTAACCAAAATTCCCTTAGTGAAAAGATCAAAGTTTACTTGGGTAATTAGCCGTAAGGATAGTACTAGAGGAGATCAAAGATCAATTAAGTACCTCTTTCCTTTGGATATACATAACCTAAACCTTGCCTTAGACACCAATTAATCCAAATACACTTGGACGGTTCACTTAAGAAATTATTGTTCCTTAATGAGCTTGAATCCTTAGGGGCCAACGTCTAATCAAATTTTAAGAGGCTTGGGTAAGTATAGTGAGGAATTAGTGATTTTGGGCTAAGGAAAGGGTGATGAAATCCCTCACCTTATCTTGATTAATGGGTTTTGCCCTTAAGATATTTTCAAGTATGTGCCAAATCAAGATGCTCAAATCACTTGGTGAATTCCTACTATTATATGAAATGCAACCCTAAAATTAAAAGCAACTAAAAGGATGCAAAAAAAAAAAATCTATTCTAGAAAGTAAATACATTGCATGAAAGTAAATTGCAAGGAATTAAATTGCAAGAAAGTAAATTGCATGAAAGTAAAGTGCATGAAAGTAAATCTAAGCTACAAAGCAATAAATGAACAAGGAAGAAAATGAAAAAGAAATAAAAGGAAAACCAACAACTCTGATCTTAATCTAATCCTCCTTTTGGTCCTTGGATTAGAAGAAGAGAAATTGAAGGGTGAAACATTTCATTTATTGTGTAACAAAGTTACAATTTTGGAAGGTCTTCTCAATTAAGAGTGACCCTCCTCTCCAAATGGAGTTTTATAAAATATTTCACACTCAAAACACTCGGCCTTCACCCTATTTATAGCCCAACGGAGTTGATGTGAACCATTGGATCAAACCTAGCCAAAAGGAAGAAATCCACCCTTAATTGAATCTGTTGGAAACCGATCGGTTGGCGATCGGTTAATAACGGTTATTAACCGGTTGGCCAACCGTTAGTCAACCGATTGGTTCCCAACCGAATTTGTCTTTTCTTGATTTTTCTTCACGAATTTCTCTTGGATCAATTTGGTATCTTGGGCCTTGGTTTGTCTTGATTTGGGCTTCAAATATTGGTAGAAATTGAGAATTTGAGTCATTTGGGCTTTTATTCATTATTTCTTTATTAACCTGCAAAATAAGATAAAAATGATTATTAGTAATATCGTTATTCATATAACATAGGTAATAAGGGTATAAAAATGTAATTAAAATGTGATAATCAGCGGAGGCCCTTTGTATATTCCGGATACCTCGTCGGCTCTCATTGACCGACCTTAGACACCATCTTTGTGACCGCGTATGTCATGGCGTCGAGAAGAGGAGCATGATCATATTCATTGCGGGTTTATTACCCAGCAGCCGGTTCCAGGTTCCAACAGGAATCGCATCATCGGCCTTCGTCCCGGAATTGTGGGGTTGGACACACCGCCCCGTGATGAGCTTTTTGTTCCTGCCTCGACTTTGAAGAATCGCCTCGCTAAATTGGGGCGAGAGATGCCGTCGTCCAGTCATAGATTCTTCGGCTGGGTTCACTCGTCAAGTAAGCACTGGTGGGGTCGCCTAACCAACTACGTCCTCAACCGATGGGATGGAGAACTTCGTGCTTGCGGCCTGTATTCAGCGATTCGTGCCACCATGTATGGCCTTCCAATCAGCGCCAACCATTTCTTCACCTTATTCGAGCTTTATAATCCAGATTCGAATACATTTTTTACTAAACACGGCGAGTTGGGGTTGGCTTTACATGAGATGTACCGTATTTCAGGTCTACCCATGGGGAAGATGCTATATCAGGAGTACTTTCCCTCCAATCAGGAACTTAGCCGGCTAAAGGAACACACGCCCGATCGTTATAAGACTTTATGGGATCTCACTTGTCATTATTATATAGCTCTCGCCCAATCTGAACCTTGCGCCAAAAGGAAATTACAAGTGAGTCTGAAGCAGTTCGCCAATTACTTGTTCCAGCATTTGGAGGACAAATGCGAGAAATATGTGGCTGTCACCGCTCACTCGCCGAAGGTTAATGAACTGATCGAGAGGTCCGAGGCTAACTCCTATACGCTCAGCTACGCCAAAGATGGCTTTCCTCCAGGGACCAAGTTTGCGACCTTTCTGTGGCATGCGGTGAAGCCTATCCAGCCGACAACTCTTCTAGTCGGCTATCTTGCAATCTGGCTAAAGAAATGTGTGGTTCCATATCAATCTGATGATGCTTTACCTTTGGAGGTCCTTTACCCTACAGTTCAGCTTGCCCACAAGAAGGAACTCTCTCTCCTTCCGGTGATGGTGGCCAATATTCACCGTGGATTGCGACACATAGTTCGAGCGTTTACTCAGAGAAAGGACGAGCCATCGTCACGTATCCCTTCCATCCGGGTAGAGCTCCCATATACCTATTTGATGGCACGGCTGGTCCCGTCGTCCGGACATGATGTAAACCCCGGGTTCCTGGTCGTCTACTCCTTTCTTCTTTGTTGGTAGAGGATTGTAGATGGAAGGGGCGTGGCTTCTGAGAGATCAAGAAGCAGTCTGATTCATAAAGGGTGGATCTTTTCGGATGTTTTCCTCGATTCTCGGTCAATATGGTGAGTCCTTGGTCGGCGAGGAGGTCGCGTGAGACTTCACTTGACATTGGCTGTTTCAAGCGGCTAGTGAACATCAGGCGGGGTATCTCACTTTCGAGTAAAGGAGGAATGCTTCATTGAGCCTTATTTTCCCTGTCGTTTTGCTTTCGCCCGATTCGGTTCGACCAACTTTATGTTGGGAACCCGGCAAACGACTCGGACTTCGTGGTGGACTTGTGGATGGCCTTGAGCATGGTTGTGGGCGTCATGGGCTGTACGGTGCTAGATTGATCTCGAGCTCGAGACCATCATTTGGAATCGACATTCCTCCATTGTAGTTGGCTATTAACAGCTAACGAGCCAGTCCCTGTGAGGGCTATCTCAGACTTGGTAGCCGAAGCATCGTTGCGGCGACACTCGAACCTCGAGATCTTTGCTCAAGTCGGAGCGCCGCCAATCTCATCCACCAATTGAGACTGAGGGGGAGTTCCACGACTCTGGTGGTGGGACTTTAGAAGAGGACCAAGCGGAGGCTGCGGACCTTGGTACTTTCTCTTTTTCCCCTTCGTTTTCTCATCCTTTCTATTGGATTCCTCATCCAACTGAATTTTCAGGAAAATCTGTTGAAGAAGAAGAATTTCGACCTTCTCGAGGAGTTAAACGAAAGAGATTAGCCCATAAAACTCGCGTAAATCCTCAGTCCTTCGATATAGATTTGACCAGCGATGATCCAGTCAGCGACGGAGGTGACAATTCGCCATGATGTAACCTGAAATTTTCGGCTTTTGGAGACTAACATTTCTCCGTTTGCATGCAGGGGGTTTTAGGGATTATGATTCTGGCTTTGATTTTCCTCACCACAATTCTGCTGGGCCCAGTTCTGTTCATGCTGAGCCAAGTTTTACTCAACAAATGTATGGAGCTATGGCGGAGGAGGCCGATGTAGGACCTGATTCGGTGAATCCAGGTACATCTAACATTGATAATTCCTCTTCTGGATGGCGAATGCGAGAATTGAACGACTTGGAATTCGTACCCCCACTAATTGCCTCTTCGCTTTTTGCTCTTTTAGAGAGATTGCAGGAGACAAATGCACAAACCGGGGCTAGGCAAGCTAATTCCACTGTAGGAGGTAAGTAGCTTTACCTATTGTTCGTCAACTCTCAGTTGCATTCGTTTTCCTAATGCTTTCTTTTTTAGACTTCTCAATGGAAGATTTCGTGGAAGCTGGTTTATACGGCAATACTTCCATGGATGACCTGCTACGCACTTGGTCCCAGGATGGCGATGCATTTGGTGAAGATTTACTTGAAGCTACCATCTCTGAAGAAGGTATGAATTTTCCCTTCGATTAATTATAGGACCAGCCGTTTGGCCAATACCACTATAATTAAAAGAGGCTGAGACGTTCCCTTTGTGTAGTGGCAGGGACTCCTCTTTCCGCCGCTTTCTCGGGATCAGCTACCACAGCGACCGTTGAGATAGATGAGCCGCGAGGGCTTTCAGTGCGGTTGGCGACATCGATGATAGATCGCCTACGGTAGACTCACTAGCCTCTGAAACTACACCGAAGGAGACGGGTAAGAGTCCTTTAGCCAAATAAGTTTTCGCCAATTTTCTGACTGAAGATTCTAAAGTCCTCTTTTCTTCTGTGTAGAGCCTACATCTTGACTCCATGATCTGGCGAGAGCATTGATGCTGGATGAAGATCCATCCCATCTTATTATCTGTTTGGAAGTACGCTCATTCTTTTCTTTGGTGAACACGGTGATCGAAAAGGTCCTTCATGGCGGGCTTTCTCTTCATCAGTTCAGGCCACTGCTTGATCCCCGGATGGCCTTGATACGGGATATGGGTTATCCCGAGCTGGCTCAGGCCATTGTTGATGACCTCACCCATCACGGAGGAAGCTTGAGGCTGCAGAGCTGCGGGCAGGCTGGGGCTTCCTCATACATAGGCTACTTTCCGAGCCGTAGCGTTTAGAGGCATGGCGCGATGCTCGTGTTTTCTTGGGCTCAAGGTCGGTCTGAGAGAGGCAGCGCCGATCAGCTTCGGGCTGTTGTGAAACATATTCTTCCCTAAACCATATCGGTGGTATTGTGGCGAATGCGGAGAGGATATCTTGCTTAGGGAGAGCTCCATGCGAGGAAGACAAGATGGCGGTTTGGAGCTCGCTAAGGCTAACAAGGAAAAGCTCGCCCGTCGCATCTAGGGAACTTCGAGCTGTCCGGCGGCTGAGATGGAAGAAATACGAAGACAAATACCGATGAAGTCGCCGAAATTTGCGAGGAAGAACTCCACGGGCTTACAATGATGAAGTGTCTCAGCGAACAACAAATCTTTTATCATAGACTTGATGTTTAAGCGGTTGTAGCCGTCTATGTTTAATTCAACGAATAAGATTTATTCCCTCCATTATTTATTATGATTCTTTTACTTCATCGAAATAATTAACCATAATACTTATAGGATTTTTGGCAAACCCTCGACCATCAGCGGGTTTGATTAGCCTTTACCAACTACCGTTTGAGTTGGGCTAGCATGTAGATTATCTAAATCCGTTCTACACACAGCGTTGTGCTAAAAGAATGAAACTCTTCTAGACTTGTTGCTATGATATTGAATACATAGGCTCGGTACTCTTTTGCGAGAAACCTTGACAGCGTGTTAATGTAGACTCATCCCTTCTTAGGCCGGGATAAAATACCCGAGAATCAAACTCGGTGTCTTCTTCAATCGGAGAAAGACTAAGCCGACAGCAGCGTGTGGCGTTGACTTTATCCTTCTTAGGCTTGGGATAAAATACCCGAGAATCAAACTCGGTGTCTTCTTCAATCGGAGAAAGACTAAGCCGACAGCAGCGTGTGGCGTTGGCTTTATCCTTCTTAGGCTTGGGATAAAATACCCGAGAATCAAACTCGGTGTCTTCTTCAATCGGAGAAAGACTAAGCCGACAGCAGCGTGTGGCGTTGACTTTAGGGTTATTGGCCAACCCGACCCTCAGCGGGTTTGATGAGCCTTTACCAACTACCGTTTGAGTTGGGCTAGCATGTAGATTATCTAAATCCGTTCTACACACAGCGTTGTGCTAAAAGAATGAAACTCTCTTAGACTCAATGCTACAATGTTGAATCGTGAAGCCGTCTTTTTTCGGGAAGACTAACGACAGCAGCGTGTGGCGTTGGCTTTATCCTTCTTAGGCCGGGATAAAATGCCCCATGTCGATCTCACGGTGTCTTCTTCAATCGGAAAAAGACTAAACCCGACAGCGTGTGGCGTTGGCTTTATCCTTCTTAGGCCGGGATAAAATACCCGAGAATCAAACTCGGTGTCTTCTTCAATCGGAAAAAGACTAAGCCGACAGCAGCGTGTGGCGTTGGCTTTATCCTTCTTAGGCTTGGGATAAAATACCCGAGAATCAAACTCGGTGTCTTCTTCAATCGGAAAAAGACTAAGCCGACAGCAGCGTGTTAGGCGTTGGCTTTATCCTTCTTAGGCCGGGATAAAATACCCCAAGAAGAATCTTGGATTAAGGAGTTTTGATTGATAGGATTAAATTGGTGAGAGAGGAGAACTTTATGTTCTATTTCAGAATGAAACCAATAGCGGGGGCTGCTATAGGAATCAAGAGGGTTGAGCGTCCTTGGTCGGACGACTTGATCCAAACAATCTCGGCGCATACCTTCAGTCGGCGCTACCTAAGATGAAAGATGGAACTAAAGTGGGATCTCCGCCGAGAACCGAAAGGACTCGAGGCGACCTTGATCGGACAACACAGTGCGAAAATCCGGCGCATACCTTGATCGGCTACCTAGGAGAGGATGGAACTAAGAGTGGGATCTCCGCCGAGAACCGAAAGGACTCGAGGCGACCTTGATCGGACAACACAGTGCGAAAATCGGCGCATACCTTGATCGGCTACCTAGGAGAGGATGGAACTAAAAGTGGGATCTCCGCCGAGAACCGAAAGGACTCGAGGCGACCTTGATCGGACAACTGATGCGAAAATCGGCGCATACCTTGATCGGCGCTACCTAGGAGAGGATGGAACTAAAGTGGGATCTCCGCCGAGAACCGAAAGGACTCGAGGCGACCTTGATCGGACAACTGATGCGAAAATCGGCGCATACCTTGATCGGCTACCTAGGAGAGGATGGAACTAAGAGTGGGATCTCCGCCGAGAACCGAAAGGACTCGAGGCGACCTTGGTCGGACAACACAGTGCGAAAATCCGGCGCATACCTTGATCGGCTACCTAGGAGAGGATGGAACTAAGAGTGGGATCTCCACTCCGAGAACCGAAAGGACTCGAGGCGACCTTGGTCGGACAACACAGTGCGAAAATCCGGCGCATACCTTGATCGGCGCTACCTAAGATGAAAGATGGAACTAAAGTGGGATCTCCGCCGAGAACCGAAAGGACTCGAGGCGACCTTGGTCGGACAACACAGTGCGAAAATCCGGCGCATACCTTGATCGGCGCTACCTAGGAGAGGATGGAACTAAAGTGGGATCTCCGCCGAGAACCGAAAGGACTCGAGGCGACCTTGATCGGACAACACAGTGCGAAAATCGGCGCATACCTTGATCGGCTACCTAGGAGAGGATGGAACTAAAAGTGGGATCTCCGCCGAGAACCGAAAGGACTCGAGGCGACCTTGATCGGACAACACAGTGCGAAAATCGGCGCATACCTTGATCGGCTACCTAGGAGAGGATGGAACTAAAAGTGGGATCTCCGCCGAGAACCGAAAGGACTCGAGGCGACCTTGATCGGACAACACAGTGCGAAAATCCGGCGCATACCTTGATCGGCTACCTAGGAGAGGATGGAACTAAAGTGGGATCTCCGCCGAGAACCGAAAGGACTCGAGGCGACCTTGATCGGACAACACAGTGCGAAAATCGGCGCATACCTTGATCGGCTACCTAGGAGAGGATGGAACTAAAGTGGGATCTCCGCCGAGAACCGAAAGGACTCGAGGCGACCTTGGTCGGACAACACAGTGCGAAAATCCGGCGCATACCTTGGTCGAGCTACCTAGGCATAGGATGGATAAAACCCTTCCGTCTATCACGAAAGGGATCTTACGCTTGGAGAGGAAGAATTTTATATTCTATCTCCGGGGTGAAAGGGATTTTGAATGGGCCTCTTGTTCATAGAAGGAATCAAGAGGGGATCTTGGTAATGTACCAGAAAATTTGTAGACCTACCGTCAAGGAATTTGATCGGTGGGGGAAATTATAATGGAGGATGAATTTAGGGTTATCCTCAAGGAAAGTGGGTGAAACATACCACGAGGAACTTCCCGTCGAAACGGGTTATTCTGAAGATACTAAGGGTAGTATTTCTTCAGGAACTTCCCATTCTTGGCATTAATTGCGGTCGCCATTTTGGGTAATTGGCGTCCACCCATTAGAGTAGACCGTTTCTATTACAAGCGGACCCTCCCATTTAGGTTGAATTTACCTTTCTTTTTGGAAGTGAGGATTATTGGTGCGTCGGCGGCGAGGACCAAATCTCCTTCTTTAAAACTCCGTTGTCGTACTTTCTTGTTGAAAGCTCGACATCTAGCTTGGTAGAACTCAATGCAGCTGATAAGCTTCGGTAGCTTTTCATCCAACATCTTGAGCTCTTGAGGCGTTTACGATGTTGTTCTTCAATCGTCATCTCCGTTGCAAAGCGTCGCGGAGTGGCGAATCTGAATTTCCAATGGGAGAAGCGCTTCCGGCCGTGACCGAGAATACGGGGTCTCTCGGTTGGCGTCGCGTGCGGTTGTCGCGATATGCGAGTGCTTCTTGAGTTTATCGTCCCGGTCGCTTGTTATTCTTCACAAGCCGACAAAATCTTGATAATCGTCTTGTTGAGCGCCTCGGCTAATCCATTTCTTTGTTTGATTATAAGAACGTCGGCAGACATCTTGTATCTTGAACTTTTAAAAGCGATGAAGAAATTGCGATGAATTGGGGACCGTTGTCATGCGATCCGTCTCGGGACACCATGTCGATAGATGACATGGTGTTTGATAAACTTGATGGCGGTTTTCGCCTTGACTTCTTTTAGTGGGATTGCTTCAGCCCACTTGGAGAAATGTCGGTGATCGCTAGAATAAACCGATCGCCTTTGATTGGCGGAGGAAAAATGGGACCTAGCGTCCATTCCCCATGTCTCGAATGGCGGGATGTGGCGAAGGATGCAACTGCTCAGGGCTGTGCATATAATCGATGAATTTGACAGCGTGGCACTTCGGCGTGCTCGGCGTGTCATTAATCATTGTGGGCCAAAAGTAGCCCATTCTCTGATTCGATCGTAGAGCTTGGGACCGGGTGGTCGCACCACATTCACCGCCGTGTGCTTCGAAGGACCTCTTACGCCTCCTTGTTTGAAGGCATCGGAGTAAAGACCGTCATACCCCAGCATATAACATACGGGTCTACGTGTTGTAAAAGAATCTTGGAGCTCTTCAGGATTGACTCTCTCCCCTTCGTCTTACGGCAAAATACGGTGCAAGGCGATCGCGGAGTGGCGAATCTGAATTTCCAATGGGAGAAGCGCTTCCGGCCGTGACCGAGAATACGGGGTCTCTCGGTTGGCGTCGTCGCGGTTGTGCGATATGCCGAGTGCTTCTTGAGTTTATCGTCGGTCTAAGCTTGTTATTCTTCACAAGCCGACAAAATCTTGATAATCGTCTTGTTGAGCGCCTCGGCTAATCCATTTCTTCTTTGGATTATAGAGTGTCGTGAGACATCTTGTATCTTGAACTTTTGCATAAAACTGATGTCGGAGTAGGGGCCGTTGTCATGCGATCCGTCTCGGGACACCATGTCGATAGATGACATGGTGTTTGATAAACTTGATGGCGGTACTCGCCTTGACTTCTTTTAGTGGGATTGCTTCAGCCCACGGAGAAATGTCGGTGATCGCTAGAATAAACCGATCGCCTTTGATTGGCGGAGGAAAAATGGGACCTAGCGTCCATTCCCCATGTCTCGAATGGCGGGATGTGGCGAAGGATGCAGCTCCGGAGTGATGCATATAATTAGCGTGAATTTGACAGCGTGGCACTTCGGCGTGCTGTTGTCATTAATCATTGTGGGCCAAAAGTAGCCCATTCTCTGATTCGATCGTAGAGCTTGGGACGGTGAATTAAACCACATTCACCTTCGTGTGCTTCGAAGGACCTCTTACGCCTCCTTGTTTGAAGGCATCGGAGTAAAGACCGTCATACCCCGGCGATATAACATGCGGGTCTACGTGTTGTAAAAGAATCTTGGAGCTCTTCAGGATTGACTCTCTCCCCTTCGTCTTACGGCAAAATACCGTGCAAGGCGTAGTCGATGATAGGAAAGCCAATCTCGGGGCTCCAATTTGGTTTGGGTTGCATGCACCTCTTTGGTAACTACCCTTTGTCTTCTTGTACCTTGTGGTATATTGGCACAAAGAGTTGATGAGTCTGGCTGTAACCATTTGCTTCGGTCTCGAGAGGCGTACCAAAGTCGTACTTAGCGACCAATGCATCCGCATAAAGCGTTACGGCGGGACATATTCGATGAAGAACTCTTGAGCGAGTACGCCATTTCAACGACTACGATGATAGGGGACGGATCAGGGTTCCTAACCGTAGTCACCGCGGATGCTTGACTATCAATTGCGAATCGCCGTATGCTTGAGATATTGACCCCGGCTCCTTGGCGAAACTAAGTCCAATAAGTAGCGCATTGTATTGGCTACATTATTAGAGCAAGGTTCGGTGAGTGAATAAGCACGGGGCATGACATGATTCCACAGGAAATCAAGACAACTCCGACTCGGCGGAGATTTTAGAACATCGGGGGCACTTGCCCGTTGGTAGCTTCGTGTTCCAGTCAGAATACGATCGCCATATTTGTTGGTGCGATGTAGTGTTGACTTCGTGGACTTCATCCGGAAGATCATCGTATAGCTTGATGGGAAATAAATGATTACCTCCTTAGTTGCAAGTATACAACCCTTATCAAGTTATAGTATATAAGATTATCGATCGAGGAGCGGAAAGTAGGAGGAGTTTAGCTCAAATTTTGGTTCTCAAATTATCTTGCGACAATTAGGAGTTTATGTACAAATAAAACTAAAGTGAGAAAATGGTGAATGTGGATGGTGGAGAGATAAGAGAGAGTGGATATGGATTATGTGCAAAGGAGGAGAAAATAAAGTTGAAAGTGTGGTGGTGGTTATATGCACATAATAACAAAACTAAGTTTGAGATTATATGCACATGGAGGGAATATGAGATTGAGAGAAAATAAGTGCAAAATAAAAAGAAAGCAAGATTGAGAGAGAGAGAGTAAAGGAAAATCAAAATCAAGAATAAAGGAAATAACAAATAAATGGAAAACAAGGATAAGTGCAAAATCAAGAATGTAAAGTATGGAGGATTAGTTAAAGATATGAGGAATCTAGAGTAGATCCACTTAGCTTATCTCAATCTCATGAAAATGAGTTGGATTTGTTAGCTAGTTTCAAACAATCTCTAGGGATCCCGAATAATAGCTCCACACTTAGAAAAGGGTAATTCCCTAGAGGGTTCTAGCCTCAAGGTGAATTAAAGGAAAGAAAAATCTATTCTAGAAAGTAAATACATTGCATGAAAGTAAATTGCAAGGAATTAAATTGCAAGAAAGTAAATTGCATGAAAGTAAATTGCATGAAAGTAAATCTAAGCTACAAAGCAATAAATGAACAAGAAAGAAAATGAAAAAGAAATAAAAGGAAAACCAACAACTCGATCTTAATCTAATCCTCCTTTTGGTCCTTGGATTAGAAGAAGAGAAAGGAAATTGAAGGGTGAAAAATTTCATTTATTGTGTAACAAAGTTACAATTTTGGAAGGTCTCCTCAATTAAGAGTAACCCTCCTCTCCAAATGGAGTTTTACAAAATATTTCACACTCAAAACACTCGGCCTTCACCCTATTTATAGCCCAGCGGAGTTGATGTGAACCATTGGATCAAACCTAGCCAAAAGGAAGAAATCCACCATTAACGGAATCATTTGGAACCGATCGGTTGGCCGATCGGTTATGCCGATTATAACGGTTGCCACGGTTGGTTAGTCAACCGATTGGTTCCCAACGAATTTGTCTTTTCTTGATTTTTCTTCACGAATTTCTCTTGGATCAATTTGGTATCTTGGGCCTTGGTTTGTCTTGATTTGGGCTTCAAATATTGGTAGAAATTGAGAGAATTTGAGTCATTTGGGCTTTTATTCATTATTTCTTTATTAGCACGCAAAATAAGATAAAAATGATTATTAGTAATATCGTTATTCATATAACATAGGTAATAAGGGTATAAAAATGTAATTAAAATGTGATAATCAAATACCCCACACCTAAACTTTTGCTAGTCCTCTAGCAAAGAAAATAAAAAGAAAACCTAACTCACTTTAGCGAGGAATGTGGTTGTATTTAGCACATACAACAAGCCTTTAAACCCCTAGGTTACCCTAGTGGGCGAGTTGTAGTCTCGTGAGGGTTTGCGATGAATATACCCACAAAATTGATCAACTTGCCAATTTAAAGAAGTTAATAAAATAATTAATTCATTTGATATCTTCAAACATTCCAATTGAAGTTGGTTAATACTCAAAGCGTTTTATCATAACTCCAATGTAATTTTCTTAAGAAAATCCTTTCATTATAGTTATACAAAACCAAGTTTAACTCAAAATTTAATTTAAAAGTTTTGAAGCGGACATGCTAACCCTTTGTTTTAAACAACTTCAAGTCTTTTAATCCATTTTATTTTTCAAGAACATATACAAATATAACTATATACAAAACATGGTTAGTATGATTTTTTTTTTTTTTTTACTCTTTATTCCTTGGTGGTTTTGTTCTTTTTAATCGGGCTTTCTAAGTGACCATTTAGCGAGTTTTGGGCCAATGAATCCCAACCCATTGGGCTTAGGTCATTAAGCATAGAAATACTCCTCGGGCTTAATTACTCAGTCAACTTAGGCTTAGTAAAATAGAACCACCAATGATTTTAAGAGAAATTTTTCTTCTATTTATTAAGTTAGTATATATGTGTGTATATGTATATATATTCTGAACAATATTTGGATCAAGACAACTTGAAAAATTATTTTCAACTCTAAGTTAGGCATGCAAAATTTCATTACTTTAATTAAAATCTAAGTTACAACTTAAGTAAAGTATATTACTTTGAAAATCATTTCTTAAGAAATTTATTTGGAGTTATCATAAAAGGTAAACTTGAGTATAGAACCAACTAAGGATTAGAAGACTTAAATTCTATCAAATTGATCAATTATTAATCAACTCTATTAAGTTGGCAAGTGACTTTTTTTATGAAAAGAGGAAAAAAATGACATAAAAAGAAAGAAAATGGTAAGAAGAGGAAAAATGACTAAGATAAAGAGCAAAATGACTAATTCCCACCCCACACCTAAATTTTGCATTGTCCTCAATGCAAATTCTAATATGCACAAAGTAAAACAAATAAGCATGGAAGCACTTACATTTGTTCGATTGACTTGAACAATGATAAAAAGTCTGTAATTACCTTTGGTATGAGAAGGTGGAGTCAAAATTTATTCTCTCCTTTTTTCTTTTTTTTTTTTGAAAAGAACAAGAAACTCTCACATGAGAGAAGAATAAATTCTTTTATTATTATTGTGGGACAAAAATAAAAATGTAGAATAAAAGATAAAACATGAGAAGTTCATATTCTACATTAAATCCTACCTTATTGCTGAAAATTCTACCCGAAATTTAAAGAATTTCAAGATGATATAATCAATGATGTTCTCAAATTCTAAAAATTCCAAGGTTTGCAATGTGTTTTGCGACAAATTAAGGTAGGTCTTATTAGTGTTATGCATTTTGAACTTAGATTTTTGAGTAATGAAAATTTGACATTTTGGTTGCTCTTTCAAAATCTAAGCTCATCGAAAAGAGTTCTTGAATGTTGCATTCAAGAGGCATGTATTCAACACAGTTTCCTCATTTTGAAAAATAAAACACGAATTTTTAAAATTTCCAGTTCCTCATGAAAGATTTCCTCAAAACTAATGTCGATTCATTCTCTACTTACATTAAACTTTCTTGGATGTAATTGATTTGAAAGGCTGCTTATCAATATTATTTCTGGATTGAAAATATTAAGTTCGTGATCGATTCCCAAAACGACTTCATGTGACCGGTTCTGATTGATGAGAGCATTAGAAGTGGCTAGAGCGGTCTTCCTAAGATCACGGGTATCGTCCTTTGGGATTGGAAGCGGGTTGTGTTTCGGGACTACGAAATCAACAGGAAAAATAAAGTCTCCAACCTTTATCGGTACATGTTATTTCACCCATAGGGACCTTAGCAGATCTATCGATAGCGAAGTGTGCATCTAGTTGGCTTGAGTTCCCGACACCTAGTTGTTGGTAGATTGAATCTGGAAGCAAGTTGACAGCCCCTAAGTCTAAAAGCCTTATCGATCTGAGTATTACCAATGATACGGGATGGTAGGACAACACGGATCCTTATGTTTCAATGGTACGGACCTTGAGAGGACTTCAGCGATATTGGCGAGAAAGACTTTCTTTGGAATATTTATTTGCCTCTTTTGGTACATAATTCCTTTAGAAATTTGGCATAAGAAGGAATTTGTTCAATGACATCTAAAGAGGAATGTTGACCTAACACCTTGAAAGTCTCTAGAATTTTCTCCTCACGAGAGGAGTGCTTCCTAGGCACGAGTCTATCAGGGTAAGGAGCAAGCTGGTTTAAATTGATTAGACTCAGTTACAGTTCGGGTTACGGGTCATCGGAAGGGTGTGATTTCTCGAAGGAGAGAATTTGTTACGGTTCGGGGTTTCACTTAGAGGCATTCTAACGATTATCGACTGTCTACGACCGTAGTGAATGGATTGCATTCACTTGACTAGTAGGTTGAACTTGATCCGTGTCCTTGGGTTGGGCAGGTTGACTCGGAAAAGTTCCTTTCTCTCTCTCACTCATGGCATTAGCTAGTTGACCAAGTTGGGTTTCTAACCTAGCTATGGCTTGAGTGTTGGAGGTGAGGATTTGCAGGTTGATTGCATGAAGGAATTGGCGTGTTTGATGTTTGAGTCAATAAGTTAGGTAGTGCGTGTAGAGGTTTTAATCAAAGTATCTAGACCCTTTTCGAACATTAAGGCGTTTATCATGATCCATAATTTGAGGAGTGTGATTTGCAGATTAGTAATGAGGCTGGTTTTGAAATGATAGATTTGGTTGTTGAAAATTGAGAGGCTGTATTGCCCTAGAGAATTGTTGGGTTGAAGAGGGAGTGAAATTTTGATTTAGGAGTAGTTTCCTGGTTCCATGCAAAATTTGGATGATTTCTCCAACTGGATTGTAGGTTGGAGAAAATGGATCATTCACGGACTTTGAAAGCGTTTATCGACCTAGTGGTAGGATCCTAAAGAGGACATTCCTCGAAACATGAGATGGAGACAGCGATTATGACAACGAGGTAGAAACTTGGTTGATTTGGTGGAGCTCGTTCTTTGACTTCTAAAGCTTCTAACCTCACATGATTGTAGCCATCTTTGCTTGAGGCTATGTTTGTTTCTAAGAAGGACCATTTGGTTTTGGGTTGGGAAGCTGATGAAACACGGTCATCACAATGTTCCCCTTGCATGGTTTTCTCGGATAAACTCTCTAAAAGTCCCAAGCTTCATCGGCATTTTTCTTCATGAAATCCCCTTGACACATTGACTCTAAGGAAGTTTTGAAGAATAATCCAATCCTTCATAAATGATTTGGCATAATCGCCACTTTTCAAGACCATGGTGAGGACATTGGATAAGAAGATCTTTGAATTTGTCAAAATACTTCCAAAAGGTTCTCCGGGACAATTTTAAAATTTTGAATCTGTTTCTAAGCTTGATTGTTTTATGGATAGGAAAGAATTTTTGAGAATCTACAAATTCACCCCAAGTTGAGATGGAATCGTGGGCAAGCTATCTGACCATTTTTGGCTTTGTCCTTAAGGGCAAATGGAATAAATCGGAGTTTGATCGCATCTTCAGTTAAGTCCCTCATTTTATCATGAGGCAAACTTCTTCAAATTAGGAGATAAAGATGTATCGTCTTGGTTTGACTCCTAAGAATTTGGGAAGCATGTTTATGAAATGCGGTCGAAGTTCAAAATTGGTTCCATTTACCTCGGGGAGTTTATGCGAGGGATTGCATTTCTAGTGGGGTAACAAACATCTTGAAGAACAGGTGGGTTGGTATTAGCCATTTCGTTTGGTTCAAGAGATGAATCAAAAGCGAATTAAGCGATTAGTATTATCCCTAACCCAAGTTTGCATACACCACAATCAAAAATTTTTTATTTTATTTTATTTTATTTATTTGAAAAGGATAAGAGAAAAGTTAAGAAGATGAGAAAAACTAACTAAAATAAATCAAAGCAATCACTTTTCAATCACCTAACTCTAGGGTTAAGCCTAAACTTGACTTAGACCGGCTCTAACCAAAATTCCCTTAATGAAAAGATCAAAGTTTACTTGGGTAATTAGCCGTAAGGATAGTACTAGAGGAGATCAAAGATCAATTAAGTACCTCTTTCCTTCGGGGCGCCGCATAACCCTAAACCTTGCCTTAGACACCAATTAATCCAAATAAACTTGGACGGTTCACTTAAGAAATTATTGTTCCTTAATGAGCTCGAATCCTTAGGGCCAACGTCTAATCAAATTTTAAGAGGCTTGGGTATGTGTAGTGAGGAATTAGTGATTTTTGGGCTAAGGAAAGGGTGATGAAATCCCTCACCTTATCTTGATTAATGGGTTTTTGCCCTTAAGATATTTTCAAGTGTGTGCCAAATCAAGATGCTCAAATCACTTGGTGAATTCCTACTATTATATGAAATGCAACCCTAAGAATTAAAAACAACTAAAAAGGATGCAAAAAACAATCTTTTTATTTTTTTATTATGGTCGACAATAAAAAAAATGAAGTTTATTAGGGTCGACAAGGGAAAAAAAAAATCCTTTATTTTATTTTTTTTTATCCTAATCGTCTCTAATGTATATGAACTATCTAAAGGGTGGAATTGAAAATACTAGATGGAGAAGTTACCCACGCAAAAGCAATGCAAAGCCTCGTTGGAGGCAATTCTTCAATCTTGAATCTTCAACTCTTGATCTTCAAGCTCCAAGTTCCTACACAAAAGAAAACACACAAAATAAAAACCAAACTTAATGAAAATCCTACTTATGCACCGTTCCCCGGCAACGGCGCCAAAAACTTAATGGGAAATAAATGATTACCTCCTTAGTTGCAAGTATACAACCCTTATCAAGTTATAGTATATAAGATTATCGATCCCACGAGGAACGGGAAAGTAGGAGGAGTTTAGCTCAAATTTTGGTTCTCAAATTATGCGCGACAATTAGGAGTTTATGTACAAATAAAACTAAAGTGAGAAAATGGTGAATGTGGATGGTGGAGAGATAAGAGAGAGTGGATATGGATTATGTGCAAAGGAGGAGAAAATAAAGTTGAAAGTGTGGTGGTGGTTATATGCACATAATAACAAAACTAAGTTTGAGATTATATGCACATGGAGGGAATATGAGATTGAGAGAAAATAAGTGCAAAATAAAAGAAAGCAAGATTGAGAGAGAGAGGAGAGAGTAAAGGAAAATCAAAATCAAGAATAAAGGAAATAACAAATAAATGGAAAACAAGGATAAGTGCAAAATCAAGAATGTAAAGTATGGAGGATTAGTTAAAGATATGAGGAATCTAGAGTAGATCCACTTAGCTTATCTCAATCTCATGAAAATGAGTTGGATTTGTTAGCTAGTTTCAAACAATCTCTAGGGATCCCACGAATAATAGCTCCACACTTAGAAAAGGGTAATTCCCTAGAGGGTTCTAGCCTCAAGGTGAATTAAAGGAAAGAAAAATCTATTCTAGAAAGTAAATACATTGCATGAAAGTAAATTGCAAGGAATTAAATTGCAAGAAAGTAAATTGCATGAAAGTAAATTGCATGAAAGTAAATCTAAGCTACAAAGCAATAAATGAACAAGAAAGAAAATGAAAAAGAAATAAAAGGAAAACCAACAACTCCTGATCTTAATCTAATCCTCCTTTTGGTCCTTGGATTAGAAGAAGAGAAAGGAAATTGAAGGTGAAAATTTCATTTATTGTGTAACAAAAGTTACAATTTTGGAAGGTCTCCTCAATTAAGAGTAACCCTCCTCTCCAAATGGAGTTTTACAAAATATTTCACACTCAAAACACTCGGCCTTCACCCTATTTATAGCCCAACGGAGTTGATGTGAACCATTGGATCAAACCTAGCCAAAAGGAAGAAATCCACCATTAATGCAATGTTAGGAACCGATCGGTTGGCGTCGGTTATATGATTAGTAGGTTGGTAGAACCAGTCAACCGATTGGTTCCCAACGAATTTGTCTTTTCTTGATTTTTCTTCACGAATTTCTCTTGGATCAATTTGGTATCTTGGGCCTTGGTTTGTCTTGATTTGGGCTTCAAATATTGGTAGAAATTGAGAGAATTTGAGTCATTTGGGCTTTTATTCATTATTTCTTTATTAGCACGCAAAATAAGATAAAAATGATTATTAGTAATATCGTTATTCATATAACATAGGTAATAAGGGTATAAAAATGTAATTAAAATGTGATAATCATAGCTCAAGCTGCGTCGGTTGTCGGGTTGGCTGACTAAGAGATCATAAATCGCTTGTCCTTTGACCGACTTTTGTTGTTTGAAGTGCAAGTCATATTGGGACAAGAGCAAAGCCCATTTTGCCAAACGCCAACTCATTGAGGCGAATTTGGGTCATAAATGGCCGGTTCTGTTGGAGATAACATAAATCGTTTGTCGGAGCCAAATAGTGCCGCATTTTGAATTGAACATTAATGCAAGACTTTGCTTCTCAACCATTGGATATCGAGACTCGTACTTAGGCTAATGTTGACTCGAATACCTAGCACTTTGATGCGTGTGCGTTGTCATCGTCTTGTGCAAGTAGGGCACTTAGCGAATGGTCGTCGCTTTGATGTAAATCAAGAGCGGCTTTCATTTGGCGTGCGACAAGAGCGGGAGGTTTAGAGATCTGACTTAATCTCTTCAAATGCCTTTTGGCGGCGTCGTCCCAAATAAACAACCGCCCTTCTTGTTCAATTTAGAGCGGTTGGCACTTCGGATAGGTTCGATATGAGCCGTCGGATGTCATGTCGCCCTTAACCCCGAGTTCTCTGATTTCGGGGGTTGCAATTCTTGAATCGCCTTTACTTTGTCGGGATCGGCGTGGATTCCTTTGTTAGTGACAACAAAGAGGAACTTGCCACTAGACATCCCAAGGAAGGATTTGGCGGGGTTCATCTTTAGTTGATGAGTTAGCATGAGTTCGAATATCGTTCTAAGATCTTTGATGTGATCTCCTTTGTCACGGCTTTTCACGACCAAATCGTCGGCGTAGCATTCGGCCGTTTTCGAAGATGATCTGGAAAATCTCCGTCATTGCTGTTGGTATGTTCGCGCCCGCATTTTGAGGCCGAACGGCATGACCGTGTAGCAATATATGCCGATGGATTACGAGCGGCTGTGTGTTTGGCGTCATCGGGGTGCATCTTGATCGATTGTATCGAGAAACCATCCATGAGCGACATTCTTTCAAATCCACGTATTGTCGACTATGACATCGGTGATTGGTAGAGAAAGTCGTCTTTGGGGCAAGCAACGTTCAGGTCTGTAGTCGACCTGGATCTAATCGAACCATTCTTCTTCATGGCCAGGGACTATATTAGCCACCCAATCCAGGATCTTTGAATTTCCTCGATGAATCCGATTCTATGAGTTTCTTCACCGTCAGCGATTGCCTCCAATATTTGTGGATGAAACCGTCTTTCTTTGTTGCTTGGCGGGTTTGGCGTCCGCCTTGATGTTGGCGATGTGTTGCCACATTAGGGTCGAGTCTGGCATGTCCTCGTAACTCGGTGAATACATCGATATACTCACGATTAGGGCAATCAACTCTTCCTTTTCTTAGAGTATTGCTGATGTTTATGAGTTTAGGATGCTCTTCATCACCCATATTAACTGGACTACCTCATCCTTAGTGGGGGTTCTCTTTGTTCGAACCTATCCCAAAGCTGCTCTTGGAGTTGATGGATCCATGGGTCTTCCCGTTGGCATGTCTTCATCACTCTCAACGATGAAGTCAGCGGAAGCCATATTTGACATTAAAGCCTTGAAAGCTTCTCAGAAGTGGTGTCGAATTCCTGTAGAAGAATGGGCGAATGTCCGTCTCCCTCACGGGTGGATTATTATCAATCGACCACGAGCATTCATCTTCGAGGAGGATTAGTATCCCAATCCCGTCTGAATGCATAGTAGTTATCCGGCTTCCCTTTTGGGACATATGCGCTCTGGAGGGACTCGAGGACCTGCGCCCAAAACATAGACCTTCTCCTTGTGTCAAGTTGTACCCCATCTCTTCATGATACCCGGTGTTTGGACTATATCGAATGTGTGGAGGATAGGTCCATTATTAGTCTTCGTCGTTTTCTAAGAAATGATTAGTTGGCGCATCTCCTTTCACAGTAAACCAAGTCTTTTCACTACTCGATCTTAGGTGGGATGGCGAGTCTTGTCCCAAAGGTCGGGAAAAGCAAGATGGTGAGTTGGCGAGGAGTGCAACTCACGGATCATTGTATAAACTGTCATCACATCATTCAAAGACAAAGGATACTCTAAATCGTCATTTATTGATTCATCGGCAATTTGCCAATTACAATGTTCATCGGCGATTCTTCATCGTCAAGATTGATTACAAGGGGTACAATGTCATTTAAAACAAAACCTCCACTATAACCAAGCCCGGCGGTGTCGGCTTCTTCACATTTGTCCGTGCCTTGGGCGATGATTGATTTGGGACTCATTACGTAGAGGAGAGAATCGATGAAATAATTCTCCATCCCTTAAGCGGTTGTTTGTCGCGACCACCGTCTTGACCTCATTATTAGTGTCTACATATTTGAGACGATGAAGAGTAGAGGGACTATAATATTATTGTGGATCCAAGGTCGATGACAATAAGTTATAGGAAGTCTCGCGTCAATCACATAGCGGTGACTTGGACTTTAAGTCCCCATTTGGCACTTTATCAGGATCTTACCAAGCGGTAGAGACATGGTGTTAAATCCATAAATCATTGTACTGTTGATGCCGACTTCTTGGCGAGAATTCAAGATGATACATAAAGTAGCGGGGGCATGATGCTCCTGTGAACCGGATCGACTTGGATCGGTTAACTTCACTAGGGCCAATATACGGTGAAGTATAGCGACCTATCGTGCTTGGAATTCCTCGTCCATATCCTCCTTTGTAAAAGTGATGCGGGGAAGTGTTTAGTCGCAAGGTTGCATTCTTTGGGCCGACTCTTACGGACTTGGCCTAATCACGGGTGAGGAAGACTTCGAATTGGCGAGGAGCTTCTGAAGGGCTTCTCTTGTCTCTTTGACAACCGCGGCTCATAAAGTGATCCTTGTGGGAATATTAGCCAATTGTGCCATCGCGTCGATATGGGGAGTTGAAGTTCGGTTTATCTCTTCCAATCGGTGAATCGAGGCTGCTTTGGGAGTTGAACTTCTGTGGTACATTTTATCTTTAAGCCTTTTCGGTCGCGAGTGAGGGGTGTTGTTGGTACCCCGGCTCGGCGGTGTCTTGGCATTTGGGTGGGATTTTGGGGTACTTGTATTTCGTTACTAAAAGCTCCTTGTGGCGTGAGCTTCGGAGTTCCCTTGGACGGTGGAATGTTACCACTGTTCGTCATCTCCCTCGAGTGCGGAGTAGCATGGCATGCCTTTCCCCTCCGTTTGATTTTTTCTTCGATGAGGAAGAGGCTACCCATTGCTCATCCTCAAGCGAGTCGGGTGAATCCACGGATTTAGCCATTTAAATTTGTATATGATCTAAGACCTTTCTTGCGTTGCTTGTGTGGGTGCGTTCCGCCGTCTTCATTCGCGACTTTGACTACGGTTTGGGTTCAAACCATGTCAATGTGCCCGACCAAAGCTTATGGACACGCATTTGCTCCGACCTTCTTTTCTTTGGGCGGCTTCATAGTGATGACCCTACGTCAATTAAAGCACGGATTTTGTCCTTAAAGCGAGTTTAGTGGGGTGATGAGGCGCCCTATGATGCCACCGATATCTTGGGTCATTAGTCTTCATTGCCTCCTCTTGATTACGAATCGGAGGAGCTTGATCTTGTTATTTTCCACAAGATATTTGAAGAGGGCAGGGAATCGTCATCCCTAAAGGAATAGGACTTGAAATCAGCGGCTCACGAGGCCTTACGTTTACGTGGCCCGGGTTGCCCGTTGATTGTGCTGTTCGCGGCGCTGGTTGTTCTTCTTCTTGCTAGTCTGCTCTTTGGGTTGGAGTTGGAGCGTTTGGTTTGCAACTTATTTGTCTTGGCTTCTGCCCTTTGCAGCGTGGGACAAAGTTAAACGAGTTTCATTTGTCGGTGGCCTCTTTACGCCTTTTTCCTTTTGAGGAATCTTCGACTTGCTCTCCACGAACCTTCAAGTCCTTCCCGCGTTATTGATGGTCTGTACCCATTGCTTCAAGCACATCTATCGATAAGTTCTTTGTGGCGGGTTTGGAGGATAAACTCTTCGTTATTGGATCGGCGGTTCATTGCCTTGTTAGAATCGTTTGACAAAGATATCTATAGTTTCTCCGTCATACGTTTCTCGTCAAGCAATGTTCGATTGATACTTTGGTATCGTCATCGAAGAAATTGGTGAAACTAGATTCCATGTCGTCCAGTATGTTGCTCCCCTTGACGCGGTGCAATCGAAGCAGCCCAGCGAAGGGTGCCGACGAATGACCGAACCATCGGGGGCTCATTAGGAGATGACTCAGAGTGCGACTTGAAGTAAATCAAGTCTTTGCGTCGGGGAACCCTTCGATCAAATGGTGTGAAGTTTATTAAGTTAAACCCGATGGAGTGCGAGTTGATTCCCCACTCCCTCGGGTATGGCCAAGGAATACTGTCTTCTTCACCTCTTGGCGGAAATCAATGAGTTGACTTTGCTCTCGAGGTCTTTGATCTTCTGGCTCTCATGAGCAACAACATCTACATTATCGCGTTCGTGGATCGGAGGGTTATCATCCTCTTGTATTTCCTCACAGTGAATGTTGTCATCTTGATCGATGTTGTCTGGCATTTCGATTCACCTCGATGTTTCGTCAAGGCTTGGATCATTGATCATGCATTTCCCTCATCGTCTGCATGGCGGCTCCATCTCTAGCTTGAAGTTTTCCGTTGCTTATTCAGCGCTTCATCTAGCATTTTAGCCACTTGATGCATGCTGATCATGGCGTTTCTTGGGGGCTGCCAGCTAGATACGGTGTGATCGAGGCAATTGCGGAGCCAAGATCGGCGCATCATCCTCCGGGTATCCCTTCGAGCTTGTATTATGCGGGACGTCGGATAGTCGGACCGCAAGCGAGTTAGCAGTTGCGATCTTGTGGGGATAGCAGTGGCGGCGATTCTTTGCGGTCATGTTATTAGTGACCTCGGCAATTCATCCTCTCGGGATGTCATCCTTCTCTGGTCGCCTTGACCTAGGTCTCCGTGTTGGTGCTAAGCCTCACGGAAGGCCGATATCTTTACAGGTTTCTTGCGGCAATTGCACTCAGAAACCGTCTTGATGAGCTTGGAGCACAAGCATGACGTCAATTTAGGGGAATCGCCGAGATTTTCATTACCCCACGCGGTAGTGCGGCTTCGTCGGTGTGTTATTAGAACGTCTGCCGTGTGTTGGCGTGATCTCGGGTATAGCGTCGTCGTCATCAGGGCAGGCGTCTCCAGAGAATGGCCAAAACTACGAAATGCTTCGCTTGACTTCCGCTTATGTGGCGTGAAGTTTGAGGACTCTCGGACTTCGATCTTTAATCCGGTTGGTGGGGTTGCGGGACTCTCGGTCCTTTGGGCAGGTGCGACCCCTGTATGAGTGACCCGTGATCCCTTCAGGGGACCCAAGTGATCCTTGATAGTTGGTTTGGTGGTGGTGACGGGAGTTGGCTTCACCATCGGTTCAGGTGCAGGCACCTTTGACCTTGAGGCGCCGTCGGTCTTGGGCTTTGGTGTTGAATTTGCAACGCCTGCGGTCTTCGGCTTGGCCAGGAGCGGGGCGTGGGCAAGCTGGGTTGGGGCACCATTAGACTTGGGCCTCCAAACTTGGTGGTAGGTCGGCGGCTTCTTTACCACCTCCTTCTTCAATTCACGAGCCTATTGTACCAAAGCTTCGTGCACTGTAGGTCTTGTGGCGTTCCGGATCGCGCTCTGAAGTGTGGAAGCGGTTCCGTTTGACCACGGACCCACTCGTTGGTTGGCGGCTTGGATAGGCCGTCGATCACTTGGTGAAGCCTCTGCGTAAGCTTGGATCTTAGATCCGCCGTAGCGGACCCCATCCACGGATTGCATGGCCTTGGCATGTTTGCGGCGCCATGCTTTGTAAATGCCTTTGGCGGGGTTAAGCTTGGAGAGTGCGGCATCATCGGCGTTCATCTCGAGCGCCATCGGACTTGGTAGAAGGGATTTCGCTACTGCGGTAGCGGGGTTGAACTTCGCCGTCTGGGGCTCTACATCGGAGGCCCATCGGGTTCTCCTGCGTGGAGATCTTCTTGGAGGCGGAGGCTGGATCCGGAAGGCGAGGAAAGATACTCCTCGTACTTCTGGCGGGTCGAACTCTGAGATACCCTCTAGATTAAGCCGTCTTAATCTCGGGGATAGCTGTGATTTCTCCTAGTAGATCTCACCGCTCGTGATCCTCTCCTTCGTGAGTGTGATCCCCTTAGGCGTTTCGTTTCCTTCGTGAAGCGAGCCGCCAAAGCGGCGACAAAGCATGGCGCAAACATGCCAAGGCCATGCAATCCGTGGATGGGGTCCTTCTGGCGGATCTAAGATCGAACTTCTGCGAGGCTTGACCTCAAGTGATCGGCAGTCTATCAAGCCGTCAACCAGCGAGTGGGTCCGTGTCAAGCGGAACCGCTCCACCTCGAGGCGCTGTCAGGCGCCCGCGCTCCTTGCGAGCCGCGAGCTTTGGTACAACAAGCTCGTGAATTGAAGAAGGAAGTGGAAAAAGCCACCAGCGTACCACGGGTTTGGAGGCCCAAGTCTAGCGGTGCCCCAACCCGGTTGCCCGTTCTGTCGACACCTAAGCGAAGGCTATAAGCGTCTCAAGTTCAAAACCAAAGCCCAAGACCGGCCGGCCTCAAGGTCAAAGGTGCACGCACGAGCGGTGGTGAAGCCAACTCCGTCACCACCACCAAACCAACTATCAAGGATCGCTTGGGTCCTCACGAAGGGATCACGGGTCACTCCTCATGCGGGAGGCACCCGTTCGAAGGCCAGGAGATTCTGCAACATCACCAACCGGATTAAAGATCGAAGTCAGAGTCCCACGAAACTTCCGCTCACATAAGCGGAAGTCAAAGGCGAGTTACTTTCGGTAGTTTTGGCCATTCTCGGAAGGAGGCGGCTCGTCGATGGCAGCGGCGTTATACAGAGATCGCGCCAACACATGGCGAGTCCTCCGGTACACATCTTTGATGAGCGGTATTACGGCGAGAGTGCGAGGAAATCTCGGAGGATTCCCCAAACTCATACGGTCATGCTTGTGCTCTAAGCTCATCAAAGCGGTGCTCTCGAGTGCAATTGCCGGCGAAACTCGAAGGGTATCGGTCTTCGGAGGCTTAGCAAACCGTCAAGACCTAGGTCAAAGCGACTCCATGAAGGATGGCATCAGAAGATGAATTGCGAGAGGTCACTAATAATATGACCAGCAAAGAACCGTCGTCACGGGCTATTCAGCGCATCATAGCGGCTAACTTCGTTTGCGGTCGGGACTATCCGGCGGTCGAATCGACAAACTTCTAAAAGGGATACGCGGAGGATGATCGTCGGATATCGGCTCATAATCGCCTCGATCATCTTGTATCTAGTGAAGGAGCCCCAAGCGCTTATGATCGATCTGAGATCAAGTGGCTAAAATGCTAGGCGAAGCATTGGCTAAACAACGGAAAACTTCAAGCTAGAGATGGATTTGGCCATGCTAGCGATGAGAGAAATGCATGACCAACAGATCAAGCCTTGACAAAACATCGAGGAGAATCGAGTCGGCGCATCGGCGTCGACCAAGATGATTCCGGAACCGGGAGGAGGCACAAGAGGATGATAACCCTCACGAACCACGCGGGCATAATGTAGATATGGCGCTCATGAGGCGAGAAGATCAAAGACCTCGAGAGCAAAATCAACTCATTGATTTCGCTCAAGAGGTGAAGAAAACAGTATTCCTTGCCCATATCCTAGAGAGTGGGAATCAATCCCATACGGCAAAGTTTAACTTAATAAACTTCACACCGTTTGTGGGAAGGGTTCCCGTGACGCGATTTACTTCAAGTCACACCTTGGAGTCATATCAGGAAGCGAACCCACGATGGTTCGGTCATTCGTTGGTACCCTTCGTGGGGCTGCCGATTGGTACCGCCGTCTCAAGCGGGGAGCATTCACGGTGGGGCGACATGGAGTCTAGCTTCCTCACCAATTTCTTCGGCGGCGATCTTGAAGTATCGATCGGCACATTACTTCGACAGCGAAGGGCGGGCTGTGGACATCTTTGTCAAGCGATTCGGAACAAGGCAATGAGCTGGGATCCGATATGAGAGGAGTTCATCCTCGGACCTGCCACAACAACTTGTCGATAGGCGTGCTTTCGAGCAATGGGGACAGCACCATCTATAACATGGAAGGATTTGAAGGTTCGTGGAAACAAGGCGAAAGATTCCTCAAAAGGAAAAAGCGGAAAGAGGCCGGCCCGGCGGAAGCTCGAGCGTAACTTTGTCCCAGCGGCAAAGGGAAAGAAGCGAGCCAAGGCGGTTCGCGAACAAGCGTTCAACTCAACCCGGCAGCGGCGGCCAGCGGCATAGCAGGCCCTGAGCACAATCAGCGTGGCAACTGGGCCACGAAGCGAAGGCCTCGGGCGAGATTCGAAGTCCTATTCCTTTAGGGACGGCGAGATTCCGGTCTCTTCAAGTATCTTGTCGAAAATAACAAGATCAAGCTCCCTCCGATTGAGAATCAAGAAGAAGCAATGAGGGCGAATGACCCAAAATCTGCGGCGTATCACGGGGCAATTCATCACCCACTAAATCTGTTTGACCTTAAGGATAAAATCAAGCTTTAATTGGCGTAGGGGTCATCACTATGAAGCCGTCCAAAGAAAGAAGGTCGAACAAATCACGGTGTCCATAAGCTTTGGGTCGGTGCCATTGACATGGTTTGAACCCAAACCGGTGGTCAAAGTCGCAATGAAGGCGGTGAATGGCGACCCACACAAACAACGCCGAGAAAGGACTTGTATCATATCTGACCCCAAATGGCGAAGTCACGTGGATCCACCGGACACAGCGAGGATGAGCAATGGGTAGCCTCTTCTTCATTGAAGAAAAATCAAAGCGGAAGGGAAAGACATGCCATGCTACTTCGCAGTGCGGAGGAGATGAGCAGTGGTAACATTCGGTTGTCAGAAGGGAACTGAAGCCGCCACCGAGGCGGACACGAGTACAAATACAAGTACCGAAATCTCCGACCCAAATGCCAAGATCTTTGTCGAGAGATGGGGGTACCAACAACACCCCTCACTCATGTTGAAAAGCGAAGACAAACAACCACGGAAGTTCAACTCGGCGGTCTCGGTTCAATCACCCGATTGGAAGAGATAAGCAGGGAACTTTGAACTCTCCATACGCTTTGATGTAATGGCACAATTGGCTAATATTCCCGCAAGGATCACTCTTCTGGTACATTGCGGTTGTCAAAGAGACAAGAGAAGCCCTTCAAGAAGCCCTCGCCGATTCGGAAGTCTTCCTCACCCGATTAGGCCAAGTCGGAAAAGTCGGCCCGACAATGCAACCTTGCGACTAAACACTTCCCTGCATCACTTTTACAAAGGAGGATATGCGGGCGAGGAATTCCAAGCACGATAGGCGCTATACTTCACGGGTATATTGGCTCTAGTGAAGTTAGCAGGATCCAAGTCGATCCGGGTTCATTAATGAGCATCATGCCCTGCGCCTCATGTATCATCTTGGAATTCACGCGATGGTGGCATCAGCGAGCACAATGATTTATGGATTTAACACCGGTAGTCTCGGCGCTTGGTAAGATCGGATAAAGTGCCAAATGGGGACTTAAAGTCGAAGTCACTGCTATGTGATTGGCGGAGACTTCCTATAACTTATTGTTGGGTGGACCTTGGATCCACAATAATGTTATAGTCCCATCTACTCTTCATCGGTGTCTCAAATATGTAGACCACGAATAATGAGTCAAGGCGGTGGTGTGGACAAACAACCGTTTAAGGGGATGGAGAATTATTTCAGCGATTCTCTCCTCTACGGTAATGAGTCGGCGAATCATCGGCCCAAGGCACGGACAGCGGTGAAGAAGGCGTCTGAAGCGGGCTTGGTTATAGTGGAGGTTTTGTTTTAAATGACATTGTACCTTGTAATCAATCTTGGCGATGAAGAATCGTCGGATGAACATTGTAATTGGCAAATTGCCGATGAATCAATAAATGGCGATTTAGAGTATCCTTTGTCTTTGAATGATGTGATGGCGAGGTTTATACAATGATCGAGTTGCACCTACCAACTTCGGTCATCTTGCTTTACACAAAAGCGGTTCGAGACTCCTTTGGGACAACACTCGTCATCCCACGAAGATCGAGTAGTGAAAAGACTTGGTTTCACGGTAAAGGAGATCACGGTTCAGTAGCCGAATCATTTCTTTGAAGTAGATGAAGGCGACAATGGACCTATCCTCCACACATTGAGATATAGTCAGGAAACATTGGGTATCATGAAGAGATGGGGTATAACTTGACACAAGGAGAAGGTCTATGTTTTGGGCGAGGTCCTCGAGTCCCTCGAGGCGACATATGTCCCAAGAGGAAGCGGATAACTACTATGCATTTAGAAGGGGATTGGGATCTGAGTCCTCCTCGGAAGATGAATGCTCATGGTGATTGATAATAATCCACCGGTGGGAGGCGGACATTAAATGCGATTCTTGACTTGGGATTACGACACCGACCTCGGAGAAGCTTTCAAGGCTTTAATGTCAAATATGGCTTGATTGATCACACTCTTGTTGAGAGTGATGAAGACATGCCAACATGGGAAGACCCATGGATCCATCAACTCGAAGCGGTTTGGGGATAGGTTGAACAAAGAGAACCCCCCACTAAGGATGAGGTAGTCCAGGTTAATATGGGTGATGAAGAGCATCCTAAACTCATAAACATCAGCAATACTCTTCCCTCGGAAGAAAGGAAGAGTTGATTGCCCTAATCAGGGAGTATATCGATGTATTTGCACGGAGCTACGAGGACATGCGGGACTTCGACCCTAATGTGGCAACACATCGCCTCAACATCAAAGCGGATGTCAAACTGTCAAGCAACGGCAAAGGCGGTTTCGTTCCACAAATATTGGAGGCAATCGTTGACGAAGTGAAGAAACTCATAGAATCGGGATTCATCGAGGAAATTCAACATCCGGATTGGGTGGCGAATATAGTCCCGGTCATGAAGAAGAATGGTTCGATTAGGATGCAGTATGCGACTCTGAGACACGAGCGGCTGCTTGCCCCAAAGGCGACTTTCCTCTACCAATCGCGATGTCATAGTCGACAATACGTGTGGATTTGAAGAATGTCGTTCATGGATGGTTTCTCGGGATACAATCGGATCAAGATGCACCCGATGATGCCAAACACGGCGTTGAGCGCCCATCGGTATATATTGTTACGGTCATGCCGTTCGGCTGAAAAATCTTTGGTGCCACATATCAGCGGCGATGGCGGAAATTTTCGGGACCATCTCGGGAAAGCGGTCGAATGCTCGTCGGCGACTTGGTCGTGAAAAGCGTGACAAAGGAGATCACATCAAAGATCTTAGAGCGGTATTGAGCTCATGCGAGCCCATCGACTAAAGATGAATCTGCCAAATCCTTCCTTGGGATGTCGGTGGCAAGTTCCTTGGCCGTCGTCACCAACAAAGGAATCCATGTCGATCGATAAAGTAAAGGCGATTCAAGAGTTGCAACCTCAGAAATCGAGAGAACTTCGGGGGTTACAAGAGGCGATTGGCGTACATCCGGCGGTTCATATCGAACCTATCAGGAAGTGCCAACCGTTCTCTAAGTTGAACAAGAAGAGCGTGTCATTTATTTGGGGCGGCCTTTGCCGAGCATTGAAGAGATCAAATCGTATCTCGCTAAACCTCTGTTCTTGTTGCACGCGATGGAAAACCGTTTTGATCTCGTCAAGGCAGCGGATCACTCGTTAAGCGCTTTACTCGCGCAAGGCGGCGGCGGCGGTCCGCGAGCGGCGATGTATTACAGGCGAACATTAGTGGTCTTTGAGTCTCGATATCAATGGTGAAGCGGTGCCTTGCATTAGTGTTAGCGATTGAGAAAATGCGGCACTATTTAGTCGGACGAGGCGATTTATGTTATCTCTAATGTAAATCCGGTCGAATATTTATATTGGCCGGCCTCAATGAGTTGGCGTTTGGCGAAATGGGCCTTGCTCTTGTCCCAATATGACTTGTATTTCAAACAACGAAGTCGGTCAAAGGACAAGCGATTTGCGATCTCTTGGTACCCGGCCCGACAGCGGATGCGGTTGAGCTATATGATGATCTTAGGATGAAGTCCACGAAGTTAACACTACATCGCACCAACAAATATGGCGTACTTTGTGAACTTCTCGAGCTACTAATGTAGCAAGTGCCCCGGATGTTCTAAGATTTCAGCGGTCGGGGTTGTCTTAGTTTCCCCGAGGAATCATGTCATGCCCCGTGCTTATTCGCTCACCGAACCTTGTTCCAATAACGTAGCCGAATACAACGCGCTACTTATCGGACTTAGCTTCGCCAAGGAGCTGGGGGTCGAGTATCTCGAAGCGTATGGTGATTCACAATTGATAGTTAAGCAGATCCGTGGTGACTATGAAGTTAGAAACCTTGATCTGGTCCCCTATCATCAGATAGCCGTTGAAATGGCGGACTCATTCGAAGAATTCTTCATCGAATATATCCCGCGCCTTCAGAACGCTCATGCGGATGCACTGGCGGCGTTAGCTGTGTCGTTAGCACAACCTTCGAGACCGAGCAATTAGTTACGGTCAGGACTCACCAGCTCTTCGTACCAATATATGATGGGGTACAAGAAGACAAAGGGATAGTTACCAAAGAGGTAAATGCAACCCAAACCAAGTTGGAGCCGAGATTGGCTTTCCTATCATCGATTCGTCTTACATGGTATTCTACGGAAGGCGTGAAGGAGAAGAGTCAATCCGTGAAGAGCTCCAAGATTCTTTTACGACCACGAAACCGGATGCTATATCGTAGAGTGCGATGGTCTTTACTCGATGCCTCTCAAACAAAGAGGCGAAGAGGTCGCCGGGAAGCACGAAGGTGAATGTGGTGCACACCGGCTGGTCCCAAGCTCTGATCGAATCGGAGAATGGGCTACTTTTGGCCCACGATGATTAATGGCGGTCGATGCGGCTCGGAAATGCCGCAGCGTGTCAAATTCCGCGAATTATATGCATCGACCTCTGGCGGTTGCATCCTTGACCACATCACGGCCATTGAGACATGGGGAATGGGCGTTGTAGGTCCCATTTTCCTCCGTCGGTCAAAGCGTCGGTTTATTCTAGCGATCACCGACTACTTCTCCAAGTGGTGAAGCAATCCGCTAAAAGAAGTAAAGCGATACCGTCGTCAAATTTATCAAACACCATGTCATCTATCGACATGGTGTCGAAACGGATCGTGCATGACAATGGTCCCCAATTCATCGGCAATTCCTTCATCGGGTTTTGCGAGAAATTCAAGATACAAGGCGTCTCGTCAGCGGCCTATAATCCGGTACCAAATGGATTAGCGAGGCATTCAACAAGGCGATTATCAAGATCTTGTCGAAGCTTGTGAAGAATAACAAAGCGAGGCTGGGATGATAAACTTCGGAGAAGCACTACGGGCATATCGCTGTGATGCGCCGCATGGCTGGAGAGACCCGTATTCTTTGGTTTCACGGGTGCGGCGATTCTCCGTTAAATCAAATTCCGTCGCCGCGCCAGCCCTTTCAGCGAGATGGCGACCGAAGAACAACATCGAAGCGTCTCGAAGAACTTCGAGATGTTAGATGAAAGCGCTGGAAGCTCAACAATGCATTGAGTTCTACCAAGCTAGGATGTCGAGCTTTCAACAAGAAAGTCACGACAGCGGAGTTTCAAAGAAGGAGATTTGGTCCTCATTTGCTTTCGGCGACCGATAATCCTCACTTCAAAAGAAAGGTAAATTCGAACCTAAATGGGAGGTCCGTTTGTAATAGAAGCGGTCTACTCTAATGGTGCATACCGCCTAATTACCCAAAATGGCGGCCAGGCAATTAATCTTAGATAAATGGGAAGTTCTGAAGAAATACTACCCTTAGTATCTTGGGATAACCCGTTCAGCGGGAAGTTCCTCGTGGGATGTGTTACCCACTTTCCTTGAGGATAACCCTAGATTTATCCTCCATCATAATTTCCCCACCGATCAAATCCCTTGGCGGTGGGCCTACAAATTACATGGTACATTGCCACAATCTCCTCTTGATTCCTTCTATGAACAAGAGGCCCAATCAAAATCCCTTTTCTGGGAGATAGAATATAAAATTCTTCCTCTCCAAGCATCGAGATCCCTTTAAGTGATAAGCGGAGGGGTTCTTAGTCCCATCTCTCCTAGGTAGCGCCGGTGAAGGTATCTTGTGGGATTTTCGAACCAGGTTGTCCGTGAAGGTCACTGAGTCTCTTCGGTTCTCGGTGGAGATCCCACTCTTAGTTCCATCTTCATCTTAGGTAGCGCCGGTGAAGGTATCTTGTAGGGATTTTCGAACCGGGTTGTCCGGTGAAGGTCACGAGTCTCTTCGGTTCTCGAGTGGAGATCCCACTCTTAGTTCCATCTTCATCTTAGGTAGCCCGGTGAAGGTATCTTGGGATTTTCAGACCAGGTTGTCCTTTGAAGGTCACGAGTCTCTTCGGTTCTCGGTGGAGATCCCACTCTTAGTTCCATCTTCATCTTAGGTAGCGCCGGTGAAGGTATCTTGGGATTTTCAGACCGGGTTGTCCGTGAAGGTCACGAGTCTCTTCGGTTCTCGGTGGAATCCCACTCTTAGTTCCATCTTCATCTTAGGTAGCGCCGGTGAAGGTATCTTGTAGGGATTTTCGAACCAGGTTGTCCGTGAAGGTCACTGAGTCTCTTCGGTTCTCGGAGTGGAGATCCCTCTTAGTTCCATCTTCATCTTAGGTAGCGCCCGTGAAGGTATCTTGTAGGGATTTTCGGACCGGGTTGTCCGGTGAAGGTCACGAGTTTCTTCGGTTCTCGGTGGAGATCCCACTCTTAGTTCCATCTTCATCTTAGGTAGCCCGGTGAAGGTATCTTGTAGGGATTTTCAGACCGGGTTGTCCGTGAAGGTCGCTGAGTCTTCGGTTCTCGGTGGAGATCCCACTCTTAGTTCCATCTCTCTCTAGGTAGCCCGTGAAGGTATCGTAGGGATTTTCGAACCGGGTTGTCGCTGAAGGTCACGAGTCTCTTCGGTTCGGTGGAGATCCCACTCTTAGTTCCATCTTCATCTTAGGTAGCGCCCGTGAAGGTATCTTGTAGGGATTTTCGGACCGGGTTGTCCGTGAAGGTCACTGAGTCTCTTCGGTTCTCGGTGGAGATCCCTCTTAGTTCCATCTTCATCTTAGGTAGCGCCGGTGAAGGTATCTTGTAGGGATTTTCGAGACCGGGTTGTCCGGTGAAGGTCACGAGTCTCTTCGGTTCGGTGGAGATCCCTCTTAGTTCCATCTTCATCTTAGGTAGCGCCGGTGAAGGTATCGTAGGGATTTTCGAGACCGGGTTGTCGCTGAAGGTCACTGAGTCTCTTCGGTTCTCAGTGGAGATCCCACTTTCTTCTTTTCCCACCTCAATCAATCTTATGCGGTTTAGTCTTTCTCCGATTGAAGAAGACACGAGTTGATTAAGGGCATTTTATCCGAAGCCTAAGAAGGGATAAAGCCAGCGCCTCACCGCAGCGTTGCGGTTTAGTCTTTCTCCGATTGAAGAAGACACGAGTTCGATTAAGGGCATTTTATCCGAAGCCTAAGAGGGATAAAGCCAGCGCCTCACCGCAGCGTTGCGGTTTAGTCTTTCTCGATTGAAGAAGACACGAGTTGATTACGGGGCATTTTATCGAAGCCTAAGAAGGGATAAAGCCAGCGCCTCCTGCAGCGTTGCGGTTTAGTCTTTCTCAGATTGAAGAAGACACGAGTTGATTAGGGCATTTTATCCGAAGCCTAAGAAGGATAAAGCCAGCGCCTCACAGCGTTGCGGTTTAGTCTTTTAGATTGAAGAAGACACGAGTTTGATTAAGGGTATTTTATCCGAGAAGCCTAAGAAGGATAAAGCCAGCGCCTCACAGCGTTGCGGTTTAGTCTTTTAGATTGAAGAAGACACGAGTTTGATTACGGGGTATTTTATCGAAGCCTAAGAAGGATAAAGCCAGCGCCTCACAGCGTTGCGGTTTAGTCTTTCTCAGATTGAAGAAGACACGAGTTCGATTAAGGGTATTTTATCCGAAGCCTAAGAAGGGATAAAGCCAGCGCCTCACAGCGTTGCGGTTTAGTCTTTTAGATTGAAGAAGACACGAGTTTGATTAAGGGTATTTTATCCGAAGCCTAAGAAGGGATAAAGCCAGCGCCTCACAGCGTTGCGGTTTAGTCTTTTCGATTGAAGAAGACACGAGTTTGATTACGGGGTATTTTATCCGAAGCCTAAGAAGGGATGAGTCTACGTGTAACAGCGTTGCGGGTGGTCTCTTGCGGTAAAAGTCTGAAGCCTATGTATTCAATATCATAGCAACAAGTCTAGAAGAGTTTCATTCTTTTAGCACAGCGTCCGCGTCTTGAGCGGATCACGATAATCCATACGCTAGCCAACTCAAGCGGTGGTTGGTAAAGGCTAATCAAACCCGTTGATGGTGAGGTTTGCCAAAAATCCTATAAGTATTATGGTTAATTATTTACGTGAAGTAAAAGAATCATAATAAACAATGAAAGGGATGGATCTTATTCATTTGAAGCAAATATAGAAGGAGCTACAAGCTGTTTAAACATCAAGTCTATGACAAAGGATTTGTTGTTGGTGAGACACTTCACCATTGTAAGCTGGTGGAGTTCTTCACGCAACTTCGACCTGAAGGACTCCTCATCGGTGTTCGGTGTCTTCGTGGTTGCCTCCTCGAGCTCGGCCGGTTTACGCCCGACGGTCGAGTTCCCTAGGCATAGCGGTGAGGGCTTCTTCCTTGTTGGCCTTGGCGACTCAAGCTGCTCATCTATCTTCCTCGGCATGGAGCTCTCCCACGGCGATATTATCCTCTCCTTTTCGCCACAATATCGGTCACGGATGTGGCTTAGGGAAGAATATGTCGGCAACAACGACTCAGAGCTGATGGTAGCGGTCTCTGCATCACGGACTTGAGCCCGGTAAAACACGAGCATCGGCGCCATGCCTCTAAGCGAGTCGGTATGGCGGCTACATATGAGGAAGCCCGGCTACGCGGCTCTTGCGGTCTCTGAAGCTTTCCCTCGGATGGGCGAGGTCATCAACAATGGCTGAGCCATTTCGGGATAACCCATATCATTATCAAGGCCATCAGGGGATCAGCGGTGGCTTTGGCGATGAAGAAAGCCGCCATGAAGGACCTTTTCGATCACCGTGTTCACGGAGAAAAGAATGGCGTACTTCAAGCGGATAATAAGATGGGATGGATCTTCATCCGGCATCAGCGCTCTCACCGGATCATGGAGTGAGATGTAGGCTCTACGAGAAGAAGAGGACTTTAGAATCTTGATCAAAAATTGGCGAAAACTTATTTGGCTAAAGGACTCTTACGAGTCTCCTTGGTGTAGTTTGAGACTAGTGAGTCTACGGTATCTATCATTTGGGATCTTTGTCAACCTTGGTGAGCCCTCGGTGTGCTCATCTATCTCAGCGATTATTTGTGGTAGGCGATTAGAAGCGGCGGAAGAGGAGTCCTGCCACTACACAAAGGAGCGTCTCGGCCTCTTTTAATTATAGTGGTATTGGCCAAGCGGTGGTCCTATAATTAATCGAAGAAAATTCATACCTTCTTCGGGGATGGTAGCTTGGTAAATCTTCACGAATGCATTGCCATCCTGTGACCAAGTCGTAACGGGTCATCCATGGAAGTATTGCCGTATAAACCGGCTTCCACGAAATCTTCCATTGAGAAGTCGAAAAGAAGGCATTAGGAAAGCGAATGCAACTAAGAGTTGACGAACAATAGGTAAAGCTACTTACCTCCTACGGTGGAATTAGCTTGCCTAGCCTCGGTTCGTGCATTTGTCTCTGCAATCCTTCTAAAAGAGCAAAAAGCAAAGAGACAATTAATGGGGAGTGCAATTCGAGTCGTTCAATTCTGCATTAGCCATCTAGAAGAGGAGTTATCGATGTTAGATGTACACGGGTTCACGAATCGGGTCCTACATCGGCCTCCTCGCCATAGCTCCATACATCTGTTGAGTAAAACTTGGCTCGGCATGGCGAGCTGGGCCAATGAGAATTGTGGTGAGGAAAATCAAAACCGAATCATAATCTCTAAAACCCCTGCATGCAAGCGGAGAAAGCGTTAGTCTCAAAAGCGAAAACTTCAGGTTACATCATGGCGAATTGTTACCTCCGTCATTGTTGGATCATCATTGGTCAAGTCTATATCAAAGGACCGAGAATTCACGAGTCTTATGGGCTAATCTCTTCGTTTAACCCCTCGAGAAGGTCGAAATTCCTCTTCTTGTGATTTTCACGAAAGTTCAGTTGGATGAGAATCAATAGAAAGGATGAGAAAGCGAAGGGAAAAAGAGAGTACCAAGGTTCGCGACCTCGCTTGGTCCTCTTCTAAAGTCCCGACACGAGTGGTGGAATTCCCCTCGGCCTCAATCGGTGGATGAGATTGCGGCGCTTCCTCGAACTTGGCGGCATCACGGGGATGTCAGAGTGTCGGCTCATAGCGATGCTTGACCACAGTGCGAGATAGCCCTCCACGAGGGGCTGGCTCGTTAGCTACTAATAGCCAACTACAATGAAGGAATGTCGACTCGGTGGCGGTGCGAGCTCGGGAGGCTGAATCTAGCACGGTACATCCCATGGCGGCTCCACAACCATGCTCGAAGGCCATCCACAAGTCCACCTCAGTGCGGGCTGTCGGTTCGGGTTCCCAACATAAAGTTGGTGCGTAACGGTGGCGAGCAAAGCGACGAGGAAAATAAGGCTCAATGAAGCATTCCTCCTTTACTCGGAAAGTGAGATACCACGGCACGATATTCACTAGCGGTTAAACGACCAATGTCAAGTGAAGTCTGGCGTGTCTTGGCACCTCCTCGTCGACCAAGGACTCACCATATTGACCCGGAGAATCGAGGAAAACATCACGGAAAAGATCCACCCTTTGTGAATGCATCGTTTCTTGATCTCGCAAAGCCACGCCCTTCCATCGCAATCCTCTACCAACCGCAAGAAAGGAGTAGGCGAATCTGTGGAACCGGTGCCGACATCATGTCGGGCGATGAAGGACCAACCGGGCCATCAAATAGGTATATGGGAGCTCTACCGGACGGAAGGAATGCGTGATGATGGCTCGTCTTTTCTCTGATGCTTCGGACTATATGCATAATCCACGGTGAATATTGGCCACCATTACGGAAGGAGAGAGTTCCTTCTTGTGGGCAAGGCTGAGCTGCGGGGTAAAGGACCTCAAAGGTAAAGCATCATCAGTTGATATGGAACCACACATTTCTTTAGCGGTTGCAAGATAGCCGGCTAGAAGAGTTGTCGGTTGGATAGGCTTTACCGCATGCCACGAAAGGTTGCAAACTTGGTCCACAGGGAAAACCATCTTGGCGTAGGCGGCGTATAAGAGTTAGCCTCGGACCTCTCGATCAGTTCATTAACCTTGAAGGAGTAGCGGTGGCAGTTCACATATTTCCTCGCCCGATTTGTCCTCCAAATCTTTGGAACAAGTAATTGGCAAATTGCTTGGACTCACTGCGATTTCCTTTTGGCGCAAGGTTGATTGGGCGAGCTATATGATAATGACAAGTGAGATCCCACAAAATTTTGTGGCGATCGGTGTGTGTTTCTTGGTAGGCTTCGGTTCGATTGGAAGGAAATACTCTTGATCTGACATCTTCCCCATGGGTAAATCGAATCCGATACATCTCATGTAGAGCCAGCCCCAACTTCGCCGTGTTTAGTGAAAAATGTATTTGAATCGGATTGTAGAGCTCAAATAAAGGCGAAGAAATGATTGGCTGATTGGAAGGCCATACATGGTGTACGAATCGTGAATCTGAGACCGCAAGCACGAAGTTCTCCATCCCATCGGTGAGGGCGTAGTTGGTCGAGCGACCCACCAATGTTTACGATGAGTGAACCCGGTAGTAAAATCTATGACTAGATGGCGGCATCTCGCCAATGGCGAGGCGATTCTTAGTCGGCGGGAACAAAGAGCTCATCGCAGGCGGTGTGTCGGCCCTACAACCCGGTGAAGGCCGATGGCGATTCTGTTGGAACCGGGCGGGCTGGCGGGTAATAAATCCATAATGAATATGATCCGCTCCTCGGTCGGGCCGGGACATCTGGCGTGTCCGCGGCGTGGTGTCGAAATCGATCAATGAGAGGCGGCGAGGTATCAGGAATATACAAAGGACCTCCGTCGTCTTGGTTCAACCACCGCTTCGCTCGACAAAAGGCGTATCCGGATCCTTAAGCGAGTCGCCGAATAGATAATCTATTTTTCGCAAAGGTTGATTGGGCGAGCTATATGATAATGACAAGTGAGATCCCACAAAATTTTGTGGCGATCGGTGACCAATCGTCGGAGAATCACGGGAACTCCCCTCAAATCTGACTGGATCGTCTCGGTGATGTCGCGGGTGCAAATCGGCGAGATAAAAATCGCGGGATCATCACCGTGGAATAATAGTCACTATGGCGTCCATCAACAGCGTAAGGCTGGAAAAGCTCGAGGAATAATCAAGCGAAATCGAGAAAATATTGGTTAGTAAATGGCGTTGAATTCATCTTACATAGATTGAGTCCGCGACCTTATAGCGGGTATGGCGATTTCACCGTATCGAATACGGGAGAGCGATAAATATAGTCAGCGTAAACCAGCGGCAATATATTCCGTTCTACAGAGCAAGCATACGGTATGAAATCGCTCCCGTTAAAGACATCGAGACGGGTGATGACCAAGCAAAACCAATCTGTGAAGCGTCGGTCCCCACAAAGGAGGATTTCGGCTCTTCCCAATCGCCTCACAAAGGAGAACGAAGCGGGGTCATAACGAGTGTACACAATCTGAAGCGTCGGTCCCCACGAAGGAGGATTCGGCTCATCAATCGCCTCACAAAGGAGAGCGAAGCGGGGTCATAGCGAGTGTACACAATCTGAAGCGTCGGTCCCCACAAAGGAGGATTTGGCTCTTCCCAATCGCCTCACAAAGGAGGATTTGGCTCTTCCCAATCGCCTCACAAAGGAGGATTCGGCTCATCAATCGCCTCACAAAGGAGGATTTGGCTCTTCCCAATCGCCTCACAAAGGAGGATTCGGCTCATCAATCGCCTCACAAAGGAGGATTCGGCTCATCAATCGCCTCACAAAGGAGGATTCGGCTCATCAATCGCCTCACAAAGGAGGATTCGGCTCTTCCCAATCGCCTCACAAAGGAGGATTCGGCTCATCAATCGCCTCACAAAGGAGGATTCGGCTCATCAATCGCCTCACAAAGGAGGATTTGGCTCTTCCCAATCGCCTCACAAAGGAGGATTCGGCTCTTCCCAATCGCCTCACAAAGGAGGATTCGGCTCATCAATCGCCTCACAAAGGAGGATTCGGCTCTTCCCAATCGCCTCACAAAGGAGGATTCGGCTCTTCCCAATCGCCTCACAAAGGAGGATTCGGCTCATCAATCGCCTCACAAAGGAGGATTCGGCTCTTCCCAATCGCCTCACAAAGGAGAGCGAAGCGGGGTCATAGCGAGTGTACACAATCTGAAGCGTCGGTCCCCACAAAGGAGGATTCGGCTCATCAATCGCCTCACAAAGGAGGATTTGGCTCTTCCCAATCGCCTCACAAAGGAGGATTCGGCTCTTCCCAATCGCCTCACAAAGGAGGATTTGGCTCTTCCCAATCGCCTCACAAAGGAGGATTTGGCTCTTCCCAATCGCCTCACAAAGGAGGATTCGGCTCTTCCCAATCGCCTCACAAAGGAGAGCGAAGCGGGGTCATAGCGAGTGTACACAATCTGAAGCGTCGGTCCCCACAAAGGAGGATTCGGCTCATCAATCGCCTCACAAAGGAGAGCGAAGCGGGGTCATAGCGAGTGTACACAATCTGAAGCGTCGGTCCCCACGAAGGAGGATTCGGCTCATCAATCGCCTCACAAAGGAGGATTTGGCTCTTCCCAATCGCCTCACAAAGGAGGATTCGGCTCATCAATCGCCTCACAAAGGAGGATTCGGCTCTTCCCAATCGCCTCACAAAGGAGGATTTGGCTCTTCCCAATCGCCTCACAAAGGAGGATTCGGCTCATCAATCGCCTCACAAAGGAGGATTTGGCTCTTCCCAATCGCCTCACAAAGGAGGATTTGGCTCTTCCCAATCGCCTCACAAAGGAGGATTCGGCTCATCAATCGCCTCACAAAGGAGGATTCGGCTCATCAATCGCCTCACAAAGGAGGATTTGGCTCTTCCCAATCGCCTCACAAAGGAGGATTTGGCTCTTCCCAATCGCCTCACAAAGGAGGATTCGGCTCATCAATCGCCTCACAAAGGAGGATTCGGCTCATCAATCGCCTCACAAAGGAGGATTCGGCTCTTCCCAATCGCCTCACAAAGGAGGATTCGGCTCATCAATCGCCTCACAAAGGAGGATTCGGCTCATCAATCGCCTCACAATAGCGGCCGAACCAAGAGCCCTACGCCGCCCAGCTGAACCAGCGCCCGGCCAGTAGCGCCAATGGCCAGTCGCTGAGCGCCAGCGCCCAGGCGCCAGCATCCAGCCGAGTCCTGGCCAGCGCCCATCCCGGCGAGCCCGGCTGGCGCCAGCGCCAGCTGTAGCCAGTGCCCTAGCAGTCTTGGCGCCAGCGCCCGGCCTTGTAGCCAGTAGCGCCCTCGCCCGCCGCCGCTGGCACGCCGCCGCCCGTGATCGTGCCCTCGTCCTTCTCCCTCGTGGTTCAGCGCTGCACAAAAAGAAAGAAAAAAAAAGAAAGAAGAAAAAGAATTTACAAAACCCTCGTGCACATACCTCGTTGATCGAAGGAGACAAGACGGCGAGAGACGAGACGAAAACAAAACAAAAAGAGCCAAGGGGGGGGCGGCCTATGTCAGAGAAAAGGAGGGATTATGGGTATTTATAACAACCCCATATGAACTCAATCCTCTTTGAACAAGGACTCCTATTTGGCAAGAAGTAGGAATTCTAATTGGAGCCCAAATCAATTCTAATTAGGACTCTAATCAGCCCCTAATTAGGAGTCCTAATTGGAACCTTATCCGGATGTCAAAATAGTGCCAAATCAGTCCGTTGATTGGCTCCTACTCCCTCCGCCAAGTTTGGAAAGATTCTGAAGATTTATTGTGAGAATAACACCTCATGAAGGCCCCATCGGCGCCGATCAGCGTCGCCTAATCCTACTCCACTAGGATTACGGTATAAACTGTTTCCTAATTTGTAGAAGTTCGGAAGAATATTCTCACAAGAAATATTCTTAGGGATAACTTCGATCGTGCGGATTGCACCGGCGCAAATCAGCGTCGCCTAATCCTACTCAACTAGGATTATGAGTATAAAGCTGTTTCCTAATTTGTGAGAAGTTCAGGAAGAATATTCTCACAAGAAATATTCTTAGGGATAACTTCGATCGTCTTGGATTACACCGGCGCAAATCAGCAGCGTCGCCTAATCCTACTCAACTAGGATTCACAGTATAAAGCTGTTTCCCAATTTGTAGAAGTTCAGGAAGAATATTCTCACAAAAATATTCTTAGGGATAACTTCGATCGTGCGGATTGCACCGGCGCAAATCAGCAGCGTCGCCTAATCCTACTCAACTAGGATTACAGTATAAAGCTGTTTCCAAATTTTCAGCGAGGAGTTCTGGAGAATAAACCCATATTCTTAAGGATAACTTCGATAACCCTTGATGTCCTCCTACCATAATATCCAAGAGAGGAACAACGGCGAGGCATGTAAGTCAGGACAGCGTGTCTAGTCGGAGGAACTTCTCCCACTATGAATAATCATATCCCAACAAAGGCCAAAGCGTCGCATTCGCCGGCGAAGGCGATCACGATGGTTGAAAGCCAAATGGTCTCTTGTTTGACAAAGGAATCCTTGGAGGATATCTCCATGAAAAGATTAGTCCTCGGCGTGGTTAAACCAACAACACGTGATGATGGAAGAAATAGCCGTGAGGGTTATGAAATTCCATGTATTGACACAACCAGCGTGTAAGCCAACAAGGAGTTCGCCGACATACGGATAAGTCAAAAGTCGATGGTTAGTCAAACAACAACCAACCGACCACGAGTTACAAACAAAACTCACCCACCGGCTTGAATCAAGATTTTAACAAGCGGTCGGACAATAAATGCAGCACCGTGATCTTATCGAAATCCTACAAAGAAGCTGGATGGTGCGAAAGAATCGAAGACTTGAAGCTATCTTTTGGGACCCTCGGTAGGCGGGAACCATCATGTCCAAAGCATCGGACTCATCAAGAATCGAGGCGAGGCGGCTTTGGAGGGTATCTGTGGCGTTGAAAAATACTTACAAGATCCGAAACCAACTTCGTGGCGAAGTCGGCGAATGACAACCCATCGAATGATCTGGACGTCGAATCGTTAAAGCGAACCGGCGGCAAACTCCGGCGTCACAAGCGGTTCAAACGGACTTGAGCAGACGATCAGTTCGGGACCGTTGAGCGGAGCGAACCAAGAATTAGTCCGGAATCAAATCTGACGGAACCTAAGTCGGAGAAAGCCAAGAGTCGAGGAAAGCGGCGAAGCGGCGGAAAAAGCGGCGAAGCGGCGGAAAAAGCGGCGGCGCCTCGGCCAACTTGGCGAGTTACCTCGGCAAGTGGCGAAGTGGCTCGACCACAATGGCGAGCCACCTCGACCAACTTGGCGAGTTACCTCGGCAAGTGGCGAAGTGGCTCGACCAAGTGGCGAAGTGGCTCGACCACAATGGCGAGCCACCTCGACCAACTTGGCGAGTTACCTCGGCAAGTGGCGAAGTGGCTCGACCACAATGGCGAGCCACCTCGACCAACTTGGCGAGTTACCTCGGCAAGTGGCGAAGTGGCTCGACCACAATGGCGAGCCACCTCGACCAACTTGGCGAGTTACCTCGGCAAGTGGCGAAGTGGCTCGACCACAATGGCGAGCCACCTCGACCAACTTGGCGAGTTACCTCGGCAAGTGGCGAAGTGGCTCGACCACAATGGCGAGCCACCTCGACCAACTTGGCGAGTTACCTCGGCAAGTGGCGAAGTGGCTCGGCCACTTTGGTAGAACCACCTCGACCAACTTGGCGAGTTACCTCGGCAAGTGGCGAAGTGGCTCGACCACAATGGCGAGCCACCTCGACCAACTTGGCGAGTTACCTCGGCAAGTGGCGAAGTGGCTCGACCACAATGGCGAGCCACCTCGACCAACTTGGCGAGTTACCTCGGCAAGTGGCGAAGTGGCTCGACCACAATGGCGAGCCACCTCGACCAACTTGGCGAGTTACCTCGGCAAGTGGCGAAGTGGCTCGGCCACTTTGGTAGAACCACCTCGACCAACTTGGCGAGTTACCTCGGCAAGTGGCGAAGTGGCTCGACCACAATGGCGAGCCACCTCGACCAACTTGGCGAGTTACCTCGGCAAGTGGCGAAGTGGCTCGGCCACTTTGGTAGAACCACCTCGACCAACTTGGCGAGTTACCTCGGCAAGTGGCGAAGTGGCTCGACCAAGTGGCGAAGTGGCTCGACCACAATGGCGAGCCACCTCGACCAACTTGGCGAGTTACCTCGGCAAGTGGCGAAGTGGCTCGACCACAATGGCGAGCCACCTCGACCAACTTGGCGAGTTACCTCGGCAAGTGGCGAAGTGGCTCGGCCACTTTGGTAGAACCACCTCGACCAACTTGGCGAGTTACCTCGGCAAGTGGCGAAGTGGCTCGACCAAGTGGCGAAGTGGCTCGGCCACTTTGGTAGAGCCACCTCGACCAACTTGGCGAGTTACCTCGGCAAGTGGCGAAGTGGCTCGGCCACTTTGGTAGAGCCACCTCGACCAACTTGGCGAGTTACCTCGGCAAGTGGCGAAGTGGCTCGACCACAATGGCGAGCCACCTCGACCAACTTGGCGAGTTACCTCGGCAAGTGGCGAAGTGGCTCGGCCACTTTGGTAGAACCACCTCGACCAACTTGGCGAGTTACCTCGGCAAGTGGCGAAGTGGCTCGGCCACTTTGGTAGAACCACCTCGGCCAACTTGGCGAGTTACCTCGGCAAGTGGCGAAGTGGCTCGACCAAGTGGCGAAGTGGCTCGACCACAATGGCGAGCCACCTCGACCAACTTGGCGAGTTACCTCGGCAAGTGGCGAAGTGGCTCGACCAAGTGGCGAAGTGGCTCGGCCACTTTGGTAGAACCACCTCGGCCAACTTGGCGAGTTACCTCGGCAAGTGGCGAAGTGGCTCGGCCACTTTGGTAGAACCACCTCGGCCAACTTGGCGAGTTACCTCGGCAAGTGGCGAAGTGGCTCGGCCACTTTGGTAGAACCACCTCGACCAACTTGGCGAGTTACCTCGGCAAGTGGCGAAGTGGCTCGGCCACTTTGGTAGAACCACCTCGGCCAACTTGGCGAGTTTCGCCACAACAGTTGGTTTGACGAGGCTCGCCACACCATCAAAGTTTGACGAGGCTCGCCACACCATCAAAGTTTGACGAGGCTCGCCTACACCATCAAAGTTTGACGAGGCTCGCCTACACCATCAAAGTTTGACGAGGCTCGCCACACCATCAAAGTTTGACGAGGCTCGCCACACCATCAAAGTTTGACGAGGCTCGCCTACACCATCAAAGTTTGACGAGGCTCGCCTACACCATCAAAGTTTGACGAGGCTCGCCTACACCATCAAAGTTTGACGAGGCTCGCCTACACCATCAAAGTTTGACGAGGCTCGCCACACCATCAAAGTTTGACGAGGCTCGCCACACCATCAAAGTTTGACGAGGCTCGCCTACACCATCAAAGTTTGACGAGGCTCGCCTACACCATCAAAGTTTGACGAGGCTCGCCACACCATCAAAGTTTGACGAGGCTCGCCACACCATCAAAGTTTGACGAGGCTCGCCTACACCATCAAAGTTTGACGAGGCTCGCCTACACCATCAAAGTTTGACGAGGCTCGCCACACCATCAAAGTTTGACGAGGCTCGCCTACACCATCAAAGTTTGACGAGGCTCGCCACACCATCAAAGTTTGACGAGGCTCGCCACACCATCAAAGTTTGACGAGGCTCGCCACACCATCAAAGTTTGACGAGGCTCGCCACACCATCAAAGTTTGACGAGGCTCGCCACACCATCAAAGTTTGACGAGGCTCGCCACACCATCAAAGTTTGACGAGGCTCGCCACACCATCAAAGTTTGACGAGGCTCGCCTACACCATCAAAGTTTGACGAGGCTCGCCTACACCATCAAAGTTTGACGAGGCTCGCCACACCATCAAAGTTTGACGAGGCTCGCCACACCATCAAAGTTTGACGAGGCTCGCCTACACCATCAAAGTTTGACGAGGCTCGCCACACCATCAAAGTTTGACGAGGCTCGCCTACACCATCAAAGTTTGACGAGGCTCGCCACACCATCAAAGTTTGACGAGGCTCGCCACACCATCAAAGTTTGACGAGGCTCGCCTACACCATCAAAGTTTGACGAGGCTCGCCACACCATCAAAGTTTGACGAGGCTCGCCACACCATCAAAGTTTGACGAGGCTCGCCACACCATCAAAGTTTGACGAGGCTCGCCACACCATCAAAGTTTGACGAGGCTCGCCACACCATCAAAGTTTGACGAGGCTCGCCACACCATCAAAGTTTGACGAGGCTCGCCTACACCATCAAAGTTTGACGAGGCTCGCCACACCATCAAAGTTTGACGAGGCTCGCCTACACCATCAAAGTTTGACGAGGCTCGCCTACACCATCAAAGTTTGACGAGGCTCGCCTACACCATCAAAGTTTGACGAGGCTCGCCTACACCATCAAAGTTTGACGAGGCTCGCCTACACCATCAAAGTTTGACGAGGCTCGCCTACACCATCAAAGTTTGACGAGGCTCGCCTACACCATCAAAGTTTGACGAGGCTCGCCTACACCATCAAAGTTTGACGAGGCTCGCCTACACCATCAAAGTTTGACGAGGCTCGCCTACACCATCAAAGTTTGACGAGGCTCGCCTACACCATCAAAGTTTGACGAGGCTCGCCTACACCATCAAAGTTTGACGAGGCTCGCCTACACCATCAAAGTTTGACGAGGCTCGCCTACACCATCAAAGTTTGACGAGGCTCGCCTACACCATCAAAGTTTGACGAGGCTCGCCTACACCATCAAAGTTTGACGAGGCTCGCCTACACCATCAAAGTTTGACGAGGCTCGCCTACACCATCAAAGTTTGACGAGGCTCGCCTACACCATCAAAGTTTGACGAGGCTCGCCTACACCATCAAAGTTTGACGAGGCTCGCCTACACCATCAAAGTTTGACGAGGCTCGCCTACACCATCAAAGTTTGACGAGGCTCGCCTACACCATCAAAGTTTGACGAGGCTCGCCTACACCATCAAAGTTTGACGAGGCTCGCCTACACCATCAAAGTTTGACGAGGCTCGCCTACACCATCAAAGTTTGACGAGGCTCGCCTACACCATCAAAGTTTGACGAGGCTCGCCTACACCATCAAAGTTTGACGAGGCTCGCCTACACCATCAAAGTTTGACGAGGCTCGCCTACACCATCAAAGTTTGACGAGGCTCGCCTACACCATCAAAGTTTGACGAGGCTCGCCTACACCATCAAAGTTTGACGAGGCTCGCCTACACCATCAAAGTTTGACGAGGCTCGCCTACACCATCAAAGTTTGACGAGGCTCGCCTACACCATCAAAGTTTGACGAGGCTCGCCTACACCATCAAAGTTTGACGAGGCTCGCCTACACCATCAAAGTTTGACGAGGCTCGCCTACACCATCAAAGTTTGACGAGGCTCGCCTACACCATCAAAGTTTGACGAGGCTCGCCTACACCATCAAAGTTTGACGAGGCTCGCCTACACCATCAAAGTTTGACGAGGCTCGCCTACACCATCAAAGTTTGACGAGGCTCGCCTACACCATCAAAGTTTGACGAGGCTCGCCTACACCATCAAAGTTTGACGAGGCTCGCCTACACCATCAAAGTTTGACGAGGCTCGCCTACACCATCAAAGTTTGACGAGGCTCGCCTACACCATCAAAGTTTGACGAGGCTCGCCTACACCATCAAAGTTTGACGAGGCTCGCCTACACCATCAAAGTTTGACGAGGCTCGCCTACACCATCAAAGTTTGACGAGGCTCGCCTACACCATCAAAGTTTGACGAGGCTCGCCTACACCATCAAAGTTTGACGAGGCTCGCCTACACCATCAAAGTTTGACGAGGCTCGCCTACACCATCAAAGTTTGACGAGGCTCGCCTACACCATCAAAGTTTGACGAGGCTCGCCTACACCATCAAAGTTTGACGAGGCTCGCCTACACCATCAAAGTTTGACGAGGCTCGCCACCAAGAACCCATACAAAAGAGAAGTCAAATCAATCTTCTCTTCCTCTGTAATCGAGAGAATTTGATTGTAACACATTCGTTCAATCAATAAACATTTTTTCGACCCTACAGCGTTGCCGGATTAGTTTTTTTCCGTAAGAAAGACGAAGCCTATGTATTCAACATCATAGCATAAAAGCCTAAAAGAGTCTCATTTTTTTTAGCACAACGTCACGTGCGGAACGGGTTCAAATAATCCGCATGCTAGCCTGATTCGAACGGTAGTCGGTAAAGGCTCACTAAATCCGTTAATGGCTGGGGGTTAGCCAAAAATCCCAGAGTCAACGCCTAATACGCGTCGCCAGTTTAGTCTTTTACCGAGTGAAGAAGACACCAGAATCCAAGTCTGGGAAATTTTATCCCGAAGCCTAAGAATGGATAAAGCCAGCGCCTAACACGCGTTACCGGTTTAGTCTTTTCTCCGATTGAAGAAGACACCAAGCCTCATCTTGGGGAATTTTATCTCGAAGCTTAAGAAGGGATAAAGCCAACGCCTAACACGCGTTGCCGGTTTAGTCTTTTCTCCGATTGAAAAAGACACCAAGTCTCATCTTGGGGAATTCTATCCCGAAGCCTAAGTAGGGATAAGTCTACGCTTAACACGCGTTGCCAAATTAGTCTTTTTCCGTAAGAAAGACGAAGCCTATGTATTCAACATCATAGCATAAAAGCCTAAAAGAGTCTCATTTTTTTAGCACAACGTCACGTGCGGAACGGGTTCAGATAATTCGCATGCTAGCCCGATTCGAACGGTAGTCGGTAAAGGCTCATCAAATCCATTAATGGCTGGGGGTTAGCCAAAATCCCGAGTCAGCGCCTATCTGGCGTCGCCGGTTTAGTCTTTTCTCCGATTGAAGAAGACACCGTAATCCAAGTCCGGGAAATTTTATCCCAAGCCTAAGAATGGATAAAGCCAGCGCCTAACTGCAGCGTTGCGGTTAGTCTCTTACGAAAAGATGGCCGAGTCATTATTACGATATCGTAGCATTAAGTCTAAAAGAGTCACATTCTTTTAACCTGGCGTCACATGCGGAGCGGGTTAGACAATCCGCATGCTAGCCGATTCAAGCGTGTCGGTAAAGGCTCATCAAATCCGTTGACGGCTGAGGGTTTGCCAAAAATTCTATGAGTATTGTGGTTGATCATTTCAAATAAAATGAGAAATCATAATAAACAACGCTAAAAAGGAGGTTGAAACTTTATTCAATTAAGTGAAGAGTCGAGTCTTTCAATGAAGAAGTTACAGCTATTCAAACATCGAGCTTACGGTAAGAAATCTGTCGTTCTAACTTAGACAATTCGTCATTGTAAGCTTGTTGGAGCTCTGCCTGCAGCTCAGCCCTGAAAGACTCCTCATCAGCATTCAGCATCTTCGCAGCTTCCTCCTCAACTTCGGCTAGCTTCCGTTCAGAGAGCTTCAGTTTCTTGGATAGGGTGATTTGAGCTTCCTCTCCGTTGACCCTTGTCAGCTCCAGGATGCTTAAGTTCTCCTCCTTCACCTGAAGTTCCCGTCTAAGCTACGCTATCTCGGCCTCGCTAGATGCAATAAGTGAATAAGTGTTGCTCATGGACGTGTATTTCTCGGCAAGTGCGATCTTGACCTGATCTACCCAGCCTCGCTGCATCTGAACCTTGAGTCCAGTAAAAACTCGAGCGTCGCGCCATGCTTCCAGATGAGACTCCACTCGATCGGCTGCATATGAAGAAGCGCCTACTGCTCGCAACTCCTGTAACTTCTACAGATCGAGCTCCAGACGATCAAGATCATCAGCAATGGCCTGGGCTAACTCTAGAAAATCAGCGTCCCTTATCAAAACTATCCTGGGATCAAGGACTGGCCTGAACTGACGGAGGGAGAGCCCACTATTAAGGAGCTTGTCGATCACCATGTTCATGAGAGAGAAGAACGACCGGACTTCCATACAGATGAGAATCCGATCAGGGTCATCGTCTGACATCAGCGCCCTCGCCAGATTGTGAAGGGGGGGCCGGTCCTATTAATAAGAGGAGATGGGGGTTGGTTCAGCCAAATCCAAATAGGAGGAGGAAAAGAAAAGGAGGGGAAACCTAATCACAGGTGGATTTGGCCAAACCTAATCAAGGAGGATTTGGCCTAACCCAATCACAGTGGGATTTGGCCAAACCTAATCAAAGGAGGATTCGGCCAAACCCGATTCTCATCCGGTTCGAATTATGCGAGCCTCATATTAACTCCAAAAAGGTATATGAGTATAAACTATTTTCTATGTTTGTTGAGAAGTTTTGGAGAATATTTTTATAAAATATTCTTAAGGATAACTTGACAACTCCAAAAAGGTATATGAGTACAAACTATTTTCTATGTTTGTTGAGAAGTTTTTGGAGAATATTTTTTATAAAATATTCTTAAGGATAACTCGACAACCCCTAATTTACTCCCATTGTGTTCAGTTTTCACGGCCAGGACAGCGTCGCGAATCGCCGATTGAAGGTTGGATTTCAAGAAACAATTTCGGCCGGTCAGCAGCGTCGCTGACGAAGAATTCACCGATTAAAGGATGAATCTCGAAAAGTTCCTCGGCGTGGTCAATTCTCGACAAGCGGCCTTAATGGAGAATTGATTGAAGGTTGAGTCTCACGGAATTGGATGGTCGGTCCGACGACAACCCACCAACACGAGCTAAAGCAAAAAATTCATTCATCGGCTTCGATTCAAGATTTCAACAACGGTCAGACAATAAATGCAGCACCGTGATACTTTCAGTCATCCTACAAAGCACTGGATAGTCCGAAAGAATTGAAGAAGTCAAGATTCGAAGCTATTTTTAGGTCCTGTTATACCGACTGAAGGTTTGGGCCTATCATATCTAAAGTATTTCAGCTACTTCTATAAAAGAGCAAGACCGAAATACTTTAGAGGGGGTATCTGTAGGCATTGAAAATTGCCTATAAGTCCCCAAGCCTAGCTCGTGATAAGGGGTTGACAATCGACGAAGTAATCCAGCGGCAATAACGACAGTGACCGCCTAAGCCTCATGAGTTAATGAAGCGCATAAAGCGAGTCGGCCAACGCATGAAGCAGTCGGCGAAGCGAAATCGAGCCAGCCAGCAGTCGGCAAACACATAAAGTAAGTCGTGGCGTCAAATCGATGAAGCGAATCAGCGTGTGAAACGATGGAATAAACTCAACGCTGAAGCTCAAATCAACAAAGCAGACAACTCGAACCAAATCGACTCGGATCAACGGAATCGGACTCGAAAACACCGTAAAATTGAAAACCGGACCGAAATGGCCCTCGGGGCTCGGCAAAACCGCCCGAAGGTGGCTCGGCCGCCGAGCCACCATAAAGTGGCTCGGTGTGAAACCACCCTATGGGTGGCCGACCCACTTCCGGTGGCTCGGCCATGCCTAGCCACTTGGAAGTGGCTAGAGAGCCTCGAACGCGATTGACCCGCGACCACTTTGTGAGGCTATAAATAAGAGGGAGGGGGGTCATTTGTGAGGGATCTAAATTTTTGGAGAAGCCGAAGCTCTGCCGAATTGAATTCTAACTTCAGATCTAAACTTGGGAGAAAGGGAGGCTCTTCGATGATCATCTTCTTCGACAACCATATCTAGATCTCGGCGAACCCTTCGGGCTATTATCCTCCTTCATGAGATAATCCCCTTAGTAAGTTCGAGAGATCGGATCTCAGATCTACACGTGTTTCCTCCGGATCAAAACTTTGCTTTTGATCCCGAGAAGAGCTTTGATTTCGTTTGGTCGATTTCATTTGCTTGGGCTATTATTTCCTTCGTGAAATAATCCCTTTTTACCATGTAGATCTTTCATCGGATCGGATCACGCGGTGGTCCACGGATAAACCCCGGCACCGGTAAAGAACCCACGCAAGCGAGGATTCGATAAACGGATCCCGCGTTTGTTTAAGGTGAAAAAGTTGTAATTTGTATTCTTTTTTCATTGTAAGCAGCCTTATAAAAAGGCGAATTTTCTTTGAGTTCATTTATAAAACAATAAAGGTATAATGAGTTCAGCAATGAAAAAGATCCCGACTTTCACCGTGAACAGTTCGATGCTAAGTTTAATAGTTAGGATGTTGAGCTTGAGCATAAACATGTTTAGTTTTTATTATTTGCTATTGATTTTGTGTTCTGAATATTTTCTAAAAATGTGCAACATTGCCCCCTCTTTGAACTCACAATGTAAAGATAGTGCGCCGATGTCAACATGTGTTTCAGATAGGATTCCCAATAATAACCCATCTGGAGATAATGTTATGATGATTGATGACATGATCAGCAATTCAGAGAGTATTCCTGCTTGGTGGCACACTGCTTTAATTGAAGAGGGATAACTGTTTGACAGTGCGAAAGAATTAAGATTAGGTTTGCTCTACTATTCAATGGCAAAAAAGTTGAGTACGAATTTGAAAAGAATGAACCAAAGTGTATTTGAGTTTTTTTGCCGATTTACGAAAACCAAAAGTTGACTGTGGATGTTATTTGCCTCTCCTCCTAGAAATAAAACTAGACTTGCTATAAAGAAGTTCGTGAATAATCACATTTGTGGGCAGCATGGTAACAATGCCGGTCATTCAAGGGCATCCTGAAATTTCATTGCGACCCAATTACAAAGGTCCAGCCAGACATCCACCCTATTGATGTGCAAAAAGAGTTTCAAAGTCAGTATGGGCTAAGGGTAAAGTATAGTAAGATATGGTGGGGTAAAGAGAGAGCACAATAACAGTTATATGGTGATACTTATAAGGCCTATGATCAATTACCATGGTAAAAGATAATATCCGCCCTATTGATGTGCAAAAAGGGTTTAATTTTTAAATTTTATTTGTTAAGTATTTTTGTGAAGTCTTTTAATTTGAAGTATATGCCAATTCATGTTGAAGTATAAGTAATTTCATGTTAAATTATGAGTTATTTTAAGTAATTTCATGTAGCAAGTATAAGTAATTACATGTTAAGTCTAATTCATTTCATGTTAAATACAAATCGTTAGATGTGAAGATTAAGTTATATCATGTTAAGTCTAATTTACTTCATGTTAAGTTTAAGTCATTTTCGTTAACTCTAGATCACTTCGTGTTAATTGTAAGTCAATAGCTGTTAAGTCTAATTTAGTTCTGTTAACTTTAACATTTCTTTTTTTTTTCAAATTATAAGTATGTAGACAAGATTAAGGGGACAAATCCAGGTAGCTATATTCATGTTGAACAAAATGAGGGAAGGTTTACAAGACTCTTCATTTGCTATGCCGCTTGCATAAATGGTTTTTTGAGTGGATGTCAACCACTTATATTTTTGGATGGGACCTTTTTAAAAGATCGATTCAAAGGTATACTCCTCAGCGCTGTAGCATACGATGAAAATCATGAGATATTTCGACCAGCCTATTTCATATGCGATCAAGAAAATAACATTAACTGAAAGTGGTTCTTACAACATTTGTCATCTATACTCTATGAAAGGCCAGAGCCATACAATCCTCCACTTCAGCTAGCTATAATATCAGATGTGGATAAGGAAATTAGAGAAGCTTTTAGAGAACTTTTTCCAGATGCTCTACACTCTAGATGTGTTCTACATCTCGTGGAGAATTTTAGATTAAAACTGAAGGATTTGGGATTGAAGTTGAAGGATACTCAAGTTTTGGGGAATCTATCGCAATCAGCTTGTTACAAGTATACTAAAGCAGAATGGAATGATTATATGGACGACATTAAACTAATATATGAAAGGGCATATAATATTGTTATCAACTATACTCCAGAGAACTGGGCAACTACTTTCTTTTCTGGAATTAGGTAAAGTATAAGTCATCTCGTATTAAGTATAAGTCATTTTCATGTTAAGCATATGTCATTTATTGTGAAGTATAATAGAATTAATGTTGAAGTATAAGTAAATTCATGTTGAAGTATAAGTAAATTCATGTTGAAGTATAAGTAATTTAATGTTAAATTATAAGTTATTTCAAGTAAATTCATGTTGAAGTATAAGTAAATTCATGTTAAGTATAATTCATTTCATATTAAATGTTGTTGATGCCAATTATCAAACAGGGGGTTTATCTGTAGATTATGGTGGTGTTAGGGTCCTCAAGCTTCCTCAGATAACTGGTTCTGGAGCTCGATGTCCTTCGACCTACACATGAAGAACTCGTGAGAGGTCGGAGTTGGGTTCTCCGGTTGTTCCTCCGACGACCAAGTCGGTAGTTGATCTTGAGTGGGAAAATAGAAGATAAGTAGTGAAGAGTTGTTCAGGGTTGCATGGGAGCAAAAGAAGTTAACTTAGGCAGCACAGCTTTCTTTTATAGTAAATCAGAAGGGCAGATAGGTAACTTTGGTCAAGTCCAGTTAGCGGCTCAGTCATCACCTACTTCACAGGTGTCGACCACGGAGAGGAGTGAGTCATCCATGCATTTAATGCGAGGGCGGTAGGAGGTGCTTGGAACTGACTATGTCCGATGAGTCATAAAGACTATGGGGGCTAGAGCAATGATGACTCTGACAGCGCATTTAAGGCGAGGGTAGTCGGTTGTCGGCAGGGGGTTCGAGGGCATACCACCTCTCAAGCCTGTTCTGCGAGTAGGCCGACAAGTATCGCCTTTTTAGTCTATCACGCAAGTTGTCGGTTGGAATAGTAGGCCGAGTGCGGGTGCTTGTGGCTTCAATCTGGTGGGTAGGTCGATAAGTACCGCCTTTTTAGTCGGTCACGCAAGTTGTCAGCCTATTAGGTCAACCACGGGAGCGACTCGAGTCGTCTGTCTGATTAGGCATGGAGCGGGACATGTGTCGGCCTCCTAATAGGGATTAATACTTAGTTACTTGCAGGCTATAACAAATATAAATCGTTTACCATGAAGTTTAATTATATCATGTTAAGTCTAATTCACTTCCTATTATGTTAAAGCTGTTTCCTGTTAATTGCATATCACTACCTGTTAATTGTAAGCTAATAATTGTTAAATCTAGATTACTTCCTGTTATATGTAAGGCGGTTCTTGTTAACTCTATTTCACTTCCTGTTAATTATAAGTAAATAATTGTTAAATCTAATTCACTTCCTGTTATGAGTAATTTATTTCCTGTTATGTTTTAGATATGGTCATGTTACTTCTAATGTTGCTGAGACCTTCAACAATTGGATATGTGAGGCTAGATTATTACGGATACTACAAATGGTGGAGCACATCCAAAAGCAAATTATGGTTCGCATGAACGATCGACGAGACTTGGCTAAAAAATAGAATGGATTTTTTTATCCCAAAGCTGAGCTTGTCCTTAAAGAGAATATGGAAAATGGGCGCCCATTGGATGTGCGTCAGTCTCATAAAGGATTATTTAAAGTCAATTCCATAAAACTTGTCAAGTGGATTTTGAGCACCACTGTTCGCGGGGAAAGTTGGTTTGTTATTCATTGCTCGTTTGAATTCGTTTACAGCTTCGTTGGCCTACAACAAAGTTTCAAACAAAGAAAAATGCCTTTATTTTAGGCGTACAATGAAAACAAAAATTACAACTCTCTTCCTTTTGTGAACAAACACGAGGATCTCTATTTTCACGGGATCACCGGCTTGCGTGGAGTTCTTTGCTGTCTTGGGGACTTTTATTAGTCCGTTGACCACGCGCAATCCGATCTGGTGTAAACCGGGTTCGGAACTTCTGAGGCGTAGAGGGCTCGTTTCCGCGAAGGAAGCGAAGCGCTGAGGATCACACTCACGAAGGAGAGGATGCGCTGCGGGGATCACACTCCGCGAAGGAGAGGATGCGCTGCGGGGATCACACTCCGCGAAGGAGAGGATGCGCTGCGGGGATCACACTCCGCGAAGGAGAGGATGCGCTGCGGGGATCACACTCCGCGAAGGAGAGGATGCGCTGCGGGGATCACACTCCGCGAAGGAGAGGATGCGCTGCGGGGATCACACTCCGCGAAGGAGAGGATGCGCTGCGGGGATCACACTCCGCGAAGGAGAGGATGCGCTGCGGGGATCACACTCACGAAGGAGAGGATGCGCTGCGGGGATCACACTCCGCGAAGGAGAGGATGCGCTGCGGGGATCACACTCACGAAGGAGAGGATGCGCTGCGGGGATCACACTCACGAAGGAGAGGATGCGCTGCGGGGATCACACTCCGCGAAGGAGAGGATGCGCTGCGGGGATCACACTCCGCGAAGGAGAGGATGCGCTGCGGGGATCACACTCCGCGAAGGAGAGGATGCGCTGCGGGGATCACACTCCGCGAAGGAGAGGATGCGCTGCGGGGATCACACTCCGCGAAGGAGAGGATGCGCTGCGGGGATCACACTCCGCGAAGGAGAGGATGCGCTGCGGGGATCACACTCCGCGAAGGAGAGGATGCGCTGCGGGGATCACACTCCGCGAAGGAGAGGATGCGCTGCGGGGATCACACTCCGCGAAGGAGAGGATGCGCTGCGGGGATCACACTCCGCGAAGGAGAGGATGCGCTGCGGGGATCACACTCCGCGAAGGAGAGGATGCGCTGCGGGGATCACACTCCGCGAAGGAGAGGATGCGCTGCGGGGATCACACTCCGCGAAGGAGAGGATGCGCTGCGGGGATCACACTCCGCGAAGGAGAGGATGCGCTGCGGGGATCACACTCCGCGAAGGAGAGGATGCGCTGCGGGGATCACACTCCGCGAAGGAGAGGATGCGCTGCGGGGATCACACTCACGAAGGAGAGGATGCGCTGCGGGGATCACACTCCGCGAAGGAGAGGATGCGCTGCGGGGATCACACTCACGAAGGAGAGGATGCGCTGCGGGGATCACACTCCGCGAAGGAGAGGATGCGCTGCGGGGATCACACTCCGCGAAGGAGAGGATGCGCTGCGGGGATCACACTCCGCGAAGGAGAGGATGCGCTGCGGGGATCACACTCACGAAGGAGAGGATGCGCTGCGGGGATCACACTCCGCGAAGGAGAGGATGCGCTGCGGGGATCACACTCACGAAGGAGAGGATGCGCTGCGGGGATCACACTCCGCGAAGGAGAGGATGCGCTGCGGGGATCACACTCCGCGAAGGAGAGGATGCGCTGCGGGGATCACACTCCGCGAAGGAGAGGATGCGCTGCGGGGATCACACTCCGCGAAGGAGAGGATGCGCTGCGGGGATCACACTCCGCGAAGGAGAGGATGCGCTGCGGGGATCACACTCCGCGAAGGAGAGGATGCGCTGCGGGGATCACACTCACGAAGGAGAGGATGCGCTGCGGGGATCACACTCCGCGAAGGAGAGGATGCGCTGCGGGGATCACACTCACGAAGGAGAGGATGCGCTGCGGGGATCACACTCCGCGAAGGAGAGGATGCGCTGCGGGGATCACACTCCGCGAAGGAGAGGATGCGCTCGTCGTTTGGCGTCGTTTTTCGTCGACTTCTCCGTCGATTCTTCGTCGATTCTTGGTCTTAGGGCTTAGTTTTGCTCGGTGATGTCGCCGTTGTGTTGAGTCCGTGTCGATCAACTTTCGAGCTCAAGCGGTTCGTTTGCATCGGCGGACTAAATGCGGTTGATTCCGTCTTGTCAGCGTTTTGAGTTTAGCCAACTTCGCCTCGTTGAGCCGTCGTCGGGTTTTCTCCACGGCGTGTCGTTTCGGCTGGCTCGTGCGCCTCGCCGACTCACTTCATGGGTTCGTCGACTTCGCTTTATCGTTTTCGCGGCGTAATCCGCGTCGGCGGCGTTACGAGTCAGCGCCGTCGGATGGATCGTCGGTTATCAACCCACCGTTTACGAGTCTTGTTGAATGCTTGATAAGCAATTTTTAGCGCCTCTGAGATACCCCTCCAAAGCGTCTCGGTCTCGATTCTTGATGAGTGCAGGATGCTTTGGACATGATAAACCCTTCACTCCTTAATTGGCGTGATAGGACTTGTGAATGACCACGGCGTTTGATCTCTCCATTCCCTTGGTCTTTCCGGTGCTTTGTAGGATTCTTTGAAGGTATTACGATCTTGCATTTTTTGTCTGACCGTTGTCGAAATCTCGACCAGAAGTCGATAGATGAATTTCTTTTGAGGTTGGCTCCAGTATTTGATTCCTCCAATCCTCTCAGGTTCTCCAGTGCTTTGTAGGATCCCCCGGGGTGTCGCGGTGCTGCATTTATTGCTTGACCGTTGTTGGAATTTCGAACTGTAGCTAATCAAGTTTCCTTCTTTGTTGACTTCGTGTCGGTGGATTGTCGTCAATTGACCCTCGAGATTCCTCCGTTGATCGGGGAATTCTTTTGTAGATCCGAACCGTTGATCGGTGAATCCTTCGTTGACGACATGTTGGTTGGCGTCGCTACTGCATTACTTCTCGTTGCAGTGTGTTCATCCACGGTGGGAGGTATTCTTCCCAATTGTTGATTGGTAGGCCCTCGGTGATGTATGAATCGGCGATACGATGTGAGAGTCCTTCGAGGTAGAAGCGTTGTCGGCGTCGATATAAGCCTCGTCGAATTTTATCCCTCCTTGAGGTCCCATGGCGGGAGAAATTGAGGGTTATCGAGTTATCCTTAAGAATATGGTAATATTCTCCGGGAACTTCGTTAAGAACCGAGGAATTAGTTTATACTCGTAATCCTATTTGGAGTAGGGCATGGGAGAATATCACGGAAGATTGAGTGCACTTGAGCCACCTTCTTGATGATTTCGACCATTTAGAGGTTAAGCTCCAAAGTCTACAAGATTTTGAAGTAGCAGAGCTCTCCTCATATATAGAGGCAGAGGCGGCTCGCTGGCGGCTTGGCGGGGCGCTGCGTTATTCTTGGACTCGAAGTTCACATCTGTGAGGCGGGTGCATCATTGGAGACCGTTGTTCTTTGAAGCTTCATCTTCAGTGGGACACTTTGGTCTTGTGTATTTCTTTGGAGAAGCGAGGATAGTAGAGCTCGAGCAGGAACCCCAGCGGCGAGGAGAGCGATCGTCTTGAAGGCGACAAAGGCCAACAAAGAAAAGACTCTGCGGTCGTGCAGAAATTTGAACTCTCGAAGCGGTGGTTGACATCAAGAAGGAGGCTGCGGAGGCCCTTAATGGCGGCGAGGAGGCTTCGGGGCGAGGTTGGGAGGAACTTCAACAAGCTTTCCTCAATAAAGTATCGAGTTAAAGCAAAACATATTTACGTCCTCTTTTGTGCTCTATTGTGATTCTTTTATTTAGCGAAATAATTAACCATAATACTTATAGGATTTTGGCAAACCCTCGGCCGTCAGCGGTTTGATTAGCCTTTACCAACTACCGTTTGAATTGGGCTAGCGTGCGGATTGTCCAAATCCGTTCCGCCGCGTGGCGTTGTGCTAAAGAATGAGACTCTCTTAGACTTAATGCTACGATGTTGAATCGTGAAGCCGTCTTTTGTCACGGGAATAGACTACGACAGCGTGGTAGGCGTTGGCTTTATCCCTTCTTAGGTTTGGGATGGAATACCCGAATCGAACTCTGGTGTCTTCTTCAATCGGAGAAAGACTAAACGGCGGCAGCGTGTTAGGCGTCGACTTCATCCTTCTTAGGCTTGGGATGAAATACCCGAGTCGAACTCGGTGTCTTCTTCAATCGGAAAAAGACTAAACCGGCGGCAGCGTGTTGGCGTCGACTTTAGGAGTTATTAGCCGACCCCGACCCTCAGCGGTTTGACTAGCCTTTACCAACTACCGTTTGAGTTGGGCTAGCGTCGCGGATTATCTGGATCCGCTCCGCGCGTGGCGTTGTGCTAAAGAATGAGACTCTCTTAGACTTAATGCTACGATGTTGAATCGTGAAGCCGTCTTTTGTCACGGGAATAGACTACCCGGCAACGCGTGGTAGGCGTTGGCTTTATCCCTTCTTAGGCTTCGGGACAAAATACCCCAGAATCGAACTCTGGTGTCTTCTTCAATCGGAGAAAGACTAAACGGCGGCAGCGTGTTAGGCGTCGACTTCATCCTTCTTAGGTTTCGGGATGGAATACCCCAGAATCGAACTCTGGTGTCTTCTTCAATCGGAGAAAGACTAAACCGGCGGCGCGTGTTAGGCGTCGACTTCATCCCTTCTTAGGCTTCGGGATGAAACACCCCAAGATGAATCTTGGCGCCTTCTTTGACCGGAGAAGGATTGAACCGTCATAAGGTTGATTGAGGTGGGAAAGGAAGAATGTATTCTATTTCGAAGGTGGAGAGGAAGGAGGATCTTGTCTCCTATCTCGGGTAAAATGTGGGAAAGAAAGAATGTACTCTATTTCGAAGGTGGAGAGGAAGGTTTTGTATCCTATCTCTTGCCAGTGGAGAGGAAGGTTTTGTGTCCTATCTCCAGGTGCTCACGAATTTGAAATAAGAGAGGAAGGTTTTGTATCCTATCTCTTATTGATGGAGAGGAAGGAGGATCTTGTCTCCTATCTCGGATATTGGAAAGGAAGGATTTTTGTCTGTTTCCGGTGGGAGAGACTAAAATGGGATCTCCATTTTGAGAATCTTGAAAGATGAGACTAAGAGTGGGATCTCCACTCAGAGAATCTAAGACAAGAGAGGAAGAATGTATTCTATCTCTTGCTTACGGAGAGGAAGAATGTATTCTATCTCGGGTAAAATGTGGGAAAGAAAGAATGTACTCTATTTCCCAATGAGAAACTAAGAGTGGGATCTCCACTCAGAGAATCTTGGAAGAGTGCGGATAGCTTTAGCTTTTGTAGGATTGCTAACGAGAATTTGAAAGTGGACCTCTGGTTAGGTGGAGGGAATCGAGAGGGATTTTCTTGGTGGTTGGACCGGGGAGATTTTAGTGGGCCCACCGTCAATGAATTTGATCGGTGAGAGAATTTTGGAGGAAAACACAATAACTTAGGGTTATCCTCATGAAAATGAGTGAGATATTCTCGAGAATTTCCCATCAAAATGGGTTATCTGAATGTATTAAGGATAATACTTTTGAAACTTCCCATTTATCGGCATTAATTGCGGTCGCCGTCTGTGTGATAAGGCGATATGCACCGTTGAATAGGCCGTGTCTATTATAAGCGGTCCTTCCCATTGGGTTGAATTTACCTTTCTTTTTAGAGGTGAGGATTATCGATTAGTCTAGCGGCGAGGGCGAGATCTCCCTCCTTAAAGGTTCTCTGTCGAACTTTCTTGTTGAAAGCCCTCGACATTCTAGCTTGATAGAACTCAATGCATTGTTGAGCCTCGAGCTTCTCATCTAACATCTCAAGCTCTTGAGGCGTTTTGATGTTGTTCTTGGTCGTCATCTACATTTGCAAGGCGGCGAAGTGGCGAATCTGGATTTCCAGCGGAGAATTGCTTCACACGTAGACCCGAGAGTGCGGGGTAGCTCTGTTGGCGTGCGTGCCGTTGTGCGATATGCCCGAGTGCTTCTCGAGTTTATCGTCGGTCTGCTTGTTATTCTTCACAAGCCGACAAAATCTTGATGATCGTCTTGTTGAGCGCCTCGGCTAACCCATTATTTCTTTGGATTATAGAACATCGGCGAGACATCTTGTATCTTGAATTTTTAGCAAAACTTGATGAAGGAATTGCGATAAATTGGGGACCGTTGTCATGCGATCCGTCTTGGGACACCATGTCGATAGATGACATGGTGTTTGATGAATCGATGGCGGTACTTCGCCTTGACCTCCTTTAGTGGGATTGCTTGACCCACTTGGAGAAGTAGTCGGTGATCGCTAGAATAAAGCGATCTCCTTTAGCGGGATTGCTTGACCCACTTGGAAGTAGTCGGTGATCGCTAGAATAAAGCGATCTCCTTTAGCAGCGGAGGAAAAATGGGACCTAGCGTCCATTCCCCATGTCTCGAATGGCGGGATGTGGCGAAGGATCTGATTGCTCTGGCGGTGATGCATATAATTAGCGTGAATCGACCGCGTGGCATTTCGGCGTGCTCATTGCGTCATTAACCATTGTTGGCCAAAAGTAGCCCATTCTCGATTCGATCGTAGAGTTTGGGACCGGTGGTGTGCACCACATTCACCTTCGTGTGCTTCGAAGGACCTCTTACGCCTCCTTGTTTGAAAGGCATCGGAGTAAAGACCATCGTACCCGGCGATATAGCATCACGGGTTTACGTGTCGTAAAAGAATCTTGGAGCTCTTAGCGGATTGACTCTCTCTCCTTCGTCTTACGGTAGAATACCATGTAAGGCGTGTCGATGATAGGAAAGCGCCAATCTCGGGGCTCTAACTTGGTTTGGGTTGCATGTACCTCTTTGGTAACTACCCTTTGTCTTCTTGTACCCCATCATATATTGAGTGCGAAGAGTTGGTGAGTCTGGCCGTAACTAATTGCTCGGTCTCGGAAGGTTGTGCTAACGACCACGACTAATGCCGCCCGGTGCATCTGCGTGGCGTTTTGGGCGTGGGATATATTCGATGAAGAATTCTTGAATGAGTCGACCATTTCAGCGGCTACGATGATAGGGGACGGATCGAGTTCCTCGCCGTAGTCACCACGGACTGCTTAACTATCGGTTGTGAATCTCCATGCAGCGAGATATTGACCCCGGCTCTTTGGCGAAGCTAAGTCCGATAAGTAGCGCGTTGTATTGACTACGTTATTGGAGCGAGGTTGGTGAGTGAATAAGCACGGGGCATGACATGATTCCGGAAATCAAGACAACTCAGACTCAGTGGAGATTTTAGAAGCGTCGGGGTACTTGCTACATTAGTGGCCGAAGCTCCGTCAAAGTACAATCGCCATATTTGTTGGTGCGGCGTAGTGTTGACTTCACGGACTTCATCAGGAAGATCATCATATAGCTCAACGCATCCGTTGTCGGGTTGGCGACCAAGAGATCGCAAATCGCTTGCCCTTTGGTGACTTACGTTGTTTGAAGTGCAGGTCGTATTGGGACAAGAGCAAGGCCCATTTAAGCCAGCGCCAACTCATTGAAGCGGTGGGTCATAAATATCCGGACGGTTCACGTTAGAATAACATAAATCGTCGCCCGACTAAATAGTGTCGCATCTTACGAATCGCGAACACTAATGCAAAACCTTGCTTCTCGACCATTGGGTATCGAGACTTCGGCGCCGACCAATGTTCGACTCGGGTAATACTGCGCACGTTGCGTGACGTATGCGTCGTCTGCGAGTAAAGGCAACGAATGATCCGTTGCCTTGACATAGATCGAGGAGCGGTTTTCCGGCTAGCGGTGCAACAAGAGCGGGAGGTTTAGCGAGATCGATTTGATCTCTTCAAGCGGCTTTCGACATCGTCGTCCCAAATAAGCGACCGCCCTTCTTGTTCAATTTAGAGAATGGTTGACACTTCCCGGATAGGTTCGATATGAACCGTCGGATGTCATGTCGCCCTTGTAACCCCGAGTTCTCTCGGATTTCGGAGGTTGCAACTCTTGAATAGCCTTCACTTTATCGGGATCGGCGTGGATTCCTTTGTCGGTGGCAATGAAGCCGAGAACTTGCCCTTTGGTGACTTACGTTGTTTGAAGTGCAGGTCGTATTGGGACAAGAGCAAGGCCCATTTAAGCCAGCGCCAACTCATTGAAGCGGTGGGTCATAAATATCGGACGGTTCGTTAGAATAACATAAATCGTCGCCCGACTAAATAGTGTCGCATCTTACGAATCGCGAACACTAATGCAAAACCTTGCTTCTCGACCATTGGGTATCGAGACTTCGGCGCCGACCAATGTTGACTCGGGTAATACTGCGCACGTTGCGTGACGGCTGTCGTCGTCTGCTTGAGTAAAGCAACGAATGATCCGTTGCCTTGACATAGATCGAGGAGCGGTTTTCCGGCTAGCGGTGCAACAAGAGCGGGAGGTTTAGCGAGATCTGATTTGATCTCTTCAAGCGCTTTCGACATCGTCGTCCCAAATAAGCGACCGCCCTTCTTGTTCAATTTAGAGAATGGTTGACACTTCCCGGATAGGTTCGATATGAACCGTCGGATGTCATGTCGCCCTTGTAACCCCGAGTTCTCTCGGATTTCGGAGGTTGCAACTCTTGAATAGCCTTCACTTTATCGGGATCGGCGTGGATTCCTTTGTCGGTGGCAATGAAGCCGAGAACTTGCCCTTTGGTGACTTGTTGTTTGAAGTGCAGGTCGTATTGGGACAAGAGCAAGGCCCATTTAAGCCAGCGCCAACTCATTGAAGCCGGTGGGTCATAAATATCGGACGGTTCGTTAGAATAACATAAATCGTCGCCCGACTAAATAGTGTCGCATCTTACGAATCGCGAACACTAATGCAAAACCTTGCTTCTCGACCATTGGGTATCGAGACTTCGGCGCCGACCAATGTTGACTCGGGTAATACTGCGCACGTTGCGTGACGGCTGTCGTCGTCTGCTTGCGAGTAAAGCAACGAATGATCCGTTGCCTTGACATAGATCGAGGAGCGGTTTTCCGGCTAGCGGTGCAACAAGAGCGGGAGGTTTAGCGAGATCGATTTGATCTCTTCAAGCGCTTTCGACATCGTCGTCCCAAATAAGCGACCGCCCTTCTTGTTCAATTTAGAGAATGGTTGGCACTTCCCGGATAGGTTCGATATGAACCGTCGGATGTCATGTCGCCCTTGTAACCCCGAGTTCTCTCGGATTTCGGAGGTTGCAACTCTTGAATAGCCTTCACTTTATCGGGATCGGCGTGGATTCCTTTGTCGGTGGCAATGAAGCCGAGAACTTGCCCTTTGGTGACTTACGTTGTTTGAAGTGCAGGTCGTATTGGGACAAGAGCAAGGCCCATTTAAGCCAGCGCCAACTCATTGAAGCCGGTGGGTCATAAATATCGGACGGTTCGTTAGAATAACATAAATCGTCGCCCGACTAAATAGTGTCGCATCTTACGAATCGCGAACACTAATGCAAAACCTTGCTTCTCGACCATTGGGTATCGAGACTTCGGCGCCGACCAATGTTGACTCGGGTAATACTGCGCACGTTGCGTGACGGCTGTCGTCGTCTGCTTGAGTAAAGCAACGAATGATCCGTTGCCTTGACATAGATCGAGGAGCGGTTTTCCGGCTAGCGGTGCAACAAGAGCGGGAGGTTTAGCGAGATCGATTTGATCTCTTAGTCGACCACGGATCCTAATCGAACCATTCTTCTTCATGGCCAGGGACTATATTAGCCACCCAATCCGGGTGTTGAATTTCCTCGATGAATCCGATTCTATGAGTTTCTTTACTTCGTCTACGATGCGCTGTAAGATTTGTGGGCGAAACCGTCTTCGCGATTGCTTGGCGGGTTTGACATCCACGTTGATGTTGGCGATGTGTTGCCACATTAGGGTCGAGTCTGGCATGTCCTCGTAGCTCGAGGCAAATACATCGATATATTCCACGATTAGAGGCGATCAACTCTTCCTTTTCTTCGAGGAAGAGTATTCTGATGTTTATGAGCTTAGGATGCTCCTCATCACCCATATTAGCACGGGTTACCTCGTCCTTAGTAGGGGGTCTCTTTGTTGAATCTATCCCCAAAGCTGCTCTCGAGTTGATGGATCCATGGGTCTTCCCATGTTGGCATATCTTCATCACCCTCAATAGTAGCGGGATCGATCGTGGCCATATTAGACATCAAGGCCTTGAAAGCTTCTCAGAGGTGGTGTCGAGAATCCCAAGCGAAGAATCGGGCGAATGTCGTCTCCCTCATCGGGTGGATTATTATCAATCGACCATGAGCATTCATCTTCGAGGATGATTAGTATCCCAATCCCGTCGAATGCATAGTAGTTATCCGGCTTCCCTTTTGGGACATATGCGCTTTAGGAGGGACTTCGAGGACCTGCGAAACATAGACCTTCTCCTTGTGTCAAGTCGTACCCCACTTCTTCATGATACCCGGTGTTTACGTACTATATCGAATGTGTGGAGGATAGGCCGTTGTCATCTTCATCTTCTTCTAAGAAATGATTACGTTGGAACCGCATCTCCTTTTAGTAAACCAAGTCTTTTCACTACTTGATCTTAGGTGGGATGGCGAGTGTTGTCCCAAAGGAGTCTTGGAATTGCTTTTGTGTAAAGCAAGATGGCCGAGTTGGTAAGTGCAATTGAGTCGTTGTATAAACTGTCATTACATCATTCAAAGACAAAGGGTACTCTAAATCGTCATTTATTGATTCATCGGCAATTTGCCAATTACAATGTTCATCGGCGATTCTTCATCGTCAAGATTGATTACAAGGGGTACAATGTCATTCAAAACAAAACCACCACTATAATCAAGCCCGGCCGGTATCGGCTTCTTCACGCTGTCCGTGCCTTGGGCGATGATTGATTTAGGACTCATTACAGTAGAGGAGAGAATCGATAAAATAATTCTCTACCCCTTAAGCGGTTGTTTGTCGCGACCACCGTCTTGACCTCATTATTAGTGTCTACATATTTGAGACGATGAAGAGTAGATGGGACTATAGCGTTACCGTGGATCCAAGGTCGACCCAACAATAAGTTATAGGAAGTCTGCGTCAATCACATAGCGGTGACTTGGACTTTAAATCCCCATTTGGCACTTTATCCGGATTTTACCAGCGGTAGAGACCGGTGTTAAACCATAGATCATTGTGCCGTTGGCCTTGACTTCTTGGCGGGGATTCAAGGTGATACATGGTAGCGGGGGCATGATGCTCCTGTGGAACCGGATCGACTTGGATCGGTTAACTTCACTAGAGCCAATATACGGTGAAGTATAGCGGCCTATCGTGCTTGGAATCTCTCGTGCATATCCTCCTTTGTAAAAGTGATGCGGGGAAGTGTTTGGTTGCCAAGTTGCATTGTTGTGTAGATTCTTAGGAATCGGCTTGATCAGTGAGAAACACCTCGAGAATCGGCCGAGCTTCTTGTAGAGCTTCGGGTTTCCTTTGACAATCGAACCTTCGTAGAGAGTTATTACGGCGGGATGTTAGCCGGTGGGCCATGGCGTCGAAGCGGTATGGAGAGCCGATGTTCGGTCTATCCCTCTGTCGAGGCGATTGAATCGGGCTGCCGGGAGTTGAGCTTCACGGACTGAGGCATTTCTCCTTTGCTTGGTACTTTTTCTTTAGCGGTTGTCTGCTGTTGTCCTTTCTGCGCAGTGAGAGGAGTCGTGGTCACCCGATTCGGCGGTGTCTTAGCATTTGGGTTTGGAGCCTCAGGATATTTGTAACTATATTAGTATCCGCTCCTAGTAGCGAAGACTTGAGGCTCCTCTTGAGGAAATTGGAAGGTGGCTACTTTTCATCATCCTTCTGGAATTCTTTGAGCGGCATGGCATAGCTTGCCTTTTCCTTGGTCTTCCTTTTGGCGAGGATGTAGTCCTTGATCGTCTTCCGGCAAGTCGGGGTGGACCCAAAGGATTTCTCCGTTTGCGTGGGTGTGCTGATGCGAGCCCCTTCTTCGTTGCGTGAGGATCTTCATTCACCATCTTCATTCCTACCTTCTGGCTGGCGTCGGTTGGAACCAATCGAAGGCGATCCGAAGCTTATAGAGGCGCATTTGCTCCCACCTTCTTCTCTTTAGAGGGTTTGGATAATGACTCAACATCGATCAAGGCACGAATCTTGTCCTTGAGATGGTAGCGAGAACTTTGTAGGATGGTGTACATACTGTGATAAGCCGCGATGCCAGGATCCGTAACCTTGTTTGCCTCCTCTTGGTCTACAATTGGGGGCAAGCTGGATTTTGTTGTTTTCGAAGGTATTTGAAGATGCGGAACTTCTTCGTCCTTGAGCGAGTAAGTTTTGGGAAACCTCGGCGGATGGTTTCGATTCGAGTTTGTTGGCGCCATTGAGGCTGCGATTCTTTGCGGTGCGTTGTTGCGGCTGCTGTTGTGGTTGCGATTCGAGCGTTTGATTAAGCGTCTGAGACTTTCTTTGGTGCTTTACCTTTGCCACGGGGACAAAGTTACGCTTGTGAGCATCCACTATAGGTGACCTCTCTCCGCTTTCTTCCTCCTCGAGGAATCGCTCGGCTTGCTCTCCGCGTATCCTTAAATCTTTCGAGGTCTCGGGCGGTGCGGTTCCCATTGCTTCCAACCGTCCAATGGCGGGTTGCTATGACAAGTTTGGAGAATGAACTTCTCGTTATCGGTCTCGGCAATTCATTGCCTTATTTACGAACCTCTTGGCGAAGTTATCCACTGTTTCCCGTCTTTACGTCTCGTCCAACAAAGAACCGATGGATACCTCGGTGTCATCGTCGAAGAAATTGGTGAGAAACATGGCCTCCATATCGTCCGGCTATTAGCGCTCCACGGTTTGAGGCGGTACCAATCGAAGGCGATCCGAAGCTTATAGAGGCGCATTTGCTCCCACCTTCTTCTCTTTAGAGGGTTTGGATAATGACTCAACATCGATCAAGGCACGAATCTTGTCCTTGAGATGGTAGCGAGAACTTTGTAGGATGGTGTACATACGTGATAAGCCGCGATGCCAGGATCCGTAACCTTGTTTGCCTCCTCTTGGTCTACAATTGGGGGCAAGCTGGATTTTGTTGTTTTCGAAGGTATTTGAAGATGCGGAACTTCTTCGTCCTTGAGCGAGTAAGTTTTGGGAAACCTCGGCGGATGGTTTCGATTCGAGTTTGTTGGCGCCATTGAGGCTGCGATTCTTTGCGGTGCGTTGTTGCGGCTGCTGTTGTGGTTGCGATTCGAGCGTTTGATTAAGCGTCTGAGACTTTCTTTGGTGCTTTACCTTTGCCACGGGGACAAAGTTACGCTTGTGAGCATCCACTATAGGTGACCTCTCTCCGCTTTCTTCCTCCTCGGGAATCGCTCGGCTTGCTCTCCGCGTATCCTTAAATCTTTCGAGGTCTCGGGCGGTGCGGTTCCCATTGCTTCCAACCGTCCAATGGCGGGTTGCTATGACAAGTTTGGAGAATGAACTTCTCGTTATCGGTCTCGGCAATTCATTGCCTTATTTACGAACCTCTTGGCGAAGTTATCCACTGTTTCCCGTCTTTACGTCTCGTCCAACAAAGAACCGATGGATACCTCGGTGTCATCGTCGAAGAAATTGGTGAGAAACATGGCCTCCATATCGTCCGGCTATTAGCGCTCCACGGTTTGAGGCGGTACCAATCGAAGGCGATCCGAAGCTTATAGAGGCGCATTTGCTCCCACCTTCTTCTCTTTAGAGGGTTTGGATAATGACTCAACATCGATCAAGGCACGAATCTTGTCCTTGAGATGGTAGCGAGAACTTTGTAGGATGGTGTACATACGTGATAAGCCGCGATGCCAGGATCCGTAACCTTGTTTGCCTCCTCTTGGTCTACAATTGGGGGCAAGCTGGATTTTGTTGTTTTCGAAGGTATTTGAAGATGCGGAACTTCTTCGTCCTTGAGCGAGTAAGTTTTGGGAAACCTCGGCGGATGGTTTCGATTACGAGTTTGTTGGCGCCATTGAGGCTGCGATTCTTTGCGGTGCGTTGTTGCGGCTGCTGTTGTGGTTGCGATTCGAGCGTTTGATTAAGCGTCTGGACTTTCTTTGGTGCTTTACCTTTGCCACGGGGACAAAGTTACGCTTGTGAGCATCCACTATAGGTGACCTCTCTCGCTTTCTTCCTCCTCGAGGAATCGCTCGGCTTGCTCTCCGCGTATCCTTAAATCTTTCGAGGTCTCGGGCGGTGCGGTTCCCATTGCTTCCAACCGTCCAATGGCGGGTTGCTATGACAAGTTTGGAGAATGAACTTCTCGTTATCGGTCTCGGCAATTCATTGCCTTATTTACGAACCTCTTGGCGAAGTTATCCACTGTTTCCCGTCTTTACGTCTCGTCCAACAAAGAACCGATGGATACCTCGGTGTCATCGTCGAAGAAATTGGTGAGAAACATGGCCTCCATATCGTCCGGCTATTAGCGCTCCACGGTTTGAGGCGGTACCAATCGAAGGCGATCCGAAGCTTATAGAGGCGCATTTGCTCCCACCTTCTTCTCTTTAGAGGGTTTGGATAATGACTCAACATCGATCAAGGCTGAATCTTGTCCTTGAGATGGTAGCGAACTTTGTAGGATGGTGTACATACGTGATAAGCCGCGATGCCAGGATCCGTAACCTTGTTTGCCTCCTCTTGGTCTACAATTGGGGGCAAGCTGGATTTTGTTGTTTTCGGAAGGTATTTGAAGATGCGGAACTTCTTCGTCCTTGAGCGAGTAAGTTTTGGGAAACCTCGGCGGATGGTTTCGATTCGAGTTTGTTGGCGCCATTGAGGCTGCGATTCTTTGCGGTGCGTTGTTGCGGCTGCTGTTGTGGTTGCGATTCGAGCGTTTGATTAAGCGTCTGAGACTTTCTTTGGTGCTTTACCTTTGCCACGGGGACAAAGTTACGCTTGTGAGCATCCACTATAGGTGACCTCTCTCGCTTTCTTCCTCCTCGGGAATCGCTCGGCTTGCTCTCCGCGTATCCTTAAATCTTTCGAGGTCTCGGGCGGTGCGGTTCCCATTGCTTCCAACCGTCCAATGGCGGGTTGCTATGACAAGTTTGGAGAATGAACTTCTCGTTATCGGTCTCGGCAATTCATTGCCTTATTTACGAACCTCTTGGCGAAGTTATCCACTGTTTCCCGTCTTTACGTCTCTCGTCCAACAAAGAACCGATGGATACCTCGGTGTCATCGTCGAAGAAATTGGTGAAAACATGGCCTCCATATCGTCCGGCTATTAGCGCTCCACGGTTTGAGGCGGTACCAATCGAAGGCGGCTCCACGAAGGGTGCCAGCGAATGACCGAACCATCAAGGGCTCGTTGCGGAGATAACACCTAGATGAGACTTGAAGTAGATCAAGTCTTTGAGTGGGCGATCCCTTCCGTCAAGCGGTGTAAAGTTGATGAGGTTGAATTTTGTGGGATCACGGGATTGATTCCCACTCCCTTGGGTAAGGACATGGTATACCGTCTTCTTTACCTCTTGGCGGAAATCAAAGTATTGATTTTGCTCTCAAGGTCTTTAATTTTCTCGTTCTCCCCTACATCTCCGTTCGGGTAAACTTGGGGAGGAGCGGCGGTGTTATCGCTAAGCGTTTTCTTTGGCGGCATGACCATCTACGTTCGACCTCCTTCTCTGTCCGTGTGGCTATCTGTTAAATTGACATTATTGCGGCGACTTGGCTCGCCCTGGCGGTTCATTATCGCCTGGATCTGTTGGTCATGCATTGCTCTCATCTGGCTGCATGGCCAGTTCCATCTCAAGCTTAAAGCTGTCCTTTTGCTTGGTTAGGGCCTCTTCAAGCATCACGGGACACTTGATCCGGCGATCATGAGCGCCTCGCAAGGTTGTCCTATCTTTGGAAATTGTATTATCGGAAGCCATTGCGGGCCGGCATCCGACACTTCATCATCGAGGGTAATCCCATACGCATCTTGCGATAATTGGGTCGTCTAACGATTCGGGACCTTAATCGAGTCATTCGTTCGCGATGCCGGGAGCGGCATGTGGCGGCGTCCCTCTGCTGGTCATATTGATGGTAACACTTCGGCAATTCATCACCACGAAGCCCATCTCTTTTTGCGAAAGTGTCTTAACTTGGGTTCGGGCATTCTCGTGCGAGCCTATCAAAACCGGCGCCTTTTCGAGTCGTTTTAAGCGCAATTGCACTCGATAACAATGCCTTGATCGGTTTGAGCACAAGCAAGGCATGTTTGATTACAGGCGTTCCTCTTTGGGATTTTCGTACCCCGGCCGCGATAGTACAACTTCGTCGGCATGAATCGGAGCAACCTATCGTGTGTTGTACGACTTCGGGTATAGCGTTGTCATCGTCGGATGAGGCGTCTCCTTCGAGAACAAATAGGCCTTTCATAAGTCACCGCCCGCGACCTGCGCCAGCGAGTGTGAATCTTCGGCGGGCTCGGACTTCGATTTGAAGCCGGTCGCGGTAAGCTGCGAGTTTCTTCTTATCTTTGTGGAGTACGACCCCTGTATTAGGAGTGACCGCGATTCCTTTAACGGACCTAAGCGATCCTTGGCGGTAAGCCTGGCGGTGCGTGGCGAGTTAACCGTAGGAAGTTGAATCTGAGCGGAGGTGACCGGTGTCAGCGCCACTTTGTTGAGGTGCTCACAATTTACGATTTGAGCACGGGGCGAGGAGTTGGCTGGCGAGCTAAGCTTGGATGTTGGTTTCGTCGAAGTTGAAGCCTCGGCGGACTTAGGCTTCAAGCTAGGCGAGTTGTCGGCGACTTCTTGGCGCCTCCCTCTTCAACTTCGCGGGCTTGTTGCACCAAAGCCCGTGCTTGCGAGGCGCTTCGGATCGTTCTGGCGTGGATCGATTCCGTTTGACTTCGGACCCATTCGTCCGTCGCCGGCTGTAGGAATCGGCTACAATCTCGATTCGACCTCACGAGTCAACTTGGATCTTAGATCCGCCTCATAGCGGACCCCATCCATTGATTCTTTCGCTGGGCTAATTGTTTCGCCCGGTGGCGTCGCCTCGGCGGGCTCTCTTGGAGAGTCCGCGGCGCCATTGGCGGAATCGACCCCTGCAAAGGCGGGGGTTACGAAGGTTTGGCGTTGTTAGGGCGAGGAACCACCGTTGTCTGCGGTCTTGGCGGTGGTGGTGGATTTTCTTGCCTCCGCTTTGAGGCGATCGGGTCTTCCTTGCGGCGGAGACCATCTTGGACTTGCGGGGGCGGATGCGGGCGAGGAGGAGAGGTATTCTTCATACTTCTTACGGTGAACTTCGAACTTCGACCTCCTCGATGGCCGGGATCGGGATCAGCGGTTCGCGACCACGGCGGCTTCTTTCTTTGAAGCCGTTGGCTCTTGTGGTCGCCCGGCTTGTTGGCGGGGAAAGTTGGTTTGTTATTCATTGCTTTCGTTTGAATTCGTTTACGGCCGTTGGCCTACAACAAAGTTTCAAACAAAGAAAAATGCCTTTATTTTAGGCGTACAATGAAAGCGAAAATTACAACTCTCTTCCTTTTGTGAACAAACGAGGATCTCTATTTTACGGGATCACCGGCTTGCGTGGGTTCTTTACTGTCTTGGGGACTTTTATTAGTCCGTTGACCACCGCGCAATCCGATCTGGTGTAAACCGGGTTCGGAACTTCTGAGGCGTAGAGGGCTCGTTTCCGCGAAGGAAGCGAAGCGCTGAGGATCACACTCCGCGAAGGAGAGGATGCGCTGCGGGGATCGCACTCACGAAGGAGAGGATGGCGGGCGGGTGAATCTACAAGGAGAAATCCGGCGCTATCCACGAGGTTAAGGCGAAGCTTAACCTAGAGGGTATCTGTAGTTCGACCGAGTTTGTTTACCTTCCGCCTATAGATCGGCGTCGGTGGACTTGAGCTCGCCGGTGCTTTCCGGAACCGTCGTCGTAGATCTCGCGAGGGCTCTTGAAGTCGCCAAAATCACCAAGTCCCAGTCCAAGATCCGAAATCCAACCTCCCCATGAGCAAGACCCCCTATTTATACAAAAACCAAAGGGGTCTTGTAGCGACCAACAGTGGCTCGGCCACTTGGCGAGGCACCTCGACCACTTGGCGAGGCACCTCGACCAAGTTGGTAGGGTGGCTCGACAAAGTGGTAGAGCCTCCTCGACCACTTGGCGAGGCACCTCGACCACTTGGTAGAGGCACCTCGACCAAGTTGGTAGGGTGGCTCGACAAAGTGGTAGAGCCTCCTCGACCACTTGGCGAGGCACCTCGGCCAAGTTGGTAGGGTGGCTCGACAAAGTGGTAGAGCCTCCTCGACCACTTGGCGAGGCACCTCGGCAAGTTGGTAGGGTGGCTCGACAAAGTGGTAGAGCCTCCTCGACCACTTGGCGAGGCACCTCGGCCAAGTTGGTAGGGTGGCTCGACAAAGTGGTAGAGCCTCCTCGACCACTTGGCGAGGCACCTCGACCAAGTTGGTAGGGTGGCTCGACAAAGTGGTAGAGCCTCCTCGACCACTTGGCGAGGCACCTCGGCAAGTTGGTAGGGTGGCTCGACAAAGTGGTAGAGCCTCCTCGACCACTTGGCGAGGCACCTCGACCAAGTTGGTAGGGTGGCTCGACAAAGTGGTAGAGCCTCCTCGACCACTTGGCGAGGCACCTCGACCAAGTTGGTAGGGTGGCTCGACAAAGTGGTAGAGCCTCCTCGACCACTTGGCGAGGCACCTCGGCAAGTTGGTAGGGTGGCTCGACAAAGTGGTAGAGCCTCCTCGACCACTTGGCGAGGCACCTCGACCAAGTTGGTAGGGTGGCTCGACAAAGTGGTAGAGCCTCCTCGACCACTTGGCGAGGCACCTCGACCAAGTTGGTAGGGTGGCTCGACAAAGTGGTAGAGCCTCCTCGACCACTTGGCGAGGCACCTCGGCAAGTTGGTAGGGTGGCTCGACAAAGTGGTAGAGCCTCCTCGACCACTTGGCGAGGCACCTCGGCAAGTTGGTAGGGTGGCTCGACAAAGTGGTAGAGCCTCCTCGACCACTTGGCGAGGCACCTCGACCAAGTTGGTAGGGTGGCTCGACAAAGTGGTAGAGCCTCCTCGACCACTTGGCGAGGCACCTCGACCAAGTTGGTAGGGTGGCTCGACAAAGTGGTAGAGCCTCCTCGACCACTTGGCGAGGCACCTCGACCAAGTTGGTAGGGTGGCTCGACAAAGTGGTAGAGCCTCCTCGACCACTTGGCGAGGCACCTCGACCAAGTTGGTAGGGTGGCTCGACAAAGTGGTAGAGCCTCCTCGACCACTTGGCGAGGCACCTCGGCAAGTTGGTAGGGTGGCTCGACAAAGTGGTAGAGCCTCCTCGACCACTTGGCGAGGCACCTCGACCAAGTTGGTAGGGTGGCTCGACAAAGTGGTAGAGCCTCCTCGACCACTTGGCGAGGCACCTCGACCAAGTTGGTAGGGTGGCTCGACAAAGTGGTAGAGCCTCCTCGACCACTTGGCGAGGCACCTCGGCAAGTTGGTAGGGTGGCTCGACAAAGTGGTAGAGCCTCCTCGACCACTTGGCGAGGCACCTCGACCAAGTTGGTAGGGTGGCTCGACAAAGTGGTAGAGCCTCCTCGACCACTTGGCGAGGCACCTCGGCCAAGTTGGTAGGGTGGCTCGACAAAGTGGTAGAGCCTCCTCGACCACTTGGCGAGGCACCTCGGCAAGTTGGTAGGGTGGCTCGACAAAGTGGTAGAGCCTCCTCGACCACTTGGCGAGGCACCTCGACCAAGTTGGTAGGGTGGCTCGACAAAGTGGTAGAGCCTCCTCGACCACTTGGCGAGGCACCTCGGCCAAGTTGGTAGGGTGGCTCGACAAAGTGGTAGAGCCTCCTCGACCACTTGGCGAGGCACCTCGACCAAGTTGGTAGGGTGGCTCGACAAAGTGGTAGAGCCTCCTCGACCACTTGGCGAGGCACCTCGGCAAGTTGGTAGGGTGGCTCGACAAAGTGGTAGAGCCTCCTCGACCACTTGGCGAGGCACCTCGGCCAAGTTGGTAGGGTGGCTCGACAAAGTGGTAGAGCCTCCTCGACCACTTGGCGAGGCACCTCGGCAAGTTGGTAGGGTGGCTCGACAAAGTGGTAGAGCCTCCTCGACCACTTGGCGAGGCACCTCGACCAAGTTGGTAGGGTGGCTCGACAAAGTGGTAGAGCCTCCTCGACCACTTGGCGAGGCACCTCGACCAAGTTGGTAGGGTGGCTCGACAAAGTGGTAGAGCCTCCTCGACCACTTGGCGAGGCACCTCGGCAAGTTGGTAGGGTGGCTCGACAAAGTGGTAGAGCCTCCTCGACCACTTGGCGAGGCACCTCGACCAAGTTGGTAGGGTGGCTCGACAAAGTGGTAGAGCCTCCTCGACCACTTGGCGAGGCACCTCGGCAAGTTGGTAGGGTGGCTCGACAAAGTGGTAGAGCCTCCTCGACCACTTGGCGAGGCACCTCGGCCAAGTTGGTAGGGTGGCTCGACAAAGTGGTAGAGCCTCCTCGACCACTTGGCGAGGCACCTCGGCAAGTTGGTAGGGTGGCTCGACAAAGTGGTAGAGCCTCCTCGACCACTTGGCGAGGCACCTCGGCAAGTTGGTAGGGTGGCTCGACAAAGTGGTAGAGCCTCCTCGACCACTTGGCGAGGCACCTCGACCAAGTTGGTAGGGTGGCTCGACAAAGTGGTAGAGCCTCCTCGACCACTTGGCGAGGCACCTCGGCCAAGTTGGTAGGGTGGCTCGACAAAGTGGTAATTTCATATTAAGTTAATTTCATGTTAAATGAAATTTATTGGCTATAAAGCAATGTTGTCAAGTGTAAGTCATTTCATGTTAAACCTAGGCCATTTCGATAATTGTAAGTCATTAGTTGTTAACTCTAAGTCACATCTTGTTAAATGTAGGTCATTTCCTGTTAAACCCAGACCACTTCCTATTAATGTAAGTCATTTCCTGTTAAACCTAGGCCATTTCGATAATTGTAAGTCATTAGTTGTTAACTCTAAGTCACATCTTGTTAAATGTAAGTAATTTCCTGTTAAACAAAAATAACTTTCTCTAATTGTCTAAATCATTCCTGTTAACTCTAAAATACAAAATATTAAATCTAAATAATCAATTATCTTTTCTCTCTTCATCATTTTTCAATGCATATTCAAGATCATCTTCGTCTAGTGCTCCTTCTTTCTGCTTTTGTTCATGTCCTTCAATGAGTATATCTGCGACAAGTCACGTACAACTTTCGATGAATCGTCGGTAAGAGTAACATGCAATATATCACGTCCAAGTAGTATTGCCGGTATATAGAAGTAGACGTACATACCACAGTCATAGCTGCAATGTGAGAACATATAATTAGTTATTAGTTAGTTAATGTAACAAATTATCATGATACTAACCATCCTCTTTGTTGCTCGCATGGGATGGCTTGATATTTGAATCTTCGGTACACATTATTAAAATCAAATGCAGCCTTCATGTGGTCCATAAAACTTATGATTTTCTCAACATGTTCAATGTCAGCGGTATGGAGAGCCGATGTTCCCGGTCTATCCCTCTGTCAGGCGATTGAATCGGGTTGCCGGGAGTTGAGCTTCACGGACTGAGGTGTTTCTCCTTTGCTTGGTTAGGGCCTCTTCAAGCATCACGGGACACTTGATCGGCGATCATGATTGTTGTGTTTACATTCGGAAGCTTGGGAGGTAATTTTATCTATCTTCTTTTGTATGTGGATGACATGCTTATTGCTTCTAAGAGCGGGGTGGAGATAGATAGGTGAAATCTCAACTTGGTGAAGAGTTCGGATGAAGGACATGGTATACCGTCTTCTTCACCTCTTGGCGGAAATCAAAGTATTGATTTTGCTCTCAAGGTCTTTAATTTTCTCGTTCTCCCTACATCTCCGTTCGGGTAAACTTGGGGAGGAGCGGCGGTGTTATCGCTAAGCGTTTTCTTTGACGGCATGGCATAGCTTGCCTTTTCCCTTGGTCTTCCTTTTGGTAGGATGTAGTCCTTGATCGTCTTCCGGCAAGTCGGGGTGGACCCAAAGGATTTCTCCGTTTGCGTGGGTGTGCTGATGCGAGCCCCTTCTTCGTTGCCGTGAGGATCTTCATTCACCATCTTCATTCCTACCTTCTGGCGTCGGTTGGAACCAATCGAAGGAAGCGATCCGAAGCTTATAGAGGCGCATTTGCTCCCACCTTCTTCTCTTTAGAGGGTTTGGATAATGACTCAACATCGATCAAGGCACGAATCTTGTCCTTGAGATGGTAGCGAACTATAGTGCCTCACGACTTCTTCATTCAATCGAACTTCAGCAAGATGCCAGTGGTCGCGACGCACAATAGGAATAAATAGAACTGTCTGCCTCACGGCGATATGTCTTTGTATATATGATGAATACAGTAACTCATAATCAGGCACCTCAGGGTAGAGTGAATGTTGCAATCCAAACAATATAGGACTTATAATTGATTAGAAATACTTACACATAACATGAAAAGATATAGAATTAACGAGGCCGACTTAAAATAGGAAGCTCCTTTAGACTTAACATGATAACTTAACAAAACTTGAATTAGACTTAACATGATAACTTAACAAAACTTGAATTAGACTTAACATGATAACTTAACAAAACTTGAATTAGACTTAACATGATAACTTAACAAAACTTGAATTAGACTTAACATGATAACTTAACAAAACTTGAATTAGACTTAACATGATAACTTAACAAAACTTGAATTAGACTTAACATGATATATTAAACTTCACAGTTAACAGGAAATAAAGTAGACTTAATAAGAAATAACTTATGAAATTTCCCTAGAGGGGTGAATAGGGCAATATGCTAATCTAATCGAATTAATGCCAAATTAAAACTAATTAACAAATATATATCCTAGCAAGTATGATATACAAAGAATAATATGCAAGGATATGTAATATACACAAAGAGTAAACAAAAGTAAACAAGTGTAAATAAGATAGGGAAATAAAACAATTGAGAGCAAGGCAATAAAGATGAACAAGATGAATCGCCAAGCAAACTTCAAACACAATAATATGTTCACGAGGTTCGGTCAACCCACGACCTCGTCCCGCTCCTCACCTCGAGGAGATCTCCACTATATCAACCGGGTTTTCTCGCTCACCCGAATAGCGTTTACACCACACTATCTCGGTTTTCTAGCTCACGAAAACTTTACAATCACTCACAATGTACTTACACTAACTACCACCTCAAGTGTTGGTCTCTAGTCCGTGTCTCCCTCAAGTGCTCGGATTTACCACCTCTCCCTAGGCTTTACTACCGACGCCACTCCTCTTGGGACAACCCCGTCTCTCACCACACACTCCTCTCGGTGTACTAGTGTAATACAATGTGATCTCACAATTAAAGCTCACAAATATAAATGTTTGTTCTCTATAGATGAGAACTCAATTAAGCACAACTCAATGTTACAAACTCTCACAACCCCAATATACTATGTATGAAAATACTATAAGCTCAAGTGGGTGTGTGTAACAATGAGATTTAATCAAAACTAAACTCAAATAAATTCTAGCTTATGGAAATGAAAATCAAACATATAAATCGCTAGATATGAGTTTAGAAAAACTTCTCTAGATGACAAGAGAGAAGGAGAAGAGTTGAATGCTCAAACACCAAAGGATGATCTCCTCAAGCTCTTGTGAAAGTTTCTTCACAAACTAAACTTCCAAACAAACTAAACAAACACTTAAACTCTTCAAAAACGTGTTTAAAACCTTCTTGATTATTTCTGAAATAAATGAGGGCATGGGGTATATATAGGATGAAGAGACAAAGCCTAAAACCCAAGAAAATTCCAGCAAAAACGCTCAAAAATAAAAACTAGCCGTTACTAGCCGTTATAGGCTGAAAAGACCAAAATACCCCAAAATCCAGCATTCTGGAAATTTGTATATCTGGTTTTGTAAAATCAATTTGACATAGTAAATCAACTCCAAAAATCATGAAATTTTGAGAGACGTTTCTAAACATGTATATTAACATGTTAGAGAAAGCATTTCTAAAATATCGCTTCCCATTTATGATAAATAATTGTTTCAGTACAGATTTTTCAGATTCTGAAAAACTGCTAAAATGCTTGACATTGTAAAATCAATTTGACATAGTAAATCAACTCCAAATAATATGAAATATTTAGGGAAGGTTATAAATATATATATAAACATGTTACAAAAAGAATTTCTGAAATATCACTGCCCATTTGTGAGAAATAATTATTTGAACACAAATAAACAGTTTCTAAAAACTGCTGAAAACGTTTTTGTAAACTCAATTGAAAATAACAAAACAACTCAAAATTAGTAAAAATTGGGAAATGTTTGTATATATAAAGATAAACATGTAAACGAAGAAACTTTTCAAATTGCATTTTCCAATTGTTAAAACTCAATTGTTTTGCAAAAACATGAAAAATACGATATGTGAAAAGCATGATTTTGAACATGAACAAGTATTGAGATCTTTTGATTTGGTTTATGGACTTTATATAAGATATAAATTAATGTGATAAAGTCAATGAACCATGAATATAATAAATTCTCAATTTTAACTTGTTTTGCCATAGAAGCAAAAAGTGTGTATCGTGCATGTTAGTGCATGTTTGAAAAGATATAAACTTGAGATTTTTTTTCAAACACATTTTGAAACACTTTCCAATGGATTTATAAACTTGAGAAAAGATATAAAATCATGTCGTTAAGTCTATAATCCAAAACGGTGATAAATCAAAATAAATGTGTGTGCGTATGAATCTTGAGCTCTAAGTATAAACACACAAGGTATAAACACCTAAACTAATCTACCCAAGCTTGATATCTTCAATAAGCTTATCTTGGTTCGGATGAAGCTTAATCTTGAATCTTGACTTGAATTGCATTGCTTCACTCCACTATTCCTCCCATCCTCCAATGGATATGATCGTGTAGGCGCAAGTCCATCCAACCTCCAACACCTTGTTTGCCTAGAATAAACATGAAAACACAAACACTAGACAAACGAGATTAGTTATAAATTGTTTGTTAAAACATCATCAAAACCAAGGAACTAACAATCTCCCCCTTTTTGATGATGACAAACAATTTACACAAAGAGTATATATAAAATATGCAATAAGGTACAATACTCTTAAACAAGAATATACTCACAAATTTTCTCCCCTTTGGCAACATCAAAAGTGGGGAAAAATAAAAGAATGAAGAAGCGAAGGCTCCCCTTCCTATAAGCATGGTGAGTATAAAATAAAAACATAAATAGGGATTGCTCCCCTATCAAAATGTCATATAACATATGCAATGGATGATCATGGCAAACATATATATGTGAGTAAACATACTAAATATCACTCACATACAACAAGACTATGAGAGCACACATGGATATATCAATATGTAAAAGTGTGTCTCAATACACAAAATCATGTGAAAATAGATTTATGAAATCAAAAGAAAGTAAAACATGAGAATCATGCAAAAGTTTTCAAATGAAAACAAATCACTCAAATGAAATCATAAATCACAATTTAAATCACCAAACCAAAAACAATAAAAATTTGCCATATTTGACAATAAGGCAAGAGAGGTACTCAAATCAAGCAAATATTTGAATCTGAATACTCAAATCACTTCTTATAAAACAATCTCTTGGCAAGGGAAACATGCCAAAAATAATGTCGAACTATTATGTGTTTTATCCACAAGGATCAAAAGGAAATATGCTTAGGATAAAATAAGCGGTAATAAACTTAGAGTACATTCGACAAGAGAATAAATAAGATTGTTTCAACCCATGTGAATACCGGTAAACATAAACAATACATCCGGAGGTTGCTAAAACAAGATATGCTCAAAATGATGTTTGATCAATAAAAGACATATTCTTTGTAAATTTGATCAAACCACACAAGGAATACATTATAAAGCACAAGAATGATGATCCATAAGCTCAAACATGTAAATATCATCATAAAGGTGTTTTATAATGAATTCAAAATTACAAGCACATTGATCATACCAAAAACTACATAGTTCAACACCAATCCTTCAAGACATATAATAATCATGAACTATGGTTTTAAAAATCCAAAAACAGATCATATTTTTTTAATAAAAAAGCAAGAGAGGTGAGCACTTCAAGCTCTTGAAACTAATTTCAACCCATATAAATTTTTAGCATCCGGTAAACATGATTTGGGAAATAAACACTCAATAAACCCGGGGGGGTTGTTCAAACATAAACCTCTCATGTAAAATCAAAATTAATAAATGAAAACAAAGGAATTGACAAAAAATACGTTTTCATTTTTTTTTTAAAAAAAATTCAAAGCACGTTTTTCAAAACCAAGAAATAAAAAATAAAAGACACTAAAAATCTTGGTTTAAAAATCAAATATGTTTTGGCACCCAAATATTTTTGGTGCCGGATTGTTTAGGGACATGACCCCTATCTTTTAAGCTCAATGCCCTAGAGTTATGATCCCTTTTGGGCGTATATGGTGCACGTATCCGGTCATAGCAATAATCACTCAAATGACCCTTCCGATTGTAATGTGTACAATGAAAGAGGCGCATTTGTATATATTGACCTTTGGCTTGTGCACGTGAATCATTTGCAAATATGGATGGTCTTTTAAAAGCTTTTTGCAAATGAGAAACATCATCAAACAAAAGTGGTCTTTTTGGAACATTTTGCAATTTAGAAACTTTTTGTAAATCAAAACAAAATTGTGCAAGATGTCCAAACCTACCACAAACATCACACTTAAACTTTTGTGGTCTTCTAACAACATTTGGCAAATGTGAAACCCTTTTCAAATCAAAACAAAATTGTGCAAGATGTCCAAACCTACCACAAACATCACACTTAAACTTTTGTGGTCTTCTAACAACATTTGGCAAATGTGAAACCCTTTTCAAATCAAAACAAAATTGTGCAAGATGTCCAAACCTACCACAAACATCACACTTAAACTTTTGTGGTCTTCTAACAACATTTGGCAAATGTGAAACCCTTTTCAAATCAAAACAAAATTGTGCAAGATGTCCAAACCTACCACAAACATCACACTTAAACTTTTGTGGTCTTCTAACAACATTTGGCAAATGTGAAACCCTTTTCAAATCAAAACAAAATTGTGCAAGATGTCCAAACCTACCACAAACATCACACTTAAACTTTTGTGGTCTTCTAACAACATTTGGCAAATGTGAAACCCTTTTCAAATCAAAACAAAATTGTGCAAGATGTCCAAACCTACCACAAACATCACACTTAAACTTTTGTGGTCTTCTAACAACATTTGGCAAATGTGAAACCCTTTTCAAATCAAAACAAAATTGTGCAAGATGTCCAAACCTACCACAAACATCACACTTAAACTTTTGTGGTCTTCTAACAACATTTGGCAAATGTGAAACCCTTTTCAAATCAAAACAAAATTGTGCAAGATGTCCAAACCTACCACAAACATCACACTTAAACTTTTGTGGTCTTCTAACAACATTTGGCAAATGTGAAACCCTTTTCAAATCAAAACAAAATTGTGCAAGATGTCCAAACCTACCACAAACATCACACTTAAACTTTTGTGGTCTTCTAACAACATTTGGCAAATGTGAAACCCTTTTCAAATCAAAACAAAATTGTGCAAGATGTCCAAACCTACCACAAACATCACACTTAAACTTTTGTGGTCTTCTAACAACATTTGGCAAATGTGAAACCCTTTTCAAATCAAAACAAAATTGTGCAAGATGTCCAAACCTACCACAAACATCACACTTAAACTTTTGTGGTCTTCTAACAACATTTGGCAAATGTGAAACCCTTTTCAAATCAAAACAAAATTGTGCAAGATGTCCAAACCTACCACAAACATCACACTTAAACTTTTGTGGTCTTCTAACAACATTTGGCAAATGTGAAACCCTTTTCAAATCAAAACAAAATTGTGCAAGATGTCCAAACCTACCACAAACATCACACTTAAACTTTTGTGGTCTTCTAACAACATTTGGCAAATGTGAAACCCTTTTCAAATCAAAACAAAATTGTGCAAGATGTCCAAACCTACCACAAACATCACACTTAAACTTTTGTGGTCTTCTAACAACATTTGGCAAATGTGAAACCCTTTTCAAATCAAAACAAAATTGTGCAAGATGTCCAAACCTACCACAAACATCACACTTAAACTTTTGTGGTCTTCTAACAACATTTGGCAAATGTGAAACCCTTTTCAAATCAAAACAAAATTGTGCAAGATGTCCAAACCTACCACAAACATCACACTTAAACTTTTGTGGTCTTCTAACAACATTTGGCAAATGTGAAACCCTTTTCAAATCAAAACAAAATTGTGCAAGATGTCCAAACCTACCACAAACATCACACTTAAACTTTTGTGGTCTTCTAACAACATTTGGCAAATGTGAAACCCTTTTCAAATCAAAACAAAATTGTGCAAGATGTCCAAACCTACCACAAACATCACACTTAAACTTTTGTGGTCTTCTAACAACATTTGGCAAATGTGAAACCCTTTTCAAATCAAAACAAAATTGTGCAAGATGTCCAAACCTACCACAAACATCACACTTAAACTTTTGTGGTCTTCTAACAACATTTGGCAAATGTGAAACCCTTTTCAAATCAAAACAAAATTGTGCAAGATGTCCAAACCTACCACAAACATCACACTTAAACTTTTGTGGTCTTCTAACAACATTTGGCAAATGTGAAACCCTTTTCAAATCAAAACAAAATTGTGCAAGATGTCCAAACCTACCACAAACATCACACTTAAACTTTTGTGGTCTTCTAACAACATTTGGCAAATGTGAAACCCTTTTCAAATCAAAACAAAATTGTGCAAGATGTCCAAACCTACCACAAACATCACACTTAAACTTTTGTGGTCTTCTAACAACATTTGGCAAATGTGAAACCCTTTTCAAATCAAAACAAAATTGTGCAAGATGTCCAAACCTACCACAAACATCACACTTAAACTTTTGTGGTCTTCTAACAACATTTGGCAAATGTGAAACCCTTTTCAAATCAAAACAAAATTGTGCAAGATGTCCAAACCTACCACAAACATCACACTTAAACTTTTGTGGTCTTCTAACAACATTTGGCAAATGTGAAACCCTTTTCAAATCAAAACAAAGTTCATCATCGATATCGGACTCGCATACCTCACTAGGGCTATCGCCTAGTGGCCGTGTGCATGATGATGATGATGATGCTCCAACCTTGCTTGAAGTCGATTCCGCCAATGCGCGTCGAATCTTCTCCAAGTCACCTTGATGTGCTTCTATAAATTTCCATAATTTGTAAGCACTATCAAAATGAGCAAGTTTGTTAGAAATAGAATGATCAAAAGCATTAAGCAAAAATTCTAACAAAATCTTGTTCATAATAAATAATCTTTTATCATTTGTGCTCCATTTAGATTTATCCAAGTTGGGCACAACATATGCACATTCAATGATTTCCCATAAATCTATATGTTTAGATCTAGCAAATAATTTAAATCTAAACATCCATTGTGCATAAGGAAAATCATTAAACAAAGGAGCAACATGTGGATCATAGCCTAAACAAGGTGCACAACGCATATCCATAATAAATATATTATGCAAGCAATATATAAAAATCACAAAACTAGATTAGCAATGTACTAACTTGGATCCTTGACTCTAGGTTGTTAAGCCTCTAATCAAAGAGCACCAAGCTCTGATACCAATTGAAATTGCCCTAGAGGGGGGTGAATAGGGCAATATGCTAATCTAATCCGAATTAATGCCAAATTAAAACTAATTAACAAATATATATCCTAGCAAGTATGATATACAAAGAATAATATGCAAGGATATGTAATATACACAAAGAGTAAACAAAAGTAAACAAGTGTAAATAAGATAGGGAAATAAAACAATTGAGAGCAAGGCAATAAAGATGAACAAGATGAATGCGCCAAGCAAACTTCAAACACAATAATATGTTCACGAGGTTCGGTCAACCCGACCTCGTCCCGCTCCTCACCTCGAAGAGATCTCCACTATATCAACCGGGTTTTCTACGCTCACCCGAATAACGTTTACACCACACTATCTCGGTTTTCTAGCTCACCGAAAACTTTACAATCACTCATGTTATGGTCATAACCACTAACGAGTGATTAAGGAGAAAAAACGAGGCACTGACACGGATAAACGCTCGAATCAACAAAAACCGACTCGAGCCTCCGCGCCCGACCCGCAAGGCGGCCGACACTTACCGACCCCGCCATGGTCCCATGGATGACTACCATCATAACCGACGCGAGAGGCGATGCTAGTCGGCCCGTCAGCAACTCCCTCCCGCGGACGGCGAAAGCGGTGCTAGTCGTCCCCCCAACCCGACACCCATCATAGCCCCGTCATACCAATTGTCGGCCTTGCCCAACGAGGCGAAGCGAATTTGGACCCTCCTATCGACCACCGTCCCGGGGGCGACACGAAAATCGGCCACAGTGCGTCCCTTCCAATTAATTACCTCGAAGGGCGCCAGAAATTTGGCGAGTCGGCCACCGGCCTCGGCTCCCCGTCTTGCGTGGATTCCTCCACTCAAGCGGCGGTTATCACGATTTTCGAGCCCATCGGCATCGCATTAAATGGCTGGCGGCCCTTAACTCCCCATCTCTCACAAGATTTAAGGCACCTCGGACCCATGCGACTCTGGTAGTCAATCCCATCCCATTAATGGCGAATAGACCACACTAATCCTTAAACTACCGCAATTTGACACTGTAAAGGCCAGCCCCATAGCGGATAAATAAAATGCTCGGCCAATTACGGGCTCACGTGGAGGAAAGAGTGACTCATCGGTGGTTCCTCAATTGATGGAAAGACGAAAATACCCCCCAACCCTAGATATAAAGAGCAACGTGAACAGCGAACAAGGTAAGCAATCTTTTCTGAGTGAATTCCTGCTCCATTAGATTATCTCCTACTCTACTAACTTGACCGTCGGAGGAACCACCGGAGATCCCAACTCCGCCTCTTCCGCAGGTCCTTCTTTCTGCTATAGGTGAATCCCTTGACCAGAACCAGCGCCACTGGGCATTAGGAGAGAAGGCGGACTCCGCTTTCTTAAAAGCTAAACTCACCCGAGGTTAGTGACTGTGATTATATACATCAACAGTTTGGCGCCCACCATGGGGCCTCCTTTCTCCTTCTTGCAGTATGTCCAGCGGCGATGATCTTTCCGGGTCGGGGAGCCTACAGGCGGGCTATGTCACTCAAGCCCAACTCCAGGAATCCACCGAGAAGATCACCCAAGCCATGCAGCCACCATGCAAACCCAGCTCGAGCTTTGCGGATGACCTCTTCACTCGCCTCCTGCTCTCACGGCCACGGCGAGCACCATCGGCATAACGGCCCGGACCCAGCTTAGCCGGCCGCCAGCTCAGGCATGCCGCCGTCATGAGGCAAGTTCCGCTCCGGAAACTCCTCACATTGACAAGTCGCGAAGAGACCGCCAAGCGTGCGTCTCACCCTCAGAAGCAATGGGCCCGAGACCTTAAGCGCCGCCCCTTGCCGACCTCGCGATGAAAGCCCTTCTCCCGGCCAAGGCTGGGCGCCGCAGCACGGCCTCAAGACCTCATGCAGCGCCCATAACACCATTCCGACCGCCCACGGCGCTGGCGACTACAATCAAGTGTACCGGCCGGTCGCCCGGCCATCGGAGGAAACACCCCTTCACCGACTCCATCATGAGGCGGCCGAGAAGTTCAAGATGCCGACGATGGACAAGTACGGGTGATAGAGACCCGGCGAACATGTGCAAGACTACCACAACACTATGATCATGATCACGAGGCACCGAAGCGACTATCATGCCGCTTCGATCACCTTGACGGGGCGCCAAGCTTTGGTGGAATTCGTTGGAGAAGAAATCCATCGGCGGCGGAAGGCGGTTCATCCACCATTTCTTGGCCAGCGCCAAGCCCAAACTACCCTCCGGTGTGCTCATCGGACCAGCGGGGCCGGCGAAAGCCTCGAGCCTACATTAAGAGATTCCAGCGAAGAGATTAGAAGTCGAAGACCAAGGGAGCAAAGTCGCTATGGCGCTCGGTGTGAGGCTGCGTAGGAGACCTGTCCAAAGCCCTCAACAAGAAGCCCATCGGGAGTTCTGAGCACGATGTCTAAAGCCCACGATACATGAACATGGAAGAAGCCGAAGCATACAAGATCGCCACCGCGGCCGAGTCCAGCAAGACGGCCACGACTGTTTTGGCACCACCCCTGCGGTACCTCATCATCCCCCTCAGCCGACCCCTTATGCGCTCGGCAGCCCCTCCCGCCGAGTCAGCCCAGACCGCCTCGAAAGAAGAGCCGGACACATCCCAAGGAATCCTCCTCCCAAGAACAACATAGCGGTCGATTCGATAGGAGGGAGGACAGAAGAGCAGATGCTCCCCCTCCAGTGTTCACAGTCCTCAACACCTCCCTTTCTGGGGCCCTGGACAAGGCCCAGAAGGAGGGGCTCCTCCACAAGCCCCCACCACAGATGAGGACAGACCCGGACAAGAGAGATCCACGGCGATTCTGTCGGTACCACCGAGATCACGGCCATGACACCAGAGACTGTCGTGTTCTCCAGAGAGACATTGAAGACCTCATTCAGAGAGGTTTCTTGAAGAACCTGATCTATCGGGGCGGCACCTCAAGAGGGGCGACCCGACCTCGCTCTCGATCTCCCGGCCTCGACCTAGCTTGGGCCTTGAGGAAGCGGGCAGGGGAATCGGGGGGTAATCAACACCATCAGCGGAGGTCCCACCTTGGGGGGAGAATCCAATAACGCCCGAAAGAGGTATGCCAAGCATGCCTTACGGGTGAACAGCTGCGACAAGAAGCAGAAGGCCGATGTATCCATCTCTTTCAGCGAAGCCGACTTGGATGGCGTCGAGACGCCTCATGATGACCCCATCGTCATATCAGCCGATATCTACGGCTTTAAGGTGAAGAGGATCATGATCGACACCGGGAGCTCTGTCGACATATTGTTTTTGGACGCGTTCAACCGTATGGGTATTGACAGGTCCAAACTCCAGCCGTCTTTGGGTCCCCTGATTGGTTTCACGGGACATTCTCAGCTTCCTGAGGGACAGATCACCCTTCCCCTGACTGTTGGGCAACCCCCGTGCCAATCGACCGTGGACGTCCAGTTTGTAGTAATGGACATCAAGTCGGCGCATAATGTCATCTTGGGCTGAACGTCTCTCCACCACCTGCGGGCCATCCCGTCCACCTATCATCAGATGATCAAATTCCCGACATCAAGAGGGTGGGGCGACGAGGAAGCCGAGCTTGCTACGCCCTTTCCACCAAGGGAAAAGGAGTCGCGACCGCCCTGCCCATCGAGAAGACGGCTCTCCAGCTTGAAGAGAATGAGCGCGAGAGGACAACTCCAGTTGAGGACCTCCATGAGATCCCCATCGACCACAAGGGCGAGAAGACACTCAGGATCGGATCCAGCCTCTCAGAACCCTTACGAGGTGCGATAATTGCTTTTCTTTTATCTAATCTTGATGTGTTTGCTTGGAGTCCAGAAGACATGCCGGGCATTTCACCGGACGTCATTTGCCACGAGCTCTCCGTCGACCGACCGCGTCAAGCGGTTCGGCGAAGAAGAGGCACACAGGGCGAGCAAAAAGCGGCGGCGAGAGGAGGTCGGCGGCTCACGAGCCGACTTCATTCGGGAGGTCCAGTATCCCGAATGGTTGTCCAATGTTGTCCTAGTGAAGAAATCCAGCGGCAAGTGGAGGACGTGCGTCGACTTCACCGACCTCAACAAAGCATGCCCCAAGGACAGCTACCCTCTTCCTCGCATCGATCAGTTAGTCGACGAAAGTGCAAGACATCAGTTGCTGAGCTTCTTGGATGCCTTTTCAGGTTACAACCAGATCCGCATGGCGGAACATGATCAAGAGAAAACGTCCTTCGTCACCGACCGGGGCACCTTTTGCTACAAAGTAATGCCCTTTGGTCTCAAAAATGCCGGAGCTACCTATCAGAGGCTGGTCAACAAGATCTTCAAGCCCCAGCTCGGCCGTAATGTGGAAGCCTATGTGGACGACATCTTGGTGAAGTCGAGACTCGCAGCTGCCCACATCACCGACTTGGAAGAAACCTTCGCCACCCTCCGGCGCTACCGCATGAAGCTCAACCCGACCAAATGTGCTTTTGGGGTACAATCAGGAAAATTTCTGGGATTTATGATCACCCAGAGGGGAATCGAAATTAACCCAGAGAAGATAGAAGCCATTGAGCGACTCCCCGAGCCGCGCACCATGAAGGACATCCAGAAGCTTAACGGGAAGATAGCTGCCCTAGGGCGCTTCCTCTCCAAGTCGGCCGAGAGAAGCATCCCTTTCTTCAAAATACTTAGAGGGGCCAAAGATCCCAAGAAGAAGCTGGAGTGGACGAGTCTTTGCGCCCGAGAGAGCTCAAGGTCTATCGAGCACCAAGCCGCTCTTAAGCCAACCCACCAAGGGGAAACCCTATACGTATTTGGCCGTCTCGCTGTTGTGAGCTCGGCTCGTTAGGAGGAAGATCATATCCGAAGCGGTCTATTATGTCACCGGATCTTAAGAGCGGGGAACTCAACTACCCCCGGTCGAAAGCATCCTTCGCCCTCATCACCACTGCCGTAGACTTAGTCCCTACTTTCAAGCACACCACTGGCCGTGCGGACGAGCCTCCCGTTGAAGAAATCCCTAGGGAGCCCCACCACATCACGGGAGAATGGTGCATGGTCGTCGAACTTCGATGAATATGGCGTCTGATTCGAGCCGGGACCACCATAAAGGCAGGCATTGGCCGACTTCCTCATAGAATCCACCTCGCCAGATGGCGAATCAGATGATCTCGCTGTACCCGCTCAACCCACGCCCCCCAAAGGGGCCGAGCAAACAGCGGCACCTCCCCCATGTCCCGAGCCTGGAGACGGCTCCCCTGAAGTCGCCTCTTGGTGGGAATTGAGAGTGGATGGATCCTCAAATGAAGCAGGGAGCGGGGCCGGCGTCGTCTTGCGCGACCACGAAGGAAGCGATCCATCGCCTTCAAGTTCCCCGCCTCGAACAATGAGGCCGAATACGAAGCCCTCATCGCCGGCCTGCGGGTCGCCCTGGCAGCCAAGGCCGAGAGCCTGATGGTGTTGGCCAACTCTCAACTGGTCGTTCATCAAGTTAACGGCAAATCTGGCGCCAAAGATAAGAGGATGGCTCGATGCACGAAGATTGTCAAGGACTTGTTGCCCGCCGCCAACTTCAAAATTGTCCAGTCCTCGTGCCCGCGCCCGGCGGGCCTTGTCGGCTTCGCATCAACCGGCTCCTTGAGTAGCTCGGACCCATCCTCGCCGACACACTCCGCGTCCGGCATCGCGGGACCCGCCTCGAGCGTCATGCAAACAGATACTCCCCATGAGTCTTCTTTGGATAGATCCTATCATCCGGTTCTTGGTGGCGACTCTTTACCTACCGACCGGCGAAGCAAAGAGTTTGCAGAGAGCCTCCGCCGCTACCTCATGATTGGCGGCCAACTCTGGGGCGTCCTATCTAGTCGATGGGGTGGGGCCCTATCTCGTGCCTCCGACCGGCGAAGCTGATTATGTTTTGAAGGAAATCCATGAAGGCACCTGCGGCAACCATCCAGGGGCGAGAACCCTCGCCCAGAAGATCATACGCCAGGGATACTATTGGCCGACCATTGTGGCCGACTCCCGGCGGCTCGTCTCCAAATGCAAGAAGTGTCAACTCTTTGCGGAGATTCCCAGAGCCGCCGCCACAGAGCTAACCTCCATCTTCAGCCCCCTTCCTTTCGCCCAATGGGGACTGGATATACTGGGGCCGCTCGCCCTTGCATCGGGACAGCGCAAGTTCTTGATAGTCGCCATCGACTACTTCACCAAATGGATCGAAGCCGAGCCTTTGGCGAAGATCGGAGAGGGCAACATCACCGGCTTTGCTTGGAAGTCGATCGTATGTCGGTTTGGCGTCCCCCGCTCATTCATCACCGACAACGGCACCCAGTTCAGCAGTGGCAGATTCCAAGATTTTTGTGAAGAATGGGGGATCAAGCTCAAGTTAAGCCGATAGCCCACCCCAAGTGCAATGGGCTGGCGAAGGCGCTAATAAATCGTCCTCAAGCTCACGAAGAAGAAGGTCGACCGGCGATCGGCAATTGGGTCGAAGAACTACCGAGCATCCTGTGGTCATACAGGACGACCCACAAGAATGCAATCGGAGAAACCCCGTTCATACTAACCTACAGGCGGCGGTAACCCCGGTGGAGGTCGGCATGCCCACCATCCGACTCCAACATTTCGACGAGGAGGTGAATTCCGATGGACTTCGAGGACACCGGACTGGTGGATGAGATCCGGCGACCGCTCTGTGAACAAGTCATCAATCAGTAACGGATCGCCCGATACTACAACAGCAAAGTCCGGCCGAGAAGGTTCCAAGTCGGTGACCTAGTGCTGAGGAAGGCTGCCTTCGACAAGGACACCAGGCGTGGCAAGTTGGCGCCCAATTGGGAGGGGCCCTACACCGTCCTTGAAGAACCGCGCCCCGGAACATACCGACTCAGAAGCCCCGATGGGAGAATCCTACAACACCCCTGGAACATAGAGCACCTCAGGAAGTTTTTTCAATAAATTTGCATTGTAAATCTTGCTCAAGAACTTTCTATACAAGCAGAATTTTGCTTCTGACAATTATTCTCTGTCTTAAATTGTACAAGGAGCGTCTTAGCGGTCAACTCATCACAACAGATCAAATCGACCTTCTCGCTAAAAACGAGTCGTAACAACCCATTTTCACTTGCCGAGTCAGGGTGGCTTCTTTGTTGGAGCCGAGTTTAGGGGACCCTTCCCACCGGGCTGAGTCAAGGTACGTCCTTCTCTCCTAATGCGAGTCGGGACATTCCACTCTCTTAGCTTGAGTCAAGGTAACTTCCTTACTGAGTGTAGTTCAGGCGACCCTTCCTACTAGGTCGAGTCAAGGAACCCTTCTCGCCACGTCGAGTCAAGGAACCCTTCTCACCTAGTTGAGACAGGCGACCCAACTTACTTAGTCAAGCGAACCTACCACTCTCACTAAGTCGAGTTAAGGTATTCCCTCTCGCTTAGGACGAGTCGAGGAACCCTTCTCACCTAGTTGAGACAGCGACCCAACTTACTTAGTCAAGCGAACCTACCACTCTCACTAAGTCGAGTTAAGGTATTCCCTCTCGCTTAGGGCGAGTCGAGAACCCTTCTCACCTAGTTGAGACAGCGACCCAACTTACTTAGTCAAGCGAACCTACCACTCTCACTAAGTCGAGTTAAGGTATTCCCTCTCGCTTAGGGCGAGTCGAGAACCCTTCTCACCTAGTTGAGACAGCGACCCAACTTACTTAGTCAAGCGAACCTACCACTCTCACTAAGTCGAGTTAAGGTATTCCCTCTCGCTTAGGGCGAGTCGAGAACCCTTCTCACCTAGTTGAGACAGCGACCCAACTTACTTAGTCAAGCGAACCTACCACTCTCACTAAGTCGAGTTAAGGTATTCCCTCTCGCTTAGGGCGAGTCGAGAACCCTTCTCACCTAGTTGAGACAGCGACCCAACTTACTTAGTCAAGCGAACCTACCACTCTCACTAAGTCGAGTTAAGGTATTCCCTCTCGCTTAGGGCGAGTCGAGAACCCTTCTCACCTAGTTGAGACAGGCGACCCAACTTACTTAGTCAAGCGAACCTACCACTCTCACTAAGTCGAGTTAAGGTATTCCCTCTCGCTTAGGGCGAGTCGAGAACCCTTCTCACCTAGTTGAGACAGCGACCCAACTTACTTAGTCAAGCGAACCTACCACTCTCACTAAGTCGAGTTAAGGTATTCCCTCTCGCTTAGGGCGAGTCGAGAACCCTTCTCACCTAGTTGAGACAGCGACCCAACTTACTTAGTCAAGCGAACCTACCACTCTCACTAAGTCGAGTTAAGGGCGTATCCGCTGCCAGTCGTTAGCCCATGCGGCCGACTCCATAAGACCTAAGCCCGCGTAAGTCCTAGGCACCCGACCTCTGTGATGCGTCCTCCCGCAGTCGTCGGCTCCCACGGGGCCGGCTCGAGCTTGCTCTTTGCCTCAAAGCAGAGATCGGCTTTGCCAAGTAAGACCTAGAAGCCATGTAAGTCCTAGGCACTTTCGACCTGCGGTGCGTCCTCCCGCAGTCGTCGGCTCCCACGGGGCCGGCTCGAGCTTGCTCTTTGCCTCAAAACAGAGATCGGCTTTGCCAAGTAAGACCTAGGCGCCACGTAAGTCCTAGGCACCCGACCTCTGTGATGCGTCCTCCCGCAGTCGTCGGCTCCCACGGGGCCGGCTCAGGCTTGCTCTTTGCCTCAAAATAGAGATCGGCTTTGCCGAGTAAGACCTAGGCGCCACGTAAGTCCTAGGCACCCGACCTCTGTGATGCGTCCTCCCGCAGTCGTCGGCTCCCACGGGGCCGGCTCGAGCTTGCTCTTTGCCTCAAAACAGAGATCGGCTTTGCCAAGTAAGACCTAGGCGCCACGTAAGTCCTAGGCACCCGACCTCTGTGATGCGTCCTCCCGCAGTCGTCGGCTCCCCACGGAGCCGGCCAGCTTGCTCTTTGCCTCAAAGCAGAGATCGGCTTTGCCGAGTAAGACCTAGGTGCCACGTAAGTCCTAGGCACCCGACCTCTGTGATGCGTCCTCCCGCAGTCGTCGGCTCCCACGGGGCCGGCTCGAGCTTGCTCTTTGCCTCAAAATAGAGATCGGCTTTGCCAAGTAAGACCTAGAAGCCATGTAAGTCCTAGGCACCCGACCTCTGTGATGCGTCCTCCACGGAGTCGCCGCCCCAAAGGAACCGACTCAAGGCGGCTCCACACCCGGAATGAAGATCGGCCTTGCCAAAGAATCACAAGCGAAGATCGAGTGGCCGGGCCTTCTGACCGACCTGCGGGCGAAGGTGGACCCAAATGCCCCCAGGGTGCAAACGGACCAATGTGGTAGACCAAGCCTCACAGGGGCCGACCCATCTTCGGTCTACTTATTATGTTCATTGTAAGCCCCACAGGGGCCGACCCGTCTTCAATCTACTTATTATGTTCATTGTAAGCCCCACAGGGGCCGACCCATCTTCAATCTACTTATTATGTTCATTGAAAGCCCCATAGGGGCCGACCCATCTTCAATCTACTTATTATGTTCATTGAAAGCCCCATAGGGGCCGACCCATCTTCAATCTACTTATTATGTTCATTGTAAGACCCACAGGGGCCGACTCATCTTCAATCTGCTTATTATGTTCATTGTAAGCCCCACAGGGGCCGACCCATTTTCGATATGCTTATTATGTTCATTGTAAGCCCCACAGGGGCCGACCCATCTTCAATCTACTTATTATGTTCATTGAAAGCCCCATAGGGGCCGACCCATCTTCAATCTACTTACTACGTTCATTATAAGCCCCGCAGGGGGCGACTCGTTTTCGACCACACAAAAAAGAGGGGGAAAAGAGAAAGAAAAGCCAAAAATGAGTCGAATAGACAACCACCATCGCTAAAATGCAACCTTTCATTGATATTCCAAGCAAAAATTTACAAGGGTCTAAAAAAAACAGCAAGTCAAAGGCGTTCCAGTCGCTACTCTTCAGCTTCCTCTCTTTCGTCGTCCCCTCCGCTCGTCTCGGCGCTCGCGCCAGTGCTCCTCTCACCGGTGCTCCCTCGGGAAAAGAGGCACCGCAATAGTTGCAGAAGTGAATGAAAGAGCCATGAAATATGAAACCATGGTTTCATATCAGCACAATAGCGAAACCCATGGTTTCATATCGGCCTAATAGCGGAACCCACGGATGCAAACAAGGCCGCTCTTCCTCGGAGAAACACTCGGCGCTCCAACTATTCCTCATTAAAACGAGCACAGGGGCGACGAGGGAACGTACCCCCATCACCAGGTACAAACAAAGGGATTTCCCCCCTTCTCCACAGATGATCAAAACTCACCGGCGCTCCCAATTTGAGACCTCAAAAGTAACGAGTAGAGACTGAATCAATTGCCAATCTAACGAGAACACGAAAAGTAATGGTCTCCTCCCTTATTTATAATAGAGCCCACAAATGCTAAGCCCCCTCGTGGTCAACAGAGGGAATTAATGATGTGGAACTCGAGGCACCACCTCGAAAAGCACAGGGACTCGAATCGCCGCCTCGGAAATTGCCAAAACGCCTCTTTGCTTTAAATGAGATCTACCGCCCATCCCAGAAATCTAAAAGTCAGCAATTAGAGGACGACCCGCAGATGACATCTGCGCTCCACTCGAGAGACGAACGGGCGCCCCCTTCGCGGCTGTCAATGACCATACCGCCCAGTGGTCGACCCGACTCACCTAGAGTCGACCACAAATCGAGCGCGAAGTTACCAATCAGGCCGACTGAGCTATGACCACCGCTCGACCCATTTGTCATATCGTACAAAGCATAGATGACGGCCGTTCTGGCCAAAGTCGCTATTGCCACAAAGCCTAAGAAAGGGCATCACAAAAAAAAAGGGGGAGTTCGGCGTAGAAAAACGCAAACTAAATTTTCATTTACAAGTAAAACGCATTACAAATACATGGGGACGTTCTAGTCAAAAACAAAGCAAAGAGAATGAACAAAGTGCCAGAATGATCTAATCTCCTCCCTCGCCGCCATCTCCCTCCTCTCCATCTTCGTCCTCGTCCTCCTCGTCGTCCTCATCCTCATCAGGATCGTCCTTGGCGCTAAGTTGCACCCCTGCCCCCCTGGCTTCCAGGCCTTGCAGAACACGCAGAGAACCCTCCACCCTAGGAGGATACGCGAGGCTCAATGTCGAGAGAGCTTCCGAAGGAAGTTGGGCTTTTAAGTAGTCGTAGCCCGCTTTGACAGCCAGGGACAGCTCTACTTTCCCCATAGGCCCTTGCCTATACTCTTCAACAACCTTCTTCTTGCCCTCCTCGGACGTCGCGAACTTGAGTCGGCTTTCGATCGACCTGGCGTCGTCCAAAGCCGATCGATGAGCCGCTTTCGACTCATCTAGAGCGACCATTAAGTTCCGGCCCTCAAGCCTCGCAGCCCCCAGATCACTCTCCAGTGCCCCAACTTGAGCCTTCCACTCCTCGATCTCCCTCTCGGAGCCTTCAACCATCCTATTCAGCTGGGCGACCTCTTTCTTCAACTTATCGATGACGGCCGCCTGCTTTGAATGGTGGGTTTGGAGGTCAGCGATCGTAGATTGTTTAGCCTCCAAGTCAGCGCGCCATTTGGCGTCGATCTCTGCCTTCTCCGCCTCAAGGGCGGCCAACCTTTTCTCCAATCCCTCCCGGGTCCCCTTCTCCGCTGCAAGCCTCTCCGCCAAATGGCTGACCGTTTTCATCGTGCCGCCCGGTAGGTTGTAAAGCTCTTCCCGACCAGAGCCCCGAGTGCGGTAACTCAAGAGGGCCAACCGAAGGCGGTCGAGGTGTCTCCTCCAGAACTCCCTATCATGAGGGAGGGTGAACTGTTAGAAGCGAGCTGCCCCCACCCAGGAGAGAAGCCGTACCCTCCTTGTGGAGGGAATGGTGGGAGACGAACCGATGCAGCTGGGGAAGGTTCCTCTCTTCGAGTACCCTTCCCACGAGATCACCAATGGCAGAGATCGCAGCTCTTTCCACCTCGAACCGCCCACTTCGGCAATCCGGTGGCGAAAAGGAAGCTCTATGCCCAGATCCTTGAGTAAACTCAAAGGGTCCGGCTCCGGAGCCGACTCATCCGAGATGGCCGCCTCCTTCCCCGACCTTTGAGTGGGCTCGTCGGAAGACACCTCCGCTGCTTGGCCGATAGGGGCCTCTTGACATGACAGGCCCTGGCGCCGATGGTGGGGGCCCCGGCCGGCACGGGGCGTGGTTCCCCTCGAATCGACCTCGCCCCCCTCGGATGCGCCCTCGCCAGGTTGGGGCAAGGGAAAGAGGGTCCCCGAGGGCGACTCTCCCCCAGCAATTGGAGTTCCCCCGCGACACCCTCGGTCTGTTCGAGAGCCGCCGCTTCAGTCGTCCCCTCAAAAGTCGACCCCACTGACTTTTTCGTCTTCTTCTTCTTCTTCTTCTTCTTCTTCTTCTTCTTCTTCTTCTTCTTCTTCTTCTTCTTCTTCTTCTTCTTCTTCTTCTTCTTCTTCTTCTTCTTCTTCTTCTTCTTCTTCTTCTTCTTCTTCTTCTTCTTCTTCTTCTTCTTCTTCTTCTTCTTCTTCTTCTTCTTCTTCTTCTTCTTCTTCTTCTTCTTCTTCTTCTTCTTCTTCTTCTTCTTCTTCTTCTTCTTCTTCTTCTTCTTCTTCTTCTTCTTCTTCTTCTTCTTCTTCTTCTTCTTCTTCTTCTTCTTCTTCTTCTTCTTCTTCTTCTTCTTCTTCTTCTTCTTCTTCTTCTTCTTCTTCTTCTTCTTCTTCTTCTTCTTCTTCTTCTTCTTCTTCTTCTTCTTCTTCTTCTTCTTCTTCTTCTTCTTCTTCTTCTTCTTCTTCTTCTTCTTCTTCTTCTTCTTCTTCTTCTTCTTCTTCTTCTTCTTCTTCTTCTTCTTCTTCTTCTTCTTCTTCTTCTTCTTCTTCTTCTTCTTCTTCTTCTTCTTCTTCTTCTTCTTCTTCTTCTTCTTCTTCTTCTTCTTCTTCTTCTTCTTCTTCTTCTTCTTCTTCTTCTTCTTCTTCTTCTTCTTCTTCTTCTTCTTCTTCTTCTTCTTCTTCTTCTTCTTCTTCTTCTTCTTCTTCTTCTTCTTCTTCTTCTTCTTCTTCTTCTTCTTCTTCTTCTTCTTCTTCTTCTTCTTCTTCTTCTTCTTCTTCTTCTTCTTCTTCTTCTTCTTCTTCTTCTTCTTCTTCTTCTTCTTCTTCTTCTTCTTCTTCTTCTTCTTCTTCTTCTTCTTCTTCTTCTTCTTCTTCTTCTTCTTCTTCTTCTTCTTCTTCTTCTTCTTCTTCTTCTTCTTCTTCTTCTTCTTCTTCTTCTTCTTCTTCTTCTTCTTCTTCTTCTTCTTCTTCTTCTTCTTCTTCTTCTTCTTCTTCTTCTTCTTCTTCTTCTTCTTCTTCTTCTTCTTCTTCTTCTTCTTCTTCTTCTTCTTCTTCTTCTTCTTCTTCTTCTTCTTCTTCTTCTTCTTCTTCTTCTTCTTCTTCTTCTTCTTCTTCTTCTTCTTCTTCTTCTTCTTCTTCTTCTTCTTCTTCTTCTTCTTCTTCTTCTTCTTCTTCTTCTTCTTCTTCTTCTTCTTCTTCTTCTTCTTCTTCTTCTTCTTCTTCTTCTTCTTCTTCTTCTTCTTCTTCTTCTTCTTCTTCTTCTTCTTCTTCTTCTTCTTCTTCTTCTTCTTCTTCTTCTTCTTCTTCTTCTTCGGTAGCTTTTGTCGGGCTGGAACCCCCGCTCTTGGGATCTTCAACCCGTTGGGGGGCCGCCTCTAGCAACTCTTTCTCTCTTTCCTCGTCGACCCCAGTTGGTCGAACGAATGACAACCCCGCTACCCTCAGCGAAGCGTTGTCGAACAAGTTGTGGCCCTTCCGCGACCCTGAATAATGGCGAAACTTGTCCAGGTCGCGCCTCTCGTCCGCAGAGAGAGGAAGATTCTTCAGGCCGTCTTTGTTGATCTCCGGCCATGAACGGCAAGCCAATTCGGCGTCGGCACCGAAAACCCAGACGAACTTGTTCTTCCAGTCCTTATTCGAGTCCGGAATGTCAACAAACCGATCACCCACATACCCGAAGAAGAAATGGGCGTCTTTCTTCGTCGCCCTCACCGTGACGAGATTGCCGAAGAGCTGAATAGTCGGCACCACCTTCACTCGATGACAGATCACCAAAAACGCCATTATCGTAGCAATGGCGTTGGGGCAGCATCGGGGACACCAAGCCTTCGCCTGACCTCTTCCACTGAAGCCGTGAGAGGATCCAAGATTCTCCAAAGTCGCCATATCTGTGGTAGCCTATCCGCGCCATGATCGACAATGGCGCTGTTCTTCTCTGGAAGAGAAACCGTAAATCCTACGGGAAGATCGTACCTTTCATGGAGCCCCTCCAGATCCTCTTCTCTCGCCTTTGACTGCCAAGACTTGAGCTTGGCGATCACATCAATAGAGGCGGCGACCATGGCGAAAGCTCTTTAAAGTATTCCAGGTTAAGGAGACGAGTCTTTAGAAAGTGCGAAAAGAAACCCCCAAATAGGGTAAGGGCATATATAGACACCCAAAAGACCCACGTGTCTATTCCTGGGCGACAGTTCAACTTTGAAATCCAACGGCCAGGATTGGCTCTCAGATACGAACCGCCTCTTGAAAATTGAAAATCCCGCCTTTATGACCCGTCCCTTCGCTCAAAATTCGGAGCGCCTTTGGCGGCTAGAGTACCGCTGACGTCAAGCCCTATCCCCTACAGTAACGCCCCCTGTTGTGCCTAGAAAACTACCCGTTATTTGTCTGGGCAAGGCCGGCTCCAATCGGTCGGCCCAGCGAGCTAGCAGGCTGAAGACAAGTAATTTTGAAGACCGACCCAACCCCCATGGGTCGGCCATCTCACGGAAGACCATGCTAGCCCTTCAAGGCACGAAAGCGATCAAATCACAACGTCCAACCAATCAGTTCACCGAGTCACCTCAGCCATAGAAAGCAGCATAAAACACAACTCTGGCGGGCTCTTGCATTCATTTCTTTGGATACTTGAGTACAAAATATACACACCGCCAATTACATTACAAATGAATGATTAAAACCTAAGCTACTGACCCGAGTCGGCCTCACTCGAAGAACCATCGCTTGATGACCCGTCCTCCTCTCCCTCCTCGGCGTCGTTGTCACCCAGGTCGTAGCCTGCCCCCGCCGCCTCGAACCTTGAAAGGAGACCTATCGGCGGATACGGGAGATGCAGGAAGACACAGGACACCACGATACTCGGTGGCAGTTGCTTAACCATGAAATCGCAACCCGCCTTGCAGGCAAGAGCGACTTCAACCTTCCCCTGCGCACTCTGCCGGTATTCTTCGATGATGGCTGGTCGGCTCTTTTCTCCTAGGGACGACTGATAATCGAACGACTCCAGATACTTCGCCCTTTCCTCCGCCCTACTCAAGGATTCCTTAAGTTGAGCGCACTCCCTGGCTAGTCGTTCGCGGGCAACCGATTCCTCCGCCAACTGAGCCTTGGCGTGCTGCGCGACCTGCCTTTCAAGCGCGACCTGCGCCATCGCCAAGTCGCGCTCTCTATAAACTTCACCGGATGACCCAGGTCGCCCCCCACCATTTTGAAAGCGCTGCCGAAGTTCTCCAAGCTCGGCCCGTATTTTCTCGCTGGACGCTTTAAGTCCCGCAATGACTTGATCCTTGACCTCCGTTTCGCGTCGCCAGTCATCGAGCTCGGCTTGCTTAATCGAAAGCTCCTTGATAACTCGGTCGAGATCCTCGTTGGAGCCGCCCTCGGAAGATAGGTGTTCCTTTCGAAGCCTTTCATAAGCTTGGTGGCCCTGACGCAACCGATCGAACAACTCGTCCTCCACTAAACAACCCCTGGTCAAGTAACTCCGCAAGATGATATGCAGGCCGACGTCGGGAATCGCCTTCAAAATCTCCCGGTCCGCGGGCAAGTTGAACTGCTCTGCCACCTTTCCTTGTACGTAACTCGACCTTAACACCGACGAACGAGCATCCATATACCATGCCGGCCTATGCCGATGCTCCGCCTCAGGCTCCCCATCATAAGGGCCGATGGGAGAAAGAGTCCCCATCATCAGTCCACTCGCTTTGTTCCAGTCCTCGCCCTCAACCGCGCGATAGGGGGAGGGCCACCCCGCTGGAACAAAACTCGTCCCCTGACCACCGGCTGGTTCTTTTCCCTGTCGGTGAGGAGCCACCCCCTGATGGTCGACCCCGCGTCCCGACTCTGCACCGCTCCCACGTGGGATACCACCCCCCACGAGAATCTCCCCCGGCATAGCCCCAGAGGCCACACCCGCAACTCGATGGCCGGCCTCCCCCCCGGCCTCGGCCGATGGTCGGTCGTCCTCCTCCTCCGATTCCAATAACTCATCTTCTATCGGGTGCTCTCCCCCGCCCGTCTAGCACCCCGAGGACCATGGCTGGTCTTCTTCTGCCGGGTCCTCCAGTAACCGTGTCCGCCGCCCAAAGCGGCGCGCCTTCGAGGCCTACGTTCCTTAGCGGTCGTCCCCACGTTAGCCCTTTCGCCTCCTTCCGACTGGGGGTGAACTCCCTCCGGAGGCGACTCGCGCCTCTGCCGTTTGGCCGGCCGAACTAACCCCTCTTCGGGTTCCTCCAAGAACTCCTCATCCGAAGTGGGATCAACCCTCAACGCTCTCCCAATTCCCCGAAAGTCACGTTATGAGCCCTCGCCTCATCGGAAGGGCCAGGAGGGGTGGAAGAAATCCCATGGAGCCGCAAGGCGTCTGTCAAACAAAGCGTCCATCGTCGTGGCCCGTGTATTGGAGGATCTGCTCCAATTCACGGCGGTGCTTTCGGCCGACAAGGGTTTAGGCTCGGGGTTTCTCTCTAATCTCCGGCCAAGGCAGCACCCTAAGTTCGAGTGGTCCCCGGTGACAAGCGAACTGTCTTTCCACCCCTTGATCGACTTGGGCAAATCGAGGACGACCTTGAATTCTGCCGACATCTGAAGATAATAGTGAGGTGTCTTCTGGACCGTAATGCCGACCAAGTGGCTCAGCACGCTCATCGTTGGCCGAATCGAAAGCAAGCGACAGATGACGGTGAAGCCGACCAATATGGCTATCGAGTTTGGCGTCATTTGCACTGGAGACACACCTAGCTCATCAAACACTTTTCGAAGAAAGGGATGCAGCGGTAGCCGAAGGCCGCACTCCAAGTGCTTGAGATACAGAGGAGCTCTCTGTTCACCATGGCTGTACACCGGAGATGATTTCGCCGGAGCCTCCAACTTGTAACCCTTCGGAATGTCAAACTTCGAGCGCAAAGACTTCATCTGCGCCTGAGTAACCTTCGAACGGAACTCGTCGAGCTGCTTATGACGATCGGAATCCATAACAGATCTGTATCGCTCGCCGGAGAATCGCCTGGATTTGCGGTTGAAGAGGAAAGCGGATGCCTTCTCCCCACTCACCACTCCGCATTTATATGATGGAGCCCACTGACACCACACCTCTTGGCGATCAACGGAGGAGATTGAAGCCCCACTCCCGAGGCGCCGCTTCGGGAGACGAAAAGTAGCCCTACCTATTCCCCAGAGGGCCCCCACTTTCACACCCAGAAGGCGAAACGCCAATGGCCAGGGAACTGCCCGCTGACGTCAACCACGTCCCATCGATGAAATGTTCGAACCCCCTCTGGAACCCTCCCCTATCCGAGGCTGCGATATTCATTTCACTTGGACTCGTTTCCAACCGACTCCAAGCGAAAGGGGCCAACTGTTATGGTCATAACCACTAACGAGTGATTAAGGAGAAAAAACGAGGCACTGACACGGATAAACGCTCGAATCAACAAAAACCGACTCGAGCCTCCGCGCCCGACGCAAAGGCGGCCGACACCGACCCGCCATGGTCCCATGGATGACTACCATCATAACCGACGCGAGGCGATGCGAGTCGGCCGTCGGCAACTCCCTCGCCGGACGGCGAAGCGATGATGACCCGTCCATGCCCGGAAATGCTTGCCGAGGCCATTTCCACGTCGCTCGTCCCATCGGACGGCGTGGAGGACGACCAGCTACCACCTTCCGGCCGCTCGTCTGCTCGGACGACGCGAAAGGCGGTGCTAGTCGTCCCCAACCGACACCCATCATAGCCCCGTCATACCAATTTTCGGCCTTGCCCAACGAGGCGAAGCGAATTTGGACCCTCCTATCAGCCACCCGTCCCGGGGGCGACCACATTACTGTGCGTCCCTTCCAATTAATTACCTCGAAGGGCCAGAGAAAGTTGACCGCGACCTCGGCTCCCCCCGTCTTGCGTGGATTCCTCCACTCAAGCGGCGGTTATCACGATTTTCGAGCCCATCGGCATCGCATTAAATGCGCGGCCTTAACTCCCCATCTCTCCACGGTATTTAAGGCACACGGGACCCATGCAGCTACGGTAGTCAATCCCATCCCATTAATGGCGAATAGACCACACTAACCCTCAAACTACCCGCAATTTGACACCTGTAAAGGCCAGCCCCCATAGCAGACAAATAAAATGCTCGGCCAATTACGGGCTCACACGTGGAGGGAAAGGGCTAACTCATCAGTGGTTCCTCAATTGATGGAAACACGAAAATACCCCCCAACCCTAGATATAAAGAGCAACGTGAACAGCGAACAAGGTAAGCAATCTTTTCTGAGTGAATTCCTGCTCCATTAGATTATCTCCTACTCTACTAACTTGACCGTCGGAGGAACCACCGGAGATCCCAACTCCGCCTCTTCCGCAGGTCCTTCTTTCTGCTATAGGTGAATCCCTTGACCGGAACCAGCGCCACTGGGCATTAGGAGAGAAGGCGGACTCCGCTTTCTTAAAAGCTAAACTCACCCGAGGTTAGTGACTGTGATTATATACATCAACAACTCACAATGTACTTACACTAACTACCACCTCAAGTGTTGGTCTCTAGTCCGTGTCTCCCTCAAGTGCTCGGATTTACCACCTCTCCCTAGGCTTTACTACCGACACCACTCCTCTTGGGACAACCCCGTCTCTCACCACACACTCCTCTCGGTGTACTAGTGTAATACAATGTGATCTCACAATTAAAGCTCACAAATATAAATGTTTGTTCTCTATAGATGAGAACTCAATTAAGCACAACTCAATGTTACAAACTCTCACAACCCCAATATACTATGTATGAAAATACTATAAGCTCAAGTGGGTGTGTGTAACAATGAGATTTAATCAAAACTAAACTCAAATAAATTCTAGCTTATGGAAATAAAAATCAAACATATAAATCGCTAGATATGCGTTTAGAAAAACTTCTCTAGATGACAAGAGAGAAGGAGAAGAGTTGAATGCTCAAACACCAAAGGATGATCTCCTCAAGCTCTTGTGAAAGTTTCTTCACAAACTAAACTTCCAAACAAACTAAACAAACACTTAAACTCTTCAAAAGCGTGTTTAAAACCTTCTTGATTATTTCTGAAATAAATGAGGGCATGGGGTATATATAGGATGAAGAGATAAAGCCTAAAACCCAAGAAAATTCCAGCAAAACGCTCAAAAATAAAACTAGCCGTTACTAGCCGTTATAGGCTGAAAAGACCAAAATACCCCAAAATCCAGCATTCTGGAAATTTGTATATCTGGTTTTGTAAAATCAATTACAAATAGTAAATCAACTCCAAAAATCATGAAATTTTGAGAGACGTTTCTAAACATGTATATTAACATGTTAGAGAAAGAATTTCTAAAATATCGCTTCCCATTTATGATAAATAATTGTTTCAGTACAGATTTTTCAGATTCTGAAAAACTGCTAAAATGCTTGACATTGTAAAATCAATTTGACATAGTAAATCAACTCCAAATAATATGAAATATTTAGGGAAGGTTATAAAGATATATATAAACATGTTACAAAAATAATTTCTGAAATATCACTTCCCATTTGTGAGAAATAATTATTTGAACACAAATAAACAGTTTCTAAAAACTGCTGAAAACTTCTTTTGTAAACTCAATTGAAAATAACAAAACAACTCCAAAATTGGTAAAAATTGGGAAAATGTCTGTATATATAAAGATAAACATGTAAACGAAGAAACTTTTCAAATTGCATTTTCCAATTGTTAAAACTCAATTGTTTTGCAAAAACATGAAAAATAATGATATGTGAAAAGCATGATTTTGAACATGAACAAGTATTGAGATCTTGTGATTTGGTTTATGGACTTTATATAAGATATAAATTAATGTGATAAAGTCAATGAACCATGAATATAATAAATTCTCAATTTTAACTTGTTTTGCCATAGAAACAAAAAAGTGTGTATGCGTGCATGTTCGTGCATGTTTGAAAAGATATAAACTTGAGATTTTTTTTCAAACACATTTTGAAACACTTTCCAATGGATTTATAAACTTGAGAAAAGATATAAAATCATGTCGTTAAGTCTATAATCCAAAACGGTGATAAATCAAAATAAATGTGTGTGCGTATGAATCTTGAGCTCTAAGTATAAACACACAAGGTATAAACACCTAAACTAATGTACCCAAGCTTGATATCTTCAATAAGCTTATCTTGGTTGCGGATGAAGCTTAATCTTGAATCTTGACTTGAATTGCATTGCTTCACTCCACTATTCCTCCCATCCTCCAATGGATATGATCGTGTAGGCGCAAGTCCATCCAACCTCCAACACCTTGTTTGCCTAGAATAAACATGAAAACACAAACACTAGACAAACGAGATTAGTTATAAATTGTTTGTTAAAACATCATCAAAACCAAGGAACTAACAATCTCCCCCTTTTTGATGATGACAAACAATTTACACAAAGAGTATATATAAAATATGCAATAAGGTACAATACTCTTAAACATGAATATACTCACAAATTTTCTCCCCCTTTGGCAACATCAAAAAGTGGGGAAAAATAAAAGAATGAAGAGAGCGAAGGCTCCCCCTTCCTATAAGCATGGTGAGTATAAAATAAAAACATAAATAGGGATTGCTCCCCCTATCAAAATGTCATATAACATATGCAATGGATGATCATGGCAAACATATATATGTGAGTAAACATACTAAATATCACTCACATACAACAAGACTATGAGAGCACACATGGATATATCAATATGTAAAGGTGTGTCTCAATACACAAAATCATGTGAAAATAGATTTATGAAATCAAAAGAAAGTAAAACATGAGAATCATGCAAAAAGTTTTCAAATGAAAACAAATCACTCAAATGAAATCATAAATCACAATTTAAATCACCAAACCAAAACAATAAAAATTTGCCATATTTGACAATAAGGCAAGAGAGGTACTCAAATCAAGCAAATATTTGAATACGAATACTCAAATCACTTCTTATAAAACAATCTCTTGGCAAGGGAAACATGCCAAAAATAATGTCGAACTATTATGTGTTTTATCCACAAGGATCAAAAGGAAATATGCTTAGGATAAAATAAACGGTAATAAACTTAGAGTACATTCGACAAGAGAATAAATAAGATTGTTTCAACCCATGTGAATACCCGGTAAACATAAACAATATATCCGGGAGGTTGCTAAAAACAAGATATGCTCAAAAATGATGTTTGATCAATAAAAGACATATTCTTTGTAAATTTGATCAAACCACACAAGGAATACATTATAAAGCACAAGAATGATGATCCATAAGCTCAAACATGTAAATATCATCATAAAGGTGTTTTATAATGAATTCAAAAGTACAAGCACATTGATCATACCAAAAACTACATAGTTCAACACCAATCCTTCAAGATATATAATAATCATGAACTATGGTTTTAAAAATCCAAAAATAGATCATATTTTTTTAATAAAAAAGCAAGAGAGGTGAGCACTTCAAGCTCTTGAAACTAATTTCAACCCATATAAACTTTTAGCGCCCGGTAAACATGATTTGGGAAATAAACACTCAATAAACCCGGGGGGGTTGTTCAAACATAAACCTCTCATGTAAAATCAAAATTAATAAATGAAAACAAAGGAATTGACAAAAAATACGTTTTCATTTTTTTTAAAAATTTCAAAGCACGTTTTCAAAACCAAGAAATAAAAATAAAAGACACTAAAATCTTGGTTTAAAAATCAAATATGTTTTGGCATCCAAATATTTTGGTGCGGATTGTTTAGGGACATGACCCTATCTTTTAAGCTCAATGCCCTAGAGTTATGATCCCTTTTGGGTGTATATGGTGCACGATCCGGTCATAGCAATAATCACTCAAATGACCCTTCCGATTGTAATGTGTGCAATGAAAGAGGCGCATTTGTATATATTGACATTTGGCTTGTGCACGTGAATCATTTGCAAATATGGATGGTCTTTTAAAAGCTTTTTGCAAATGAGAAACATCATCAAACAAAAGTGGTCTTTTTGGAACATTTTGCAATTTAGAAACTTTTTGTAAATCAAAACAAAATTGTGCAAGATGTCCAAACCTACCACAAATATCACACTTAAACTTTTGTGGTCTTCTAACAACATTTGGCAAATGTGAAACCCTTTTCAAATCAAAACAAAATTTTGCCAAATGTCCAAAACGACCACATATATCACATTTATACACACGACTAAGCTTATGATAAACATTGGATGCATGCATGTGTGTATGTTGTGATGAAGCTTGATGGGATGCACAAAATGGATTAGGCTTTTTAGATTTTTGTGCATTATAACAAAATTTAGCAATATGGCCTTTTCGGCCGCAAGTGGAGCATTTGTAAACTTTGCTATAAATATGTGCATAGTGTGTAGATGATTTTGAAGTTGTAGTATGAAACTTAGCACACAAATTCATTAGTTTCTTATGATTATCAATGCATTTATTTAGAGTTGAATCTAAAGAAGAAATATGATTTTTCACAATATTCAACTCATCATTTTGCACACTAGCATTGACAATAGAAGTAGAACAAACATGATTTTTAAGTTCATTTTTAATATTGTCTACTTCTAGCATGGCATTATCCTTTTCATGAGATATGCTAGCAATCTTAGTGTTTAAAGCAATATGATCCAATTTTAGTTTTTCATTATTCTCTTTAAGGATCACATTCTCTTTGGAAATAGTGTCAAACTTTGATGCTAGCAATTCATGATCGGATTTCAATTCTACATGCTTGCTTTTTAGATCAATAAAATTAAGTTGTAACTTCTTATAGTTATGCATTAATTTTTCATATCCACGAGCGAGTTCATCAATAGAAAGTTCATCATCGATATCGGACTCGCATACCTCACTAGGGCTATCGCCTAGTGGCCGTGTGCATGATGATGATGATGATGCTCAACCTTGCTTGAAGTCGATTCCGCCAATGCGTCGAATCTTCTCCAAGTCACCTTGATGTGCTTCTATAAATTTCCATAATTTGTAAGCACTATCAAAATGAGCAAGTTTGTTAGAAATAGAATGATCAAAAGCATTAAGCAAAAATTCTAACAAAATCTTGTTCATAATAAATAATCTTTTATCATTTGTGCTCCATTTAGATTTATCCAAGTTGGGCACAACATATGCACATTCAATGATTTCCCATATATCTATATGTTTAGATCTAGCAAATAATTTAAATCTAAACATCCATTGTGCATAAGGAAAATCATTAAACAAAGGAGCAACATGTGGATCATAGCCTAAACAAGGTGCACAACGCATATCCATAATAAATATATTATGCAAGAAATATATAAAAATCACAAAACTAGATTAGCAATGTACTAACTTGGATCCTTGACTCTAGGTTGTTAAGCCTCTAATCAAAGAGCACCAAGCTCTGATACCAATTGAAATTGCCCTAGAGGGGGGTGAATAGGACAATATGCTAATCTAATCCGAATTAATGCCAAATTAAAACTAATTAACAAATATATATCCTAGCAAGTATGATATACAAAGAATAATATGCAAGGATATGTAATATACACAAAGAGTAAACAAAAGTAAACAAGTGTAAATAAGATAGGGAAATAAAACAATTGAGAGCAAGGCAATAAAGATGAACAAGATGAATGCGCCAAGCAAACTTCAAACACAATAATATGTTCACGAGGTTCGGTCAACCCGACCTCGTCCCGCTCCTCACCTCGAGGAGATCTCCACTATATCAATCGGGTTTTCACGCTCACCCGAATAGCGTTTACACCACACTATCTCGGTTTTCTAGCTCACGAAAACTTTACAATCACTCACAATGTACTTACACTAACTACCACCTCAAGTGTTGGTCTCTAGTCCGTGTCTCCCTCAAGTGCTCGGTTTACCACCTCTCCCTAGGCTTTACTACCGGCCACTCCTCTTGGGACAACCCGTCTCTCACCACACACTCCTCTCGGTGTACTAGTGTAATACAATGTGATCTCACAATTAAAGCTCACAAATATAAATGTTTGTTCTCTATAGATGAGAACTCAATTAAGCACAACTCAATGTTACAAACTCTCACAACCCCAATATACTATGTATGAAAATACTATAAGCTCAAGTGGGTGTGTGTAACAATGAGATTTAATCAAAACTAAACTCAAATAAATTCTAGCTTATGGAAATAAAAATCAAACATATAAATCGCTAGATATGCGTTTAGAAAAACTTCTCTAGATGACAAGAGAGAAGGAGAAGAGTTGAATGCTCAAACACCAAAGGATGATCTCCTCAAGCTCTTGTGAAAGTTTCTTCACAAACTAAACTTCCAAACAAACTAAACAAACACTTAAACTCTTCAAAAACGTGTTTAAAACCTTCTTGATTATTTCTGAAATAAATGAGGGCATGGGGTATATATAGGATGAAGAGATAAAGCCTAAAACCCAAGAAAATTCCAGCAAAAACGCTCAAAAATAAAAACTAGCCGTTACTAGCCGTTATAGGCTGAAAAGACCAAAATACCCCAAAATCCAAAGATTCGAAATTTGTATATCTGGTTTTGTAAAATCAATTAAAATAGTAAATCAACTCCAAAATCATGAAACATGAAATTTTGAGAGACGTTTCTAAACATGTATATTAACATGTTAGAGAAAGAATTTCTAAAATATCACTTCCCATTTGTGAGAAATAATTATTTGAACACAGATAAATAGTTTCTAAAAACTGCTAAAATGCTTGACATTGTAAAATCAATTTGACATAGTAAATCAACTCCAAATAATATGAAATATTTAGGGAAGGTTATAAAGATATATATCAACATGTTACAAAAATAATTTCTGAAATATCACTTCCCATTTGTGAGAAATAATTATTTGAACACAAATAAACAGTTTCTAAAAACTGCTGAAAACTTCTTTTGTAAACTCAATTGAAAATAACAAAACAACTCAAAATTGGTAAAATTGGGAAAATGTCTGTATATATAAAGATAAACATGTAAACGAAGAAACTTTTCAAATTGCATTTTCCAATTGTTAAAACTCAATTGTTTTGCAAAAACATGAAAAATACGATATGTGAAAAGCATGATTTTGAACATGAACAAGTATTGAGATCTTGTGATTTGGTTTATGGACTTTATATAAGATATAAATTAATGTGATAAAGTCAATGAACCATGAATATAATAAATTCTCAATTTTAACTTGTTTTGCCATAGAAACAAAAAGTGTGTATCGTGCATGTTAGGTGCATGTTTGAAAAGATATAAACTTGAGATTTTTTCAAACACATTTTGAAACACTTTCCAATGGATTTATAAACTTGAGAAAAGATATAAAATCATGTCGTTAAGTCTATAATCCAAAACGGTGATAAATCAAAATAAATGTGTGTGCGTATGAATCTTGAGCTCTAAGTATAAACACACAAGGTATAAACACCTAAACTAATGTACCCAAGCTTGATATCTTCAATAAGCTTATCTTGGTTGCGGATGAAGCTTAATCTTGAATCTTGACTTGAATTGCATTGCTTCACTCCACTATTCCTCCCATCCTCCAATGGATATGATCGTGTAGGCGCAAGTCCATCCAACCTCCAACACCTTGTTTGCCTAGAATAAACATGAAAACACAAACACTAGACAAACGAGATTAGTTATAAATTGTTTGTTAAAACATCATCAAAACCAAGGAACTAACAATCTCCCCCTTTTTGATGATGACAAACAATTTACACAAAGAGTATATATAAAATATGCAATAAGGTACAATACTCTTAAACATGAATATACTCACAAATTTTCTCCCCCTTTGGCAACATCAAAAAGTGGGGAAAAATAAAAGAATGAAGAGAGCGAAGGCTCCCCCTTCCTATAAGCATGGTGAGTATAAAATAAAAACATAAATAGGGATTGCTCCCCCTATCAAAATGTCATATAACATATGCAATGGATGATCATGGCAAACATATATATGTGAGTAAACATACTAAATATCACTCACATACAACAAGACTATGAGAGCACACATGGATATATCAATATGTAAAGGTGTGTCTCAATACACAAAATCATGTGAAAATAGATTTATGAAATCAAAAGAAAGTAAAACATGAGAATCATGCAAAAAGTTTTCAAATGAAAACAAATCACTCAAATGAAATCATAAATCACAATTTAAATCACCAAACCAAAAACAATAAAAATTTGCCATATTTGACAATAAGGCAAGAGAGGTACTCAAATCAAGCAAATATTTGAATACGAATACTCAAATCACTTCTTATAAAACAATCTCTTGGCAAGGAAACATGCCAAAAATAATGTCGAACTATTATGTGTTTTATCCACAAGGATCAAAAGGAAATATGCTTAGGATAAAATAAACGGTAATAAACTTAGAGTACATTCGACAAGAGAATAAATAAGATTGTTTCAACCCATGTGAATACCGATAAACATAAACAATATATCCGGAGGTTGCTAAAAACAAGATATGCTCAAAATGATGTTTGATCAATAAAAGACATATTCTTTGTAAATTTGATCAAACCACACAAGGAATACATTATAAAGCACAAGAATGATGATCCATAAGCTCAAACATGTAAATATCATCATAAAGGTGTTTTATAATGAATTCAAAAGTACAAGCACATTGATCATACCAAAAACTACATAGTTCAACACCAATCCTTCAAGATATATAATAATCATGAACTATGGTTTTAAAAATCCAAAAATAGATCATATTTTTTTAATAAAAAAGCAAGAGAGGTGAGCACTTCAAGCTCTTGAAACTAATTTCAACCCATATAAACTTTTAGCGCCCGGTAAACATGATTTGGGAAATAAACACTCAATAAACCCGGGGGGGTTGTTCAAACATAAACCTCTCATGTAAAATCAAAATTAATAAATGAAAACAAAGGAATTGACAAAAAATACGTTTTCATTTTTTTTTTAAAAAAAATTTCAAAGCACGTTTTTCAAAACCAAGAAATAAAAAATAAAAGACACTAAAAATCTTGGTTTAAAAATCAAATATGTTTTGGCATCCAAATATTTTTGGTGCCGGATTGTTTAGGGACATGACCCCTATCTTTTAAGCTCAATGCCCTAGAGTTATGATCCCTTTTGGGTGTATATGGTGCACGTATCCGGTCATAGCAATAATCACTCAAATGACCCTTCCGATTGTAATGTGTGCAATGAAAGAGGCGCATTTGTATATATTGACCTTTGGCTTGTGCACGTGAATCATTTGCAAATATGGATGGTCTTTTAAAAGCTTTTTGCAAATGAGAAACATCATCAAACAAAAGTGGTCTTTTTGGAACATTTTGCAATTTAGAAACTTTTTGTAAATCAAAACAAAATTGTGCAAGATGTCCAAACCTACCACAAACATCACACTTAAACTTTTGTGGTCTTCTAACAACATTTGGCAAATGTGAAACCCTTTTCAAATCAAAACAAAATTTTGCCAAATGTCCAAAACGACCACATATATCACATTTATACACACGACTAAGCTTATGATAAACATTGGATGCATGCATGTGTGTATGTTGTGATGAAGCTTGATGGGATGCACAAAATGGATTAGGCTTTTTAGATTTTTGTGCATTATAACAAAATTTAGCAATATGGCCTTTTCGGCCGCAAGTGGAGCATTTGTAAACTTTGCTATAAATATGTGCATAGTGTGTAGATGATTTTGAAGTTGTAGTATGAAACTTAGCACACAAATTCATTAGTTTCTTATGATTATCAATGCATTTATTTAGAGTTGAATCTAAAGAAGAAATATGATTTTTCACAATATTCAACTCATCATTTTGCACACTAGCATTGACAATAGAAGTAGAACAAACATGATTTTTAAGTTCATTTTAATATTGTCTACTTCTAGCATGGCATTATCCTTTTCATGAGATATGCTAGCAATCTTAGTGTTTAAAGCAATATGATCCAATTTTAGTTTTCATTATTCTCTTTAAGGATCACATTCTCTTTGAAAATAGTGTCAAACTTTGATGCTAGCAATTCATGATCGGTTTCAATTCTACATGCTTGCTTTTAGATCAATAAAATTAAGTTGCAACTTCTTATAGTTATGCATTAATTTTTCATATCCTGGCGAGTTCATCAATAGAAAGTTCATCATCGATATCGGACTCGCATACCTCACTAGGGCTATCGCCTAGTGGCCGTGTGCATGATGATGATGATGATGCTCCAACCTTGCTTGAAGTCGATTCCGCCAATGCGCGTCGAATCTTCTCCAAGTCACCTTGATGTGCTTCTATAAATTTCCATAATTTGTAAGCACTATCAAAATGAGCAAGTTTGTTAGAAATAGAATGATCAAAAGCATTAAGCAAAAATTCTAACAAAATCTTGTTCATAATAAATAATCTTTTATCGGTTGTGCTCCATTTAGATTTATCCAAGTTGGGCACAACATATGCACATTCAATGATTTCCCATATATCTATATGTTTAGATCTAGCAAATAATTTAAATCTAAACATCCATTGTGCATAAGGAAAATCATTAAACAAAGGAGCAACATGTGGATCATAGCCTAAACAAGGTGCACAGCATATCCATAATAAATATATTATGCAAGCAATATATAAAAATCACAAAACTAGATTAGCAATGTACTAACTTGGATCCTTGACTCTAGGTTGTTAAGCCTCTAATCAAAGAGCACCAAGCTCTGATACCAATTGAAATTGCCCTAGAGGGGGGTGAATAGGGCAATATGCTAATCTAATCGAATTAATGCCAAATTAAAACTAATTAACAAATATATATCCTAGCAAGTATGATATACAAAGAATAATATGCAAGGATATGTAATATACACAAAGAGTAAACAAAAGTAAACAAGTGTAAATAAGATAGGAAATAAAACAATTGAGAGCAAGGCAATAAAGAAGAACAAGATGAATCGCCAAGCAAACTTCAAACACAATAATATGTTCACGAGGTTCGGTCAACCCGACCTCGTCCCGCTCCTCACCTCGAGGAGATCTCCACTATATCAATCGGGTTTCTCGCTCACCCGAATAGCGTTTACACCACACTATCTCGGTTTTCTAGCTCACCGAAAACTTTACAATCACTCACAATGTACTTACACTAACTACCACCTCAAGTGTTGGTCTCTAGTCCGTGTCTCCCTCAAGTGCTCGGATTTACCACCTCTCCCTAGGCTTTACTACCGACGCCACTCCTCTTGGGACAACCCCGTCTCTCACCACACACTCCTCTCGGTGTACTAGTGTAATACAATGTGATCTCTCAATTAAAGCTCACAAATATAAATGTTTGTTCTCTATAGATGAGAACTCAATTAAGCACAACTCAATGTTACAAACTCTCACAACCCCAATATACTATGTATGAAAATACTATAAGCTCAAGTGGGTGTGTGTAACAATGAGATTTAATCAAAACTAAACTCAAATAAATTCTAGCTTATGGAAATGAAAATCAAACATATAAATCGCTAGATATGAGTTTAGAAAAACTTCTCTAGATGACAAGAGAGAAGGAGAAGAGTTGAATGCTCAAACACCAAAGGATGATCTCCTCAAGCTCTTGTGAAAGTTTCTTCACAAACTAAACTTCCAAACAAACTAAACAAACACTTAAACTCTTCAAAAACGTGTTTAAAACCTTCTTGATTATTTCTGAAATAAATGAGGGCATGGGGTATATATAGGATGAAGAGACAAAGTCTAAAACCCAAGAAAATTCCAGCAAAAACGCTCAAAAATAAAAACTAGCCGTTACTAGCCGTTATAGGCTGAAAAGACCAAAATACCCCAAAATCCAGCATTCTGGAAATTTGTATATCTGGTTTTGTAAAATCAATTAAAAATAGTAAATCAACTCCACAAATCATGAAATTTTGAGAGAAGTTTCTAAACATGTATATTAACATGTTAGAGAAAGAATTTATAAAATATCACTTCCCATTTATGATAAATAATTGTTTCAGTACAGATTTTTCAGATTCTGAAAAACTGCTAAAATGCTTGACATTGTAAAATCAATTTGACATAGTAAATCAACTCCAAATAATATGAAATATTTAGGGAAGGTTATAAAGATATATATCAACATGTTACAAAAATAATTTCTGAAATATCACTTCCCATTTGTGAGAAATAATTATTTGAACACAAATAAACAGTTTCTAAAAACTGCTGAAAACTTCTTTTGTAAACTCAATTGAAAATAACAAAACAACTCCAAAATTGGTAAAAATTGGGAAAATGTCTGTATATATAAAGATAAACATGTAAACGAAGAAACTTTTCAAATTGCATTTTCCAATTGTTAAAACTCAATTGTTTTGCAAAAACATGAAAAATACGATATGTGAAAAGCATGATTTTGAACATGAACAAGTATTGAGATCTTGTGATTTGGTTTATGGACTTTATATAAGATATAAATTAATGTGATAAAGTCAATGAACCATGAATATAATAAATTCTCAATTTTAACTTGTTTTGCCATAGAAACAAAAAGTGTGTATCGTGCATGTTTGAAAAGATATAAACTTGAGAAAAGATATAAACTTGAGATTTTTTTCAAACACATTTTGAAACACTTTCAATGGATTTATAAACTTGAGAAAAGATATAAAATCATGTCGTTAAGTCTATAATCCAAAACGGTGATAAATCAAAATAAATGTGTGTGTGTATGAATCTTGAGCTCTAAGTATAAACACACAAGGTATAAACACCTAAACTAATGTACCCAAGCTTGATATCTTCAATAAGCTTATCTTGGTTGCGGATGAAGCTTAATCTTGAATCTTGACTTGAATTGCATTGCTTCACTCCACTATTCCTCCCATCCTCCAATGGATATGATCGTGTAGGCAAGTCCATCCAACCTCCAACACCTTGTTTGCCTAGAATAAACATGAAAACACAAACACTAGACAAACGAGATTAGTTATAAATTGTTTGTTAAAACATCATCAAAACCAAGGAACTAACAATCTCCCCCTTTTTGATGATGACAAACAATTTACACAAAGAGTATATATAAAATATGCAATAAGGTACAATACTCTTAAACATGAATATACTCACAAATTTTCTCCCCCTTTGGCAACATCAAAAAGTGGGGAAAAATAAAAGAATGAAGAGAGCGAAGGCTCCCCTTCCTATAAGCATGGTGAGTATAAAATAAAACATAAATAGGGATTGCTCCCCTATCAAAATGTCATATAACATATGCAATGGATGATCATGGCAAACATATATATGTGAGTAAACATACTAAATATCACTCACATACAACAAGACTATGAGAGCACACATGGATATATCAATATGTAAAGGTGTGTCTCAATACACAAAATCATGTGAAAATAGATTTATGAAATCAAAAGAAAGTAAAACATGAGAATCATGCAAAAAGTTTTCAAATGAAAACAAATCACTCAAATGAAATCATAAATCACAATTTAAATCACCAAACCAAAAACAATAAAATTTGCCATATTTGACAATAAGGCAAGAGAGGTACTCAAATCAAGCAAATATTTGAATACGAATACTCAAATCACTTCTTATAAAACAATCTCTTGGCAAGGGAAACATGCCAAAAATAATGTCGAACTATTATGTGTTTTATCCACAAGGATCAAAAGGAAATATGCTTAGGATAAAATAAACGGTAATAAACTTAGAGTACATTCGACAAGAGAATAAATAAGATTGTTTCAACCCATGTGAATACCGGTAAACATAAACAATACATCCGGAGGTTGCTAAAACAAGATATGCTCAAAAATGATGTTTGATCAATAAAAGACATATTCTTTGTAAATTTGATCAAACCACACAAGGAATACATTATAAAGCACAAGAATGATGATCCATAAGCTCAAACATGTAAATATCATCATAAAGGTGTTTTATAATGAATTCAAAAGTACAAGCACATTGATCATACCAAAACTACATAGTTCAACACCAATCCTTCAAGATATATAATAATCATGAACTATGGTTTTAAAATCCAAAATAGATCATATTTTTAATAAAAAGCAAGAGAGGTGAGCACTTCAAGCTCTTGAAACTAATTTCAACCCATATAAACTTTTAGCCGGTAAACATGATTTGGGAAATAAACACTCAATAAACCCGGGGTTGTTCAAACATAAACCTCTCATGTAAAATCAAAATTAATAAATGAAAACAAAGGAATTGACAAAAAATACGTTTTCATTTTTTTTTTAAAAAAAATTTCAAAGCACGTTTTTCAAAACCAAGAAATAAAAAATAAAAGACACTAAAATCTTGGTTTAAAAATCAAATATGTTTTGGCATCCAAATATTTTGGTGCGGATTGTTTAGGGACATGACCCTATCTTTTAAGCTCAATGCCCTAGAGTTATGATCCCTTTTGGGTGTATATGGTGCACGATCCGGTCATAGCAATAATCACTCAAATGACCCTTCCGATTGTAATGTGTGCAATGAAAGAGGCGCATTTGTATATATTGACCTTTGGCTTGTGCACGTGAATCATTTGCAAATATGGATGGTCTTTTAAAAGCTTTTTGCAAATGAGAAACATCATCAAACAAAAGTGGTCTTTTTGGAACATTTTGCAATTTAGAAACTTTTTGTAAATCAAAACAAAATTGTGCAAGATGTCCAAACCTACCACAAACATCACACTTAAACTTTTGTGGTCTTCTAACAACATTTGGCAAATGTGAAACCCTTTTCAAATCAAAACAAAATTTTGCCAAATGTCCAAAACGACCACATATATCACATTTATACACACGACTAAGCTTATGATAAACATTGGATGCATGCATGTGTGTATGTTGTGATGAAGCTTGATGGGATGCACAAAATGGATTAGGATTTTTAGATTTTTGTGCATTATAACAAAATTTAGCAATATGGCCTTTTCGGCCGCAAGTGGAGCATTTGTAAACTTTGCTATAAATATGTGCATAGTGTGTAGATGATTTTGAAGTTGTAGTATGAAACTTAGCACACAAATTCATTAGTTTCTTATGATTATCAATGCATTTATTTAGAGTTGAATCTAAAGAAGAAATATGATTTTTCACAATATTCAACTCATCATTTTGCACACTAGCATTGACAATAGAAGTAGAACAAACATGATTTTTAAGTTCATTTTAATATTGTCTACTTCTAGCATGGCATTATCCTTTTCATGAGATATGCTAGCAATCTTAGTGTTTAAAGCAATATGATCCAATTTTAGTTTTTCATTATTCTCTTTAAGGATCACATTCTCTTTGGAAATAGTGTCAAACTTTGATGCTAGCAATTCATGATCGGATTTCAATTCTACATGCTTGCTTTTTAGATCAATAAAATTAAGTTGCAACTTCTTATAGTTATGCATTAATTTTTCATATCCACGAGCGAGTTCATCAATAGAAAGTTCATCATCGATATCGGACTCGCATACCTCACTAGGGCTATCGCCTAGTGGCCGTGTGCATGATGATGATGATGATGCTCCAACCTTGCTTGAAGTCGATTCCGCCAATGCGCGTCGAATCTTCTCCAAGTCACCTTGATGTGCTTCTATAAATTTCCATAATTTGTAAGCACTATCAAAATGAGCAAGTTTGTTAGAAATAGAATGATCAAAAGCATTAAGCAAAAATTCTAACAAAATCTTGTTCATAATAAATAATCTTTTATCATTTGTGCTCCATTTAGATTTATCCAAGTTGGGCACAACATATGCACATTCAATGATTTCCCATATATCTATATGTTTAGATCTAGCAAATAATTTAAATCTAAACATCCATTGTGCATAAGGAAAATCATTAAACAAAGGAGCAACATGTGGATCATAGCCTAAACAAGGTGCACAACGCATATCCATAATAAATATATTATGCAAGCAATATATAAAAATCACAAAACTAGATTAGCAATGTACTAACTTGGATCCTTGACTCTAGGTTGTTAAGCCTCTAATCAAAGAGCACCAAGCTCTGATACCAATTGAAATTGCCCTAGAGGGGGGTGAATAGGGCAATATGCTAATCTAATCCGAATTAATGCCAAATTAAAACTAATTAACAAATATATATCCTAGCAAGTATGATATACAAAGAATAATATGCAAGGATATGTAATATACACAAAGAGTAAACAAAAGTAAACAAGTGTAAATAAGATAGGGAAATAAAACAATTGAGAGCAAGGCAATAAAGATGAACAAGATGAATGCGCCAAGCAAACTTCAAACACAATAATATGTTCACGAGGTTCGGTCAACCCACGACCTACGTCCCCGCTCCTCACCTCGAGGAGATCTCCACTATATCAATCGGGTTTTCTACGCTCACCCGAATAACGTTTACACCACACTATCTCGGTTTTCTAGCTCACCGAAAACTTTACAATCACTCACAATGTACTTACACTAACTACCACCTCAAGTGTTGGTCTCTAGTCCGTGTTTCCCTCAAGTGCTCGGATTTACCACCTCTCCCTAGGCTTTACTACCGACGCCACTCCTCTTGGGACAACCCGTCTCTCACCACACACTCCTCTCGGTGTACTAGTGTAATACAATGTGATCTCACAATTAAAGCTCACAAATACAAATGTTTATTCTCTATGGATGAGAACTCAATTAAGCACAACTCAATGTTACAAACTCTCACAACCCCAATATACTATGTATGAAAATACTATAAGCTCAAGTGGGTGTGTGTAACAATGAGATTTAATCAAAACTAAACTCAAATAAATTCTAGCTTATGGAAATGAAAATCAAACATATAAATCGCTAGATATGAGTTTAGAAAAACTTCTCTAGATGACAAGAGAGAAGGAGAAGAGTTGAATGCTCAAACACCAAAGGATGATCTCCTCAAGCTCTTGTGAAAGTTTCTTCACAAACTAAACTTCCAAACAAACTAAACAAACACTTAAACTCTTCAAAAACGTGTTTAAAACCTTCTTGATTATTTCTGAAATAAATGAGGGCATGGGGTATATATAGGATGAAGAGACAAAGTCTAAAACCCAAGAAAATTCCAGCAAAACGCTCAAAAATAAAACTAGCCGTTACTAGCCGTTATAGGCTGAAAAGACCAAAATACCCCAAAATCCAGCATTCTGGAAATTTGTATATCTGGTTTTGTAAAATCAATTAAAAATAGTAAATCAACTCCAAAAATCATGAAACATGAAATTTTGAGAGACGTTTCTAAACATGTATATTAACATGTTAGAGAAAGAATTTCTAAAATATCACTTCCCATTTATGATAAATAATTGTTTCAGTACAGATTTTCAGATTCTGAAAAACTGCTAAAATGCTTGACATTGTAAAATCAATTTGACATAGTAAATCAACTCCAAATAATATGAAATATTTAGGGAAGGTTATAAAGATATATATCAACATGTTACAAAAATAATTTCTGAAATATCACTTCCCATTTGTGAGAAATAATTATTTGAACACAAATAAACAGTTTCTAAAAACTGCTGAAAACTTCTTTTGTAAACTCAATTGAAAATAACAAAACAACTCCAAAATTAGTAAAATTGGGAAAATGTCTGTATATATAAAGATAAACATGTAAACGAAGAAACTTTTCAAATTGCATTTTCCAATTGTTAAAACTCAATTGTTTTGCAAAAACATGAAAAATACGATATGTGAAAAGCATGATTTTGAACATGAACAAGTATTGAGATCTTGTGATTTGGTTTATGGACTTTATATAAGATATAAATTAATGTGATAAAGTCAATGAACCATGAATATAATAAATTCTCAATTTTAACTTGTTTTGCCATAGAAACAAAAAGTGTGTATCGTGCATGTTTGAAAAGATATAAACTTGAGAAAAGATATAAACTTGAGATTTTTTCAAACACATTTTGAAACACTTTCCAATGGATTTATAAACTTGAGAAAAGATATAAAATCATGTCGTTAAGTCTATAATCCAAAACGGTGATAAATCAAAATAAATGTGTGTGTGTATGAATCTTGAGCTCTAAGTATAAACACACAAGGTATAAACACCTAAACTAATGTACCCAAGCTTGATATCTTCAATAAGCTTATCTTGGTTGCGGATGAAGCTTAATCTTGAATCTTGACTTGAATTGCATTGCTTCACTCCACTATTCCTCCCATCCTCCAATGGATATGATCGTGTAGGCGCAAGTCCATCCAACCTCCAACACCTTGTTTGCCTAGAATAAACATGAAAACACAAACACTAGACAAACGAGATTAGTTATAAATTGTTTGTTAAAACATCATCAAAATCAAGGAACTAACAACTTATACATAACATTGATTTAGAATTAACAGGAACTGACTTAAACATAACAAGAACTTAATTAGACTTAACATGATGTAACTTAAACTTCAAAGTTAACAGAAAATAACTTATACATAACATGCATGATTTAGAATTAACAGAACTGACTTAAACATAACAAGAACTTAATTAGACTTAACATGATGTAACTTAAACTTCACGATAAATACTTTACATTTAACATGATTTGTATTGTACTTTACAAGAAGAAGTGTATACTTAACATAAATACTTACACAAAAAAGGCGTCTGATGCCATATTATTTACATAATGTTATGTTACGTAATCTATCGATCAACGCTTCGTCATCGTAAAATACCAAAAATTAGCATTAAGTATAAATAAGTGTCGTAAAATATTTAGTTTAGTATCTTACATGGTCATCTAGATGTCCTCCACGTAGCAAGTACAGAAGCTCCAATCTATTCATGCTGCTGTTATCTGTGTTGATAACCACATACCTCTTGAAAAATGGGATTTAACAATTATCAGCAAATATTAACATGCACAAATATTGATTTAACATGTACTGTAATAAACTTAACACATAACAAAATTATTGAAACTTACTTATGATATTTTTATAGCAAAAAATGTGATAGTCATTTATTTTTTGTTAGAGTGAATTTGGAGGATAATATAGGAGGTATCCTATAGTTGTGTAAAAAAGTCTCTGTGCTATCAAGAATGCGTATGCTAAAATTTAAAGTATCGGGAATCTCCTTATTTAACACATTCAATAGATCTTCCTCCTCCTTCGTCATATTTTTCATCCTCAACACATCCCCTTGGCTTCTTTATTGTTAAAGTAATATTTGATGGCTTCTTCCTCTTCATCCACATGATCAGGTACCTCAATTATATCTTCATCTTTTTAGTCTTCTTCTTTTCTTCTGTGAATAGGGTCCTTACGTGCTGTGATCTCTTCATAGCTCTTTTACTTATTGCCCTAGTTCTCTGAGGTAGACGATTCTTTGTGACTACCTTTTCATTCACATTTTGCACACCATTCGTGATGTCCTCCACAATTTTATCCACATGCTCAATCACATTCTCATTCATAATTTCCTTTGCATTCTCATTCTCATTTTTCACTACATTCATGTCCCCAATCTCCTTTTTTCCAATCTTTTTCTCAACTTCTTTCTCATTGTGCAAATCCTCCTCTCCTTTATTATCACCATCGTCAAAGTTATTATGAAATTCATTTTCAAAGCTTCCTCTATCATCATTCTGAATGTCATTGTTAACATCTTTTGCAACTTTCTCCTCAACTTCCTTCTCAATAGGAATCTCATCCTCTCCTTTATCAGAATCCTTTCTAAAGTTTGCTGCTGCATGATGTTCCTCCTCAGTTGCCTGTAGCTTAAATTTCTTGCTTGGTGCAATTTTCTTCTTAATATTCTTCTTCAGCTCCTCCGGATCTATAACATCAACACATCCTTTATAACTTTTCACTTTTCTATTGAGTTTGCTAATCTCAATCATAAATGCTTTATAATATATACTCTTCATATATTTTATAGCATTCAACAATCGTCGGTAAAATTTAGCAGAATTTCTCCAGAAGATAAGCTGCTCCTCAATGGGTAGAGCCTCCACCTCATCTTCCTTTCCAAAAGCATCATCAATATACTTTGAAATAATCTGAAATTTATGAACATTATATTATATCATTAAAAATATAAACATGTCTATAATTTACAGGAAATGGCTTCTGATTAACATGAAATAATTTAGACTTAATAGAAATTGACCTAAACTTAACAGAACAAAATAAGACTTAACATGATATGTCTTAAACTTTGCATCAAATTATTTATAATTAACAAGAAATAGCTTACACTTAACATGAAATGACTTACATTTAACATTATATGATTTAGACTTAATAGAAATTGACCTAAACTTAACAGGAACCTAATTAGACTTAACATGATATGTCTTAAACTTTGCATCAAATTATTTATAATTAACAAGAAATAGCTTACACTTAACATGAAAAATTAAAATTTCATAGTAAATTATTTACATAACAGGAAATGAAATAGACTTAACATGATATGTCTTAAACTTTGCATCAAATTATTTATAATTAACAAGAAATAGCTTACACTTAACATGAAATGACTTACATTTAACATTATATGATTTAGACTTAATAGAAATTGACCTAAACTTAACAGGAACCTAATTAGACTTAACATGAAACAAAAATCATGCACATAAATTTTACTACCTTAACAATTTAAATATAGAACTTACAGGAATTAGTGACATGTATCGAGGAATATATGTAATTCACGGCTTCTTCAAACCCTTCAAAGCAATTTTAATGTCTCTAACAGTTTCTGTATAAATGAATTTCCCCCATGCAACTCTGTTCACCCTTTCAATGCTATCCACATACTTGAATAATAGCTTAGGGATACCTTGCATGCTTCTCGGGCACCATATCATCGAGCATTGATAAAGTATTTGCAGTAGAACAAAGTCTTGAATATCCTTCTTTTTATTTAATTCCACAAGACTTTCTAGTAGATCTTTAACATGTCTTAGCATGCTCATTGGTGCTCTTCTTTTTGTCCCTTTTCCCCTCTTGCATAAAACTCCCGAGGTCAATGGAGCAAATTTGAACTTAGACCGCATTTTATTAACATGCTTCCCAAATTCCTAGGAGTAGAAACCGAAGACGCTTACATTTTCATCTCGAATTTGAAGAAGTTTGCCTCATGATCAAGATGAGGGACTTAACGAAGATGCGATCAAACTCCGATTTATTCCATTTGCCCTTAAGGACAAAGCCAAAAATGGTCGTATAGCTTGCCCACGTTTCCATCTCAACTTGGGGTGAATTTGTAACAGTTTTTAAAAAAATTAAAATAAAAAATAAAGATTTTACCTTTGTCGACCCTAATAAACTTCATTTCTTTGATTGTCGACCATAATAAAAAATAAAGATTTTACCTTTGTCGACCCTAATAAACTTCATTTCTTTGATTGTCGACCATAATAAAAAATAAAGATTTTACCTTTGTCGACCCTAATAAACTTCATTTCTTTGATTGTCGACCATAATAAAAAATAAAAAATAAAGATTTTACCTTTGTCGACCCTAATAAACTTCATTTCTTTGATTGTCGACCATAATAAAAAATAACAGTAACATCTTATAATTAACAAGAAATAGCTTACACTTAACATGAAATGATTTAGAATTAACAGGACTGAATTAAACTTAACAGGAACCTAATTAGACTTAACATGAAAAATTAAAATTTCATAGTAAATTATTTACATAACAGGAAATGAAATAGACTTAACATGAAATATATTATACTTTACATGAGGAATTATCCATTTAACGAAATACTTAAAAGCCTACGTAATGAAAATAACATTCACATATTATACTTAACATGAAACAAAAATCATGCACATAAATTTTACTACCTTAACAATTTAAATATAGAACTTACAGGAATTAGTGACATGTATCCAGGAATATATGTAATTCCTGGCTTCTTCAAACCCTTCAAAGCAATTTTAATGTCTCTAACAGTTTCTGTATAAATGAATTTCCCCCATGCAACTCTGTTCACCCTTTCAATGCTATCCACATACTTGAATAATAGCTTAGGGATACCTTGCATGCTTCTCGGGCACCATATCATCGAGCATTGATAAAGTATTTGCAGTAGAACAAAGTCTTGAATATCCTTCTTTTTATTTAATTCCACAAGACTTTCTAGTAGATCTTTAACATGTCTTCGCATGCTCATTGGTGCTCTTCTTTTTTGTCCCTTTTCCCCCTCTTCACGCATATTTAGTTTAGCAAAATATTCCCTCTATATTCTGCTATTGGGGTCCTGATTGGTATAAATAATTTTTCCGTTAACTAGGAAACCAGTATAATCATGAACCCAATCCAAGTCAAAGTTGATAAATTTTTTTTCTAATTTTAGCATCAGGGATAGAAAATATTTTATTATCAAGATCATAATAACTCAGCACTAGCTCAAGTGTGGGATGATTAAGTGTAGGAGCACCAAAGAGAATATAATGCTCAAATGTGGTTCCCTCATATGCATCCCTATACTTAGGGTTGGGCGCGGGCCGGGTCGACCTATGGGTTGACCCGGCCCAGCCCGCTATGGGTCACGACCCGGCCCGGCCCGTGATATACGCGGGTCATGGGTCGGGTTGGGTCCAGCTCTAAACCCGAGACTAGAAAAATAGACCCGGCACACCTTGACCCCGTCCACCATCGATCCGGCCTGGCCTAGCCCGGCCCGACCTAAAATTTTAATTATTAGTTTTTAGATTTTAGTTTTTAATTTTTTTTACAAAATATAAATGATAAGACTGTAAGCTCTTTGGTCGCAGGTGCCGGGCCGTATTCAGCCACCGACCCTCTTGGTAGCGGGCGGTAACAGCTGGCTTCATGGCACGCTCGCCGGCTGGCCCGTGAGCTAGTAGCGACCTCTGTTGGATCGTGATCGGCTGTTGCCGGTGAACCCGGAACAAAATTGTTTTGGCTGCCGACAACGAGCAAGATCGGGCCGCACCGCTTGTTGGCGCAGCACTGCATTGGGCTTTTTCTAAAGAGAGAGGCTCTCTCTTTTTTAGATGATTGCTAAAATGAAAGCTGATCCAAGGAATCAGCACTGTTGCTTTTTTTAATGGAGTCTGGCTGAGAGAGTCTGGCTCTTTAATTTTTTTTAAATGAAGGCGGGTCCAAGTAATCTCTTCCCTCTGCTATAAATAGGACTTGCGTCACCCTCATATCTCATAACTTTTATCAATCTATCTCATTCTAATTATAAAAAACCTCCTATACACTCTCTGTCAAAGTTTCCTTAGGAAAAAAAAATCTTGTATTATAAAATGGATCCCTACTCATACTCTTCACAATACTCTCCCTACTCATCCTCCTCACATTACTCTTTCTCTTCCCCATCCATTGCCGATGGAAGTGGTTATACACCTTTCTCACATTCTTAACATTATTCACATGAAGCCGGTGGTAGTAGTAGTGACCAAATTTATAATGCACTTTACGATTCTTACTACCCTTCTGCTCCCGTCGGCTATATTGTTGATCCCACCGGTACCGTTCCCTTTACATATCCTGGAGTAACCATAAGTATTGCCCCTCTAGACTCTACTTCTAGACACTCTATTTCACTTTCTCTAATGAAATGGCAACAATCGTGTAGGCCGCTACCACCTGGTTCTGTGGTGGCAAGACATTCTATCTCTTCTTATCCTCCACCTCGACGTTCGTCTCTGATTCTTCCCCGACATCCGTCTCCGACTTCTCAATCTTTAGCTACTGAAGTTCCAGAGACACAAATTGAAGAAGAAGTAACTGAAACGGAACCTGCTTCCAATAAACAGAGAAAATCAGAAGATTCTCCATGGGTTTGGTCTTTTTTGAAAAATTTCTAGATCCAGACGGTAACAGATCGACACATTGTTTAGCATGCCAAAACATCTACAAATTTAGGAAAAATTGCGGAACAGGATCACTATCTCGGCATCTGAAAAAAAACACTGAGACCTTCTAGATGGTGGAAAAGAGAAAACTCAATTGCAGATTGTTGGAGGTACATGTGGGTTATCTACATTCAGGTATAAACCTGAACTCGCTAAGAAAAACTTAGCTAAGTTTATTGTGCAAGCTGAGCTTCCTTTTAATATTACTAAAAATGAATTTTTAAAAAATATATATTAAAAGTTCTTTTTGTCCAGAATATAAAAAATTAGCAGAAGAATAATTACAAGAGAAATTGAACGTCTCTTCTGTGCTAAAAAGCTATCATGCAAGGTACTCTATCTGCTGTAGCCACCAAGATAGCTTTGACTTCTAATGTTTGGGAGTCTCTCAATCACAATCATTATATTTGTGTTACTTCGCATTATATTGATGAAAATTGGATTTTGCAGAAAAGAATTTTGTCATTCAGGAGGATTGAATATCCGCATAATGCACAAGGCATTTGTGATGCAATTTCACAAACTTGTCGTGACTATGGGATAGAGAGGAAAATTTTTTCTATATCTTTTGACAATGCTTTAGAAAACATGTCGGCAATTTCAAAATTGAAAGAAATTCTAAATCCGATAATGAAGGGTAAATTTTTCCATATTAGATGTGTTTGTCATATTATTAACCTTTGTGTGCAGGATGGAATGAAATATCTTGATCAGTATTTACAGAAACTAAAATTGTTTATCACTTTTATGAGAGGTAGTGGTCCAAGAAAACAATCCTTTAAGGAGTGTTGCGATGTTTACAGCTTGAGGAGAAAAGTTCTTCAGATTGATGTTAAGACAAGATGAAAATCTACTTACAATTTGCTTAGTGATGCCATCCCTTACCAAAAAGCCGTTGATGCATTTATTGAACGTGAACATCTATCTGATCTTTTCATAACATCTAACGAGTGGAATCTTTATGAAGTTTTCTATCATTTCCTTGAGAAGTTTGAGGCAGCAACCAGAACACTTTCTGGAGTTCGCTATTCTACTATTCATTTAGCTTATCATCTTAATAATATTGCTGAATTATTTACAGAATCTAGAACTCACGACTTTCTTGCAGGTTGCATAAGTGATATGGAGCGTAAGTTTAAAAAATATATTAAAAATATTTAATTTATTTTTATTTAGCAAATATTATGGATCCCAGAATTAAACTTGATAATTTATCTGAAATGCTTAAGGATTTTTCTGACAATATGGGTTATGGGCATGATATAACAGATATTATAAAAGAGATTAAGAAAACTCTAGATAAATTATACTCTTTGTATAGAGATGTTATGTGTCCATCACATGTTTCAGAAGAAGGACGCACGTCAAGCTCATCCAATAGTAGTTCTATTTCGATGCCAAAATGGATGAAGAAAATGGTGAGCAAATCAAAATAAAAGCAAGTCTCAAATACAGGTTTGACTGAAGTCCGAATGTATCTAGAAAGTGCAGTACTACCTGCAGTTGGAGAAAGTCCATGGGAGTCTTTTAATGTACTTGAATATTGGAAGAAAGAAGCCCACAACTACCCTGTTCTATCTACGGTGACTAGAGATATATTAACTCCTCCTATCAGAAAGTGCCTTTGCTGCAGGCGAGAGAGTCGTTTCCAAATAAAGAACACAACTTACAGCAACACATGTGGAGATGTGTGTGTGTGCTTAAAGGACTGGCTCGATGCAGAAGAACGGTCACAAGGACAGCAAACAAGACCTTTCCTTGAAGAATTTGACGAGTATAACTTGGAGGAATTCGGCTCCTTGAACATTAATGGCGAATATTTTTTTTCTTTTTTCCTCTTATATTTGTAATTTAAATTTAAACTAAAGGAAAGTTATTAACTTCCCATGGACGTAGGTCTTCCTTCGAAGTCCGAACCATATATATCTTTGTGTTTGCCATATTTTTCTATGTAATGTTTATCTTTGTACAATGTGTGTGTGTATCATTTTAAATAAACTGTAAAATAGAAAAAAAATAATTTAAATATAATTTAATAGATACGAATACAAAGTTAATATGGTTTAGAAATTAAAAATAAAAAAATTAGAAAAAAGTTAAAAAAAACCCACGGGCCGACCCACGACCCGTGGGTCATGGGCCGGGCCCGACCCGGCCTGCCCCTAGCCGGGTCGTGGGCAGGACCAGGTCCAATCCCAGACTCAAGATCAGAGAAATAGGCCCGACCCACTTTGACCCAGGCGGGCCCAGGTCGGACCCAGCCCGGCCTTAAACCCAACAGACCGGGTCACGGGCCTGAACTAGCCCACGCCCACACCTACCTATGCCACTGACACATCCTAGGGGCAAAAAGCTTCATAAATTCATAATATGTACTGAAACTAACAGTTGGCCTAATTTCAGTAGGATCACCAAGCTTTTTCCTGAAAAGAAAGTCAAATGTACACTTAACATAAAACTCAGTTTAGTTAATATGTATTAGATTAAACTTAACATGAACCTCAGTTTAGTTAACAATTAATTTTTTACTGCTTTTTGCAGAAATTCTTCCAAAAAATTTAAACTCCAGTCACTCACTTACACGTATCAGACATTCTTCCAAAATTAACTATAAATTACATCAATACAACATTTTAAGTTTTCCAAATTACAATGAAGTTAACATATACTTCAATAAATTTAATAAGTAATTCTAAAGAGTCACTGTAAATCTTAATTTCTTTAAAAAAAGACTAACACTTACTTCTTTCTAGGCTTGGAACCATCCCCTATTGAACTTTTTTTATTGCCTCTTCCTAGTTGTTCACCCATTTGCATGTCCAAAAGGGCCTTTGATGCTTCCTCCATGCTTCCATTCCCAGAGGATTGACGAGATTGACCGTCGCTAGAAAAGGCATGACCGTCATCACTCAAGGAGGCCGTGTGATCATCATCAACTTCACCACATCGCTCACGAAGTGCAACCGACAACGCAGATTTTGCTTTATTTTTGTGTTTAGACCATCTTTCACGGTCGTTGTCTTCTTTCCCCCTGCCATCCACTGTGATGAATGACTTCGAAATCATGATCAGATACTTCTTTGGACGCCATTTTTCGCCGAGCAAACCCTAACCCTAAGTTAAAATTCGAGAGGGAGAAAGAAATGGATTTGGAATTTTTGGGTTCCTGTTAACAGTAGAAGAGAGAGGGAGAGAAGGAGAGCGTACTTGAAAAGGAGGGGGGGCGATTATCAATTTTGAGGGTGTCATGTCATAAGGGTTTAGTGGTAATTTTAGGCGGGCTTTTTCTCTAACTGCTTACTTGTCAGTCTAATTGGGGCCTTGACACAAATACTATCAGTATTTAGGGCTGAAACACAAGGCCCAAAATACAGAGGGGCTAGTCACATGAGCTGATTCATATTGGGGCCTTGACACAAATTTTCCAAATTTTAATTATTTTCTAGAAAATAGATATTATTCTAAAAAATCAACTATCACAAGCCATTGAGATGAAATAGAGTGTGAAATGTAAAAAAAAATAGCTAGAAATATATAAATTTTGAGAAAAATTACCTTAAAAAAGGTTTTAAATGAGTTGAATAAATTCCGATGAACTTTGGTGGTTGACTAACGGCGTTAGTCGGCAAAGGGCAGGGGTCGTAAGAGGGAGGTGGGCCTACGATCTTTGATGAAGGGCGGGTGTCTCGAAGGGTTTATAGTTTTAGTTAGGGTGGAGGCGCGGTCCATGTTAGGGTACAAGAGAGAACAGGAGAGAAAGGAGGTGGGGTGTGGTGATCTAATCGCACATTTGGGGAAGTTTACGGGATTGATAATCCCGTGAACTCTGAAATAAGTTACAGAATATCTATAAAGAGTATCCATAACACAGCTCGGGACTACTAGTCATGTGTTTTTTTATGGAGGTTTCATTGGAAGAGCTGATCTCTACAGGGTTGACAATCTCATAGAGTTTTTCATCACAAAGAAACTCTACGGGATTACCAATCCCTTAGAGTTTAAACAATGCCAAATTAGTCCAAATTTTCAACATAAAATTCACATACTCAATTCACAATATAATTTTTCAACATTTGTTTACATATTTTCCCCAAATTATTCATTTTAAATTTTAATTATTTTCTACAAAACACAAATTATTTTAAAATATCAACTATCACAAGCTATTAGGATGAAATAGAATGTGATATGTAAAAATTAGCTAGATATATAGAAAATTTGAGAGAAATTACCTAAAACAAGGTTAAAAAGGAGTTGAATATATTCTGACAAACTCCGACAGTTGACTTATGGCGTCAGTCGGCGGAGGGTGACAAAGGCGAGGTTGTCGGAGGGAGGTGGGGCTACAAGCTTGGCGAAGGGCAAGGTGTCGAGGATTTAGGTTTTAGTTAGGGTGGAGGCGGTCCATGTTAGGGTACAAGAGAGAACAGGAGAGAAAGGAGGTGGGGTGTGGTGATCTAATCGCACATTTGGGAAGTTTACGGGATTGATAATCCCGTGAACTCTGAAATAAGTTACAGAATATCTATAAAGAGTATCCATAACACAGCTCGGGACTACTAGTCATGTGTTTTTTTATGGAGGTTTCATTGGAAGAGCTGATCTCTGAGGTTGACAATCTCATAGAGTTTTTCATCACAAAGAAACTCTACGGGATTACCAATCCTTAGAGTTTAAACAATGCCAAATTAGTCCAAATTTTCAACATAAAATTCACATACTCAATTCACAATATAATTTTTCAACATTTGTTTACATATTTTCCCCAAATTATTCATTTTAAATTTTAATTATTTTCTACAAAACACAAATTATTTTAAAATATCAACTATCACAAGCTATTAGGATGAAATAGAATGTGATATGTAAAAAAATTAGCTAGATATATAGAAAATTTGAGAGAAATTACCTAAAACAAGGTTAAAAAGGAGTTGAATATATTCTGACAAACTCCGACAGTTGACTTATGGCGTCAGTCGGCGGAGGGTGACAAAGGGCGAGGGTTGTCGGAGGGAGGTGGGGCTACAAGCTTCGGCGAAGGGCAAGGGTGTCAGAGGATTTAGGTTTTTAGTTAGGGTGGAGGCGCGGTCTACGTTAGGACACGAGAGAGAATGGGAGAGAAATGGGGGCTGATCGCACATTAGGGGGAGTTTACAGGATTGACAATCCCCTGAACTCTAGAATAAGTTACAGAATATCTATAAAAAAATAGGGGACTACTAGTCATATGTTTTTTTTACAGATGTTTCATTCGAAGAACTGATCTTTACGGAATTGACTATCCCATAGAGTTTTTCATCACAAAAAAATTCTATGGGATTGCTAATCTCATGGAGTAGCCAAACAGACTCCACTGGATTGCTTGGAGATTAAGTGACAATTAAACTGTACTGGATTGCTAATCCTGCAGAGCTTAATTATCACTTAGGGGGTGTTATTCGTTCCGGAGTGTTGATTTGGACTCGGACAATTATTCATGAATCCCATATTCTTGGATTGGGACATGGACTCGGAATTTATGGTTAGAGCCCCGGACTCTTGGATTGGATTTTGATTTTTATGGGTAGAATTCTTGAACTTTTAGTTTGGATTCTCGAACTTTTGCTTTGGATTCATACACTGAGAGTCGGATTCTTGGACTAAATTTTAGATTTGTGGATTATTTGCATTAGTAGTTTCAAATTAAATTATTATGTTGAATAATAATCATTAACAAAAAATATTAATTTAAAAAACCACCCTCATTTCGATTAACAGATGACAACAACAAAATTAAATACATCTTGTAATTCATTTAAGCAGTTCAAGCGAAATGTATGTAATATAGTATTAAATATTTAAAATATTTGTATATTTAAGAAATGTTAAATAATGAACATATCTAAGTTAATATTAAATATTAAATATATTAAGTGATTAAGTAGTATTAAATATATTTCATTTTAAATGAATTAAATAAATTTATGGAAGTTGATTAAAATATTTTAAAATTAATTACATTCGATGTTAATATATAATAACTTAGAAATATGGAATATTGTAAAATTAAATATATTTCATTTTAAATATATTAAATATTTAAATAAGTAAAGAGAAGAGGAGAGGAAATCAACATAGTAACATCACAATCCATCAATTTTAACTTGTACTTTCTATTAAAATTTTTTCATTAAAAACTATAGAGTTGGAATGGAGTGTGGATTTTGAAATCCTAGTCCTGATAACAATCTTAAACAACCAATAACACCTTAAATTCAAATCCAAATCCTAGTTCTAAACCAATAACACGTTAAATTCAAATCCAAATCCTAGCCCTAAACCAATAACACATTAAATTTAAATCTGAATCCTAGTCCTAAACCAATAACACCTTAAATTTAAATCTAAATTTTAGTCCGAAATGAATAACACCCTAAATTGAAATCCAATAAAAAGTCCGAATCTAAATCAACAATCCACAACCAATAACCCCCCCCCCCCTAACATCTACAGGATTCCCAATCTCATGGACTTTGAAAGCTATTTTTTTTCAAAATCGACTAAGTTTTAACACGCATTGCTAACATGGCTAAAACTTGGTCGGTTTTGATAAATAAATTTGGAGTGGATCGATTTTGATAATTGAATCTATGAGATGGTCTAATTCAAAAAGTTCTCCTATCTGAAAACCGCGAGTGAAAATGCTCTGATAGTCCCGAAGATAGGGGTGCAAAACGATCCGAATATATCCGGACCGACCGCAACCGTATCCGTTTAGAAAGCGGATATGGTAGGGAAAAATTGAAACCGGTCGGATATGGTTTCGGATATGGTTATGATTTTGGTTTTCATCCGGATATGGTTTCGGATATGGTTATGATTTTGGTTTTCATCCGGATATGGTTTCGGATATGGTTATGATTTTGGTTTTCATCCGGATATGGTTTCGGATATGGTTATGATTTTGGTTTTCATCCGGATATGGTTTGAATCACGGTTTCGAGTCGAAAATGCGGATACGGTTGGATATCCGGATACGGTTTTGCACTTTTGTTGTTTGGATTAGACTTGAGAATTACATGAGGACTAGTATTTATGTCTATGAGGTGACATTTTCTATATGGTTGAATAAACTTATCTTGATTATGTTTAATAGATGAATATTTTTTTAGTTATATTTAGTGTGCGAAATATTATAATCATATGTATTTTTTTGTCATATCCGATTCATATCCGTTTCCCAAATATCCGATTAATATCTGTATTGTATCCGTATCCACTTATCTAATATCCGAACCGTATCTGTTTCCGTTTAGTGCGGATATGGTTATGTTTTTTTCTTACTGATGAATATCCGTATCCGTATCCGTATCCGTTTTTAGAAAGCGGATATGGATATGGTAAGTGTCATATCCGAACCGAATGCACCCCTACCCGAAGACCATAGAACAAATAGCAAAGCATCACAAGTGGGGTTCGGCCCATTAAGAAAGCCGGCCCATACCGTAGACGCTCTGTACGTTTAATAAAATGCCCGATCGAATTCCGAAGTCGGTGGTTTGTTCTCAGTTCTTTTTCATCTATCCTTTAAAAGCTAGGGTTCCATCCTCCGATCTCAAACCCCCCCAAACACCAAAACTTGGGTTTCGCTCGCTCCCTCTGGAGAAATCCAGCGGCCATGGAGGAACCGAAGCACAGATCGAGCAGAGAAGACGTCGAGAGGAAGGAAGATTCTCGAAGGGACCGTGATCGAGATCGAGATCGGGAGAAAGAGCGGCATCGAGAGAAGGAGAAGGACAAGCACAGGGATCGCGAGTCGTCCGAGAAGATCGCCGGAGATCGCGAGTCTCGGCGCTCGGAGAGGAGAGAAGGACAAGCACAGGGATCGCGAGTCGTCGAGAAGATCGCCGGAGATCGCGAGTCTCGGCGCTCGGAGAGGAGAGAAGGACAAGCACAGGGATCGCGAGTCGTCGAGAAGATCGCCGGAGATCGCGAGTCTCGGCGCTCGGAGAGGAGAGAAGGACAAGCACAGGGATCGCGAGTCGTCGAGAAGATCGCCGGAGATCGCGAGTCTCGGCGCTCGGAGAGGAGAGAAGGACAAGCACAGGGATCGCGAGTCGTCGAGAAGATCGCCGGAGATCGCGAGTCTCGGCGCTCGGAGAGGAGAGAAGGACAAGCACAGGGATCGCGAGTCGTCGAGAAGATCGCCGGAGATCGCGAGTCTCGGCGCTCGGAGAGGAGAGAAGGACAAGCACAGGGATCGCGAGTCGTCGAGAAGATCGCCGGAGATCGCGAGTCTCGGCGCTCGGAGAGGAGAGAAGGACAAGCACAGGGATCGCGAGTCGTCGAGAAGATCGCCGGAGATCGCGAGTCTCGGCGCTCGGAGAGGAGAGAAGGACAAGCACAGGGATCGCGAGTCGTCCGAAGATCGCCGGAGATCGCGAGTCTCGGCGCTCGGAGAGGAGAGAAGGACAAGCACAGGGATCGCGAGTCGTCGAGAAGATCGCCGGAGATCGCGAGTCTCGGCGCTCGGAGAGGAGAGAAGGACAAGCACAGGGATCGCGAGTCGTCCGAGAAGATCGCCGGAGATCGCGAGTCTCGGCGCTCGGAGAGGAGAGAAGGACAAGCACAGGGATCGCGAGTCGTCCGAAGATCGCCGGAGATCGCGAGTCTCGGCGCTCGGAGAGGAGAGAAGGACAAGCACAGGGATCGCGAGTCGTCGAGAAGATCGCCGGAGATCGCGAGTCTCGGCGCTCGGAGAGGAGAGAAGGACAAGCACAGGGATCGCGAGTCGTCGAGAAGATCGCCGGAGATCGCGAGTCTCGGCGCTCGGAGGAGGAGAAATTGATCCACTCGGCATATATGAACTTGGAGGTACTGCCGGAAGTAGAAGCTGGCTAACACTGAGACAGTTGTAACGGAAGTAGATAAGTCAAACCGGGAAGAGCGGCAGCTAAAGATGGGATAAGTAATGGGAATCAATCAAAGAAGGGTGGAAAGAATACAATGGGGAGGATTATTCAGGGTGAAGATTCAGAATCTGATTATGAGGAGCCTGAGAATGATGAGGTCCCATTGGAAGAGGAAGATGATGATGTTTAATAGATGAATATTTTTTAGTTATATTTAGTGTGCGAAATATTATAATCATATGTATTTTTGTCATATCAGATTCATATCCGTTTCCCAAATATCAGATTAATATCGTATTGTATCAGTATCCACTTATCTAATATCCGAACCGTATCTGTTTCCGTTTAGTGCGGATATGGTTATGTTTTTCTTCTTGATGAATATCCGTATCCGTATCCGTATCCGTTTTTAGAAAGCGGATATGGATATAGTAAAGATGTCATATCCGAACCGAATGCACCCTACCGAAGACCATAGAACAAATAGCAAAGCATCACAAGTGGGGTTCGGCCCATTAAGAAACCGGCCCATACCGTAGACGCTCTGTACGTTTAATAAAATGCCCGATCGAATTCCGAAGTCGGTGGTTTGTTCTCAGTTCTTTTTCATCTATCCTTTAAAAGCTAGGGTTCCATCCTCCGATCTCAAACCCCCCCAAACACCAAAACTTGGGTTTCGCTCGCTCCCTCTGGAGAAATCCAGCGGCCATGGAGGAACCGAAGCACAGATCGAGCAGAGAAGACGTCGAGAGGAAGGAAGATTCTCGAAGGGACCGTGATCGAGATCGAGATCGGGAGAAAGAGCGGCATCGAGAGAAGGAGAAGGACAAGCACAGGGATCGCGAGTCGTCCGAGAAGATCGCCGGAGATCGCGAGTCTCGGCGCTCGGAGAGGGAGAGAAGCGTCGATGAGAAGCACAGGGATAAGCACAGGGATAGAGATAGAGAATCAAGGCATAAGGAGAAGGATAGGGATAGAGATAGAGAGAGGGAGAGGGAGAGGGATAGGATCAGGAGAAAGGGGCAAAGAAATCGGCAAATCAGGATGGATCAGATCAGAATCGATTCAGATCAGATCGCGTCATGGATCAGATCGGATCGTCGATCTTGCTGGCTGGGATCAAATCGAGAAGAAACAAATGAGGCTAATGGTGAGGAGCAACCAACTGCTGGTAAGAACTGGACTTTGGAAGGGGAATCAGATGATGAAGAAACCAAAGAAATGGCCGTGGATGATGAAGTGAAGCCTAATGGAGAAGAAGATGGTGCTATGGCAGTTGATAATGGTGAGGGTATGGCTAATGGTGATGCTAATGGGGAGGAGGAAATTGATCCACTCGACGCATATATGAACTTGGAGGTACTGCCGGAAGTAGAGAAGCTGGCTAACACTGAGACAGTTGTAACGGAAGTAGATAAGTCCAAACCGGGAAAGACGGCAGCTAAAGATGGGATAAGTAATGGGAATCAATCAAAGAAGGGTGGAAAGAATACAATGGGGAGGATTATTCAGGGTGAAGATTCAGAATCTGATTATGAGGAGCCTGAGAATGATGAGGTCCCATTGGAAGAGGAAGATGATGATGAGTTCATTAAAAGGGTGAAGAAGACCAAGGCTGAGAAACTATCAATTGTTGACCACTCAAAGATTCAGTACCCACCATTTAGGAAGAATTTCTATATTGAGGTGAAGGAGATAGCAAAGATGACTGTGGATGAGGTTGCAGCTTATAGGAAACAGCTTGAGCTGAAGATACATGGAAAAGATGTGCCTAAGCCCATCAAAACATGGAACCAGACGGGACTAACAAGCAAACTCTTGGATACAATCAAGAAGCATAATTTTGAGAAGCCAATGTCCATTCAAGCTCAGGCACTGCCCATAATTATGAGCGGTCGAGACTGCATAGGAATTGCAAAGACTGGTTCGGGTAAAACACTAGCTTTTGTATTACCAATGTTGAGACATATTAAAGACCAACCTCCTGTTGTGCCTGGTGACGGTCCCATTGCACTTATTATGGCTCCAACTCGAGAGCTTGTCCAACAAATTCACAGCGACATTAGGAAGTTCTCCAAGGCCCTGGGTATAAACTGTGTGCCAGTTTATGGAGGCTCTGGTGTAGCTCAGCAAATTAGCGATTTAAAGCGAGGTACTGAAATTGTCGTGTGCACTCCTGGTAGAATGATTGATATTCTTTGTACTAGTGGCGGTAAAATTACTAATCTTCGTAGGGTTACCTATTTGGTTATGGATGAAGCTGATCGAATGTTTGATATGGGGTTTGAACCCCAGATTACTAGAATAGTTCAAAACACACGACCAGATCGACAGACAGTGCTGTTTTCAGCTACTTTTCCTCGTCAGGTCGAAATACTAGCGAGAAAGGTCTTGAACAAGCCTGTTGAAATCCAGGTTGGAGGAAGGAGTGTTGTAAACAAGGATATTGCTCAGCTAGTTGAGGTCAGACAAGAAAGTGAAAGGTTCTTAAGGCTCCTAGAGTTATTAGGGGAGTGGTATGAGAAGGGAAAAATCCTTATCTTTGTTCATTCACAAGACAGATGTGATTCATTGTTCAAGGACTTGATTAGGCATGGTTATCCTTGCCTCTCACTTCACGGGGCCAAGGACCAGACAGATCGAGAATCCACCATTTCCGATTTCAAGAGCAATGTTTGTAACCTTTTAATAGCTACTAGTGTCGCTGCCCGAGGTTTAGATGTGAAGGAGCTTGAGTTGGTGGTAAACTTTGATGCTCCTAATCACTACGAAGACTATGTTCATCGTGTGGGCCGAACTGGTCGAGCAGGCCGAAAGGGTTGTGCAATCACGTTCATTTCAGAGGAAGATGAGAGATATGCACCGGACCTTGTAAAGGCTCTCGAACTCTCTGAACAAGCTGTACCGGAAGATCTAAAGGCACTTGCTGAGGGGTTCATGGCCAAGGTGAACCAGGGAACAGAACAAGCCCATGGCACTGGTTATGGTGGGAGCGGGTTCAAATTTAATGAGGCAGAAGAAGAAGCTAGAAAAGCTGCGAAGAAAGTGCAGGCAAGGGAATATGGGTTTGAGGAAGATAAGTCGGATTCAGACTCTGAGGACGATGGAGTTCGAAAGGCTGGAGGTGATCTATCTCAGGCTGCTGCTCTTGCTCAAGCTGCTGCCTTGGCTGCAGCCACAAGGGCTGCTAATCCTGCAGTGCCTGCCCCCGGGGTTGCTGGTCAGTTGCTGACTACGCCCGGTCTTGCTATACCAAATGCGGCAGCACTCCCTTCAGCGACTACTCTTGCGAATGAGGCAACAGCTCGGGCAACTGCATTAGCAGCTGCTATGCATTTACAGCAAACATTGGGAAAGATTCAGGCCAATGCCATGCCTGAACATTATGAAGCAGAGTTGGAGATCAATGATTTCCCACAGAATGCTCGATGGAAGGTTACACATAAGGAGACTTTGGGTCCAATTTCAGAGTGGACTGGGGCAGCAATTACTACGAGGGGTCAATTTTTTCCTGCAGGTAAGATTCCTGCCCAAGGAGAGCGCAAGCTGTACTTGTTCATAGAAGGTCCAACTGAATCTTCTGTTAAGAAAGCTAAAGCTGAAGTGAAGCGGGTTCTGGAGGATCTCTCAGCCCAGATTGTATCTCAATCTGGTACCGGCCAACCAGGCAAGTACTCTGTCATTTGAGGGTTATGGTCGCTCATGGCATGAATGGAATGCACTTAATGGAAATTTTTTTCCTTCCTCTTTTTGTCAAAGATTTAATATTGATGGCTTTTCTTTCTGTCTAGAGACGTAAATGGCGCTGCTATTCATTTTGTACCTCTTTTAAACATCTTCTGATACTATTCAAGGACACTAGTTTTACATAACTGGGACTCCTGTTTCTAGTAAAAATTAAGAGTGTTACTTGGTTGTTGGCATAAATTTTCTCCCCTAGTTTCTTTGCCAAGTTTTAGAATTCGCTATGAAAATGGTAATTTTATTGTAATGGCTTTATATGCGTTTCCACTATGTTATTATTAGTAGTTTCTTTGGAGCATGTTTGGCAACCTACTTATTTTAACTTATAAGTATGCTTTTAGTTATAAGGATCCAAGATTCTGTTTGGTAAAGTTTGCTTATTTACTTATTTTTAACTTATAAATAGGAAAAGAATAATTAAGGATTTCCAACTTATTTTTTGGCACTTATAACGAGATGTACAGTTCTGCAATTTTGCAGCTGGATTAGATGAATTATGATCATAAGATTAAGATATAGGCCTCTTTATGTATGTTCACCATGATCTGTCAAAACTTTGCATTTACTTTATGTAAGTCAACATAATATAATCTAAGGGTTTTTGCACCGAGTATGAATGTGTTTTTAGGTTTCTGAGTAAGCATCAATTAGTGGAGGATTTAAAGCAATGCAATTGGACTTAGCAAAGGAATTATGTGTGAGAAGAGTAGGGGTATAAGAGTCTTATTGTGGACTTTGACAGGATTAGGAAGATGGCGAAGTTTGTTCGTTGCTATAATTTCATGTGTAGGTGCTGCAGTTTGGGTTTTGTGTGTGGGTTATATTCGATGATTTCCCATACTATTCAGTTGCTGATTTCTGCCTTCCTCCTTAGTCCTTGGATTTAGAGTTCATCATGTCATGCCTGTGTCAGTATGGTCATATGTGGTTCAAAAAGATATATACTGTTGATATAGTTTCATAGTGGTCCTTGAAATAACTTGGCGTTTGAAATACATGTAGACGACTAGATATGCTCCATACATTTGGCATCTTATGTCATTCGATCTATTTCTACATACATTCTATTGCATAAACTCAAATCTTATCAATTAGAAACATTGAAGGAGTTCAGATTTATAGCCATAGCCCCTTTAATACTAGTACGGTGGCTTTCAATCTAAATCGTTTCAGGTTCAACCAATCTGTAGTTGATATTCAGGATTGTGTTATTAGTGCATGAAAATAATGCATGAAGACATTCTCTAAGCTAATCTTCTCTCAATGGAAAAGTGTTTTAGTGTGCGTAGAAGGAAACAGAGTTGTTAGTGCTATCCCCATGGCCAGATCATGTTGCGTAGTAGCTTGAAAGAGGTTGGCACGTGGCAGACAGACTGGTGAGCAAAGCAAGATGATTATTGGTTGCTCTGACCTAGAGCACTCTTTCAGTTGTATGAAGAAACTCCTATAAAACATAGCTACCGCTCTCATGAGACGGCTAACCCCCCGACTTGCAGTACATTATTGAAAGTCAACCAAAGGACTCGTCAGTTTCGACACAACTTCTTGGTTCTAAAACTGTCTGTTGGTATATAAATTTTGAATGATGTTGCATACTAAAGTTTTTAGTCCTTTGACTAAAGAACTCAGGGGACTAATCTTATTAGTATTTTTGTAGGAATTACCTCAACCTCATTCTTTGTTTCTTCCATATGCATTTTCAATTCCTTCCACTTATAGCATGGTATTTGCTAGTTTGAACATGGTTTTTTTCCCCTTCCTGCGTGTACGCGACTAGAATACGCGCAATGTGTTTATTTGTTGAACTATGGATGGCAATCTGAAGTTATGAATTTCAGTTATGCTTGTCGTTCTTTTGTTTTGAATGCTCGTGTTTTAATCATGAAAATTTTATCTTTATTAGATGAGTCTTCTTTTGATTTTGTTTTCTGTTCTTTTTTCCTTATGACACGAGCGATGTTATTTGCTTCCACATGTCAAGCTATAGCGCTTTTCTCAAGGTGGCAGTGGCTGCAGCTGAGGTGAGCCTCTTTCTCCCAGTGCATACAAATGCATATCATCTCTCTTCTAGTGAGGTTTATATGAGTCATACAAATGCATCTCATCTCTCTTCTAGTGAGGTTTATATGAGTCTTGATATTCCAAGAAGTGAAAGTTTTAGTTAGTTGCAGCCAGTTCTGATTAGCTTTTGCACTTGAACTTTGTTTTTTTGCAATAAATGCCTGGTGGTTTATGTTATACCTCCCATTTGACATTTGAAGTGATATTTCTTCTTCAGGATTTGTCTGTCTTTCTCAGATCTTGTTGGTCCCACGGGAGGTATGCTAAAACTACCTGTGGAAAATCATAAGCCTTTGTCTTTCTCCTTTGTTTTTGCACAAATTTCATTTGAAGTCTTTAATATTTATTTCTCTTGGAGATGTTAAAAGTTCTTATAGGGCTCGTGCATTGCATTTCTGGTCCACAAAAATCAAGAAGGGAAAGTATAAGAAGAAACCACCTTTCCTGCAACTTTATTTACAGTTTGATTCTTTTGTTAGTTTCTCAGTTCAGTTTTTTTATATCATACTTTTATCTCACAATCATTTTTGTGGCATAGCATCTTATGCAGCTGTTTTCAAAGAAGATCATGTTATTGCTTGGTGTGTGGTGGATAATCAACGAAACCAGAGTCCAACTTTGGGTGTTAAGTGTTTTTTACGAGTGTATTATGGGTTTTGGTTTTTCGTTTTTCCTTCTTTAGTAACACCATAGAGATTCTGACATGAGCTTTCTCAGATTTTGTTAGTTAGTTGTTTCTCAAAGCATAATTGGTGTGCATATACTTGAATTTCAAAGGTCTCGCTTTCATTGAGACAGCAAAAAAGGATATGGCGCTTACTGGGTTATGACAGGAGCCCGTTACATAGCTGAAAAAAATGATTAGGTTTTTGCGGCAGATCCTTGGACGCTATCTTTTTCTTTTGATTTTAGATTTTATGGGAAATTACCAACGTGTTACTGTACCATATGTTCTCTGGATAAATTGTGGTGGTGGTTCTTATGGTTGCGGAATTTAAACTATTTCGTTATATGCTTTCCTTATGCGTAAGAGTATCTAGAATTCCCTCATAAAAACAGATGCCAAAAGTTTTTCATTAGAATAACTCTTGAGGATGTTGCATTTGTTAATTTTGGCGAGAAGATTGAAGATCCAATTTTATGGGTACTTATGTTTAGGGAATTCCTCAACTGTAAGTGTGTGCTTCTGCTGTGTGCAATTTCAAGTACCTGCTACTTCTATAGCCTGTGTTTGATGGATGATCGATATATCTTCCATTTCATTAATTTACTGCTTTCATAGGCTTTTTAGTTGATGTTAAACAAGTTATTTACATGAGATACCAGACGAAAGATTTGCTGACTATATGTGTGTCAATCCAGAGTTCCTCTTAGTTTAACTGTAAATTTTGGTATTAATCATGAAACTTTCATTTATTTTGGATGAGTATTCTTCCTCTTGTTTTGCTTGTCTGCTCTTGTTTTCCCGCCCTCCTGTTGGCAACGCGGGATGTCTTGTTGGTGTGTGTGGCAAACTATGCCTAGCCTATGTTTTTCACCAGCAGTGTGCTTTTACCATACCCATCTGGTTCCTTTTGGTCAAAGCTTTTGTTTTGAAGCGAAGTTCTTGTTCAGAATGCGAGAAATTTAAGGATGGATGCTATATTCCAACCTTTATAGACATAAGAACAAAAGGTATCTGCAAAAATTGATGTTCATTCACTTTTCTGCCATGTCTTGTTTATAGGAAACTCCATTTAAATAGTTTTGTTGTTGGATCCTATAAACATAAGTTGCAGGTCTTGTGAGTTCATGTGCTGTTCTTGTTGCATCAGAATCACAACGATAGGTTATCTGGTAGCGTATTATACAGCTTGTTTCACCAAGGAGAAGATTAAATAGTTGCTTAGGAGTATGATCTTTTTTTTAATTACTTTTTTTATTTTTTTAATTCTTTTTTTATTTATTTATTTTTTTGTTATCTGGGATACGTTTATTTATTTAGTATCTCAGTGGGCCTTAAGCCTAGCAGGCTTAGGGGCACGGAGAGCTTGAGATGAGATTGAGAGGCTTTGGATAGAATATAGGAGAGGCTGTATGTGTATGTGAGGTTGAGAGATAGTGATTTCTTTCTTATTGTTCTCCCTCATAAATAGTGAATTTCTCGTATTGTTGATTTGTGTATTGTTCTTCATCATATGTAGTGATTTATCTTGTTTTTAGATCGGTTGGCGGATGAGAAGGAGATAGAGCCCTTTTTTTTCCCAGCAATGGATGAGCCATTCTGATTTAGATATATAAAGATGGGTGTTGTGTACGCTTGTATGGTGAATTTTTAATAAAATTTGAGTGATAAAATTGAATTAACAGGCTTCAAATTTCTAAAGAAACGACCAAAATTGACCTGCACGTTGCCACGGTATTGATGTGTATTGATGTGAGAAAAAATTGCCACGGTATTGATGTGTATTGATGTGAGAAAAAGCCAAATAATTGTTTTAAACATAGGGTCTAAAATACACCATATATATAGTTACTGGGAACGAATACAGTGTAAGTTATGTAGCACACGGTCTAAAATACACCATATATATAGTTACGGGGAACGAATATAGTGTAAGTTATGTAGCAACTTACACGATACTAAACTACCGTACTAAGCTGTTGAAATACAAAATAAGTTTAAGATTAATTATATAGAGTGACTTTAAAAGTAATTATTTTGGTTCTAGGAATGACTTTGTAAGGAGTGGGTTCCAGAATAAATGGGGGTGAAAGTTTGGGTTTATAGGGAAAAACCTTTTAAAAGTTAGTACTAATTGTAGGTTATAAAAATGGAATGAAGTGTTAGGTGAATTATGTTGGATCTAAGTGTGATTTTGAAAGTAGACGGATTTAAAAATAAATGGGGTGAGACCTTGGGTTATATAATTAAAAGGGTTAAAGAATAAATAGAGGTAATGCTTTTGATTTGTAGGTACAAAAACGTTCTATTGTACATTAACTTTTATTATATTATTTTATTAAATTTCATAAAGTATGTGTTTTGTTCTTAAAATGTTATTTTTGAAGTTTGTGGGCTCAAAGATCAATTAGTTTATAAATTGGGTTTATATGAAAAATAATCTTTTATATTTTTGTCTAAAAGGATATGGTACACAGTTCATAGGTAGTTTGTTACGTAAAGTTGACTTTGATAAAATTTGAACATGCAACCTGTGACCTACAGGTAAGGACTATAGCCAACTAAGATAATTAGCATTGTATGGCAAGCAAATTTTTTTAAAATACTAAAATTTACTATAGCTTGAAAAGACATTCTACAGTAGTAAACCCAATAATTTTAGTAAGTACGAGCAAAATTGACTCGCGTGTAGCTGCGATATTAGTGCGGAAAAGGCAAAAAAAAAATAATGATTTAAGTATTTGGTTTAAAATCACGTATTTCTAACCACCTAGAACAGAAAATATATACAGCAAGTTGCCATAAAAATATAACAACTTGGTAAGTATCAAACTGTAAATTCAAAGTGCGTTTAAAGTTAATTTGATGGAGTATTTAGTGTCTAAGAGTAATTTTAGAAGTGAATGAGTCTAAAATAAATAGGGATAATGTTTTTGGTTTTTGGTTTATAGGTAGAAAACCCATCTGCAATTCGCGATGCCGCAATATTAGTATGAAAAGAGACAAAAATAATAACAGTTTACACTTTTGTCTTAAGAAAATATATTATATCTAATTGCTTAGAACAAAAATAGAGCTAATAATAATAAAATATAGCAACTTATCTTGTGCATTAAATTCTTGAATACAAAGTGGTTTAAAATTAATTTAATGGAGTATTTTGTATTTTGGAGTGATTTTAAAAGCAAGTGGGTTTAAAGGTAAATGGCTGTAAATTTTGGTTTATATGAAAAAAATCCTAGTTGGGGTTGGGGTTTATAGGCAAAAAATCATCTACAATTCCAATGCAACAACATTGAAGTGGAAAGATGAAAACATAACCATTTCGTATTTCGGTCGAAGAGTAATTTTGGAAGTGTGTGAGTTTAAAAGTAAATGAGGATAAAAGGTTGAATTTATAGGTGAAAAATCATAGTAGAACTTTTGAAATTGGTGAAGTTAAAAATAAATGGATAGTTGTTGGGTTTAAAGAGATGGAATTAACTTTGAATATAGATGGGTTAAAAATTAATGGAGGAAAGTTTTGTACTTGAAGGCAAAAAAAAAAGTTAAAGGGGGACTGTAGATATGAACAGTGCATATCTAGAGTACAAGTTCCAATAATTTTAGTATAGATAGTAATAATAATTTGAAAGCAATACCAATCGGATGAATTACACAAGTTTATTTTTTCCTAAACTTGGAACTATATATATTATTTTTATTTTTATTTTTATTTTTTTGAAGTAAAAAAAAACAGGGCGAGGTGCTCTGTTCATTTCATTAAATAGTCATAGAGGATACATACAGGAAAATGGGGAGAAAAGGAAAATATCAAAATGATTAGAGACTAGAGATTACGGAGAGGACCTTGTCATCACCTAATGCACAGTAATAATCGTTCGATAAGTTCGACAAAACCCCATATTAAAGCTAAAAACCTGATTGTTTAGAGGCTGGACACCCAGCATATCCATATGTACAAACAAAATACCCATACACAGAAATTGTTTTCAACTGACATTAACCAAAACCAGGAATCGAGATCGTTGAAATTAACAGTGGCTATGGAGCACGAGGGAAGTTGTCACCAACGGCGTCGTCAGCAACATCCTGCAGCAGTTTCTTCACTCCAAGATCGCATGTAGTTCTATGAACGTGCTCAGCCTTTTTGATATTAGAGTACCCTGACCAAAATAACATAAATTATGCCACATTATATGCAAGTTTTTGTGGAATAAACTGAGAATCATTGAAAATAATGCTGTTCGGACTACTCCATATACACTAACAAAAGATAGGGAGGAGCACTCTCCAAAGAGTTTTAAGTCTGTTATTTGGCAAGAAGCTACCATTAGAAGCAATAAGGCTATCAAAGTCGTCAGGCCATTGCACTGACGGAAAATAAGGGAGAAAGTGAGACCATACAGCTTTGGTGTAAGGGCAATTGAAGAATAGATGACTGTCAGTTTCTAGCTCTAAATTGCAAAAGGGGCAATTTGTGTCACCCGCCATCCTTTTTTCAGCAAGTTTTCTTTAGTTTGAAGTCCTCTTTTAATGAGAATCCAAAAAAAGATTTCCACATTGATAGGGATGAAAGACTTCCAAATAAAATTATGAGTTAGAGAAACTACCTCCGCAGTTAATCAGGAAGTAAAATGAATTAACTGAAAAAGTTCCTGAATATAGCAGAGGCCAACAAAGACTATCTTGAGAGGAGTTATCTGGTCTGCTAGCAAATACAAGATGTAAATACAGTGCCGTGATCTCATTTCTCTCCTCAGGGGAAGATCCTCTTCTAAGCTGAGGGTGCCACTTCCAGGAGTTATTGTGGTGATATCCTTGAGACTTGACATTAGAATTGGCCGAGAAAGCCAGTTGATAAGCTTTGGGGAATAGGCTGCTTAGAGAGTTATGTCCAGTCCACTTATCTTCCCAGAAGCGGATAGATGCTCCATCACCTAATTTCCACTGGACTAGACTGAAAAAAGCGTGGTGAATAGAGTGCAAATCATGAAAAAAAACTTAGAGACTGATCCCTTTGGAGGTGTGCAGAGAGGGTTGGCTTGGTGGTTTGAGTACAGGGAGTTGAAGACACAGCTAACGAATGAGTTACGGTCAAGAATTTTTCATAACCATTTGGAGAGAAGAGCTTGGTTGAAAATAAGAAGATAAATGACTCCAAGCCCCCCCTCTTGTTTGGATTTACAAACCTGATCTCATCTAACTAAGCATTTGGGTCTGGAATTCTGCTGGTTGCCACTCCATAAGAATTTTTTTCCTAATCTTGTCAATAGCCTTGGTGAGCCAGATTGGTAATTTAAAAAATGTTATATAGTATAGGGGAAGAGAAGACATAACAAAATTGAGGAGAGCAAGTCTACCACTAATAGAGAGAGCTTTACTTTTCCACATGGAGAGTTTTTTATAGCTAGTATAGGTTGGTTTTGGCATAGTTAATGCTAAGGCCAGAGATGTTTTCAAAGATGTAGAAGATGGTTTTTAGAATAGATATGTCATGGTTGTTGGCCTTGCTGAAAATAAGAGTGTCATTAGCAAATTAAAGAGATCTAATGAGATTAAGATCTCCTTTAAGATTAAGATTTGAAAGGTCTCCCGATGCAACACTATTAATCAGCATTTTGTTGAGGACATCAACAACAAGTAAGAACACCATAGGGGATAGAGCCTCGATAACATTGAAAGTATTTGGTGGGAGAGCCATTAACAAGGAAAGAGGATTTAGATGAGGAGAGTACATGTTCGATCCAATGGCACTATTTGTTTCCAAAGCCCCTAGCCTTCGGGAGAGATAGGAGAAAGTCCCAGCCATAAACTTGGAACAACTTTGGTGTTCAGGTATCATGAACCATTTACTTTTAGCTCGCATCTTTGTTCATATTCATATTCATATTCATATTCATGGTGATTACGGTGGGATCAAGTTTTATACTGCATACTTGATTAAGTTAATGAATTTTATGTGCTGATTGCTGATCCAAAAATATATTACAGATTTTATGATGGTCCAGCGTCGTTCATATCCTGCGCAAGGATGCAAAACTTAGCTAAAGGAAAAGGTTAAGAGATCACAGGTCCAGGAGGTCCTACAGGGTTGAGTTGCGTATGACTTATTATGATTTTAATGTTATTTTATTGTTCTTGAAATATTATTAGTTTGGATAAGGACTACCAGCCATAAAGTGTGCTGGCCATCACACTCTGGGCACATGCTACTGACGACATGTTAACAATTAAAAATAATAATAATTATTATTATATTCTTTTCATGAGAAAAATAATAATTTTCTTTCCTTGGAGATCATGCCTTGTCTCATGAATGCTTCTAAGCAACGTTAAGCAATTCGGTTTCAAAAAAAATAAAAAATAAAAAAATAAAAAAAATAAAAAAAACGTCAAGCAATTTCAGAATGGGCATCTCTTATCTTTTAGGTAATTGTATATTCATTGGACATAAACCACTTTTATAAGGAGTAAAAGGCCTTTTTATTTTATTTAAAATAACCCAAAGAAAGTTATACACTGAAGCATCACACTCTGGGTACATGCTACTGACGACATGTTAGCAATTAAAAATAATAATTATTATTATTATATTTTTTTCACGAGAAAAATAATCCTTTTCTTTCCTTGGAGATCATGCCTTGTCTCATGAATGCTTCTAAGCCACGTCAAGCAATTTCAGAATTGGCATCTCTTATCTTTTAGGTAATTGTGTACTCATTGGACATAAACCAGTTTATGAGGAGCAAAAAGATTTTTATTATTATTTTATATTTAACCCAGAGAAAGTTTATGTACTGAAACTCTGCAGAGAAAGAGCATCTTATTTAGGCCTTAAGCCCAATTACATATCAATTATTTTGCTTTAGTTCTTAGAAAAGATGTTGCATGTTGGAATCTTATTTAATTTACTAGTATCATATCCACACACAAAAAAAAAAGGTCTTTTATCGAACTTCAATAGACTTTGGCATCAATCACACACCATGAGAGATTTTCTTTTGACGTGAGACCAGATCCATCCTCGAATGCCTTTTCAATATGGCTTGAAACTCTCATTTTCACCATGTGGATGGAAATTGATTATGTTATTATCAATCTTTGTCTCCTTGGATAACTTGTTAGTTTGGAACGTAGTTTTAAAGCGATTATTAAACATATATGTTTACTGCGGTTACACCCATAAGTTCGCTGGCGGTAGAAAGAAAGAAAAAACCAGCATGAACCTCGTTTGGACGCTGACGTGGCTAGAATTTAATGACATGGCAAGTAGTTTTTATGATTAGGAATTGGTAGTTGAGAGCTTGTGAGAAACACACGCCTCTCTTCCTCCTCTCTTCAAAAATAAGCTTGATTTGAAATTAGATTCGCAAGTGATTTTCCTCTTTTAGATTTTAGCTTCAAATTAGTGGTCCATCGTCAAATTGGTCTCTTCTTCAACATGCCCTCTTCAAGCTCCGGCACAAATTGAATCCTAACAAAAAATTCCCCCTTCCTCATTTCACCTTGATTAGGAATCTGGCATTTTAGGATAGCTAAACTTCTGTGCTTAATTATACCACGTTAACTACTCTTAGCCATGTTAGCGTCTAATTACTCTACAATCTCCTCACGTGAGTTCATGTGCTATACTCAGAGGAGTTTTTTTGGTTGGCCGTAAGAATTTGGGTCTAATTGCGTAAAACACGTTCTTTTACTATTGAAAGACGTTGGAGTTATTTTTAATATCGAAAGTGTAAAAGTGTTCTATTTTTAATACCAATATGGTAATTCGGTCGAAAAAGAACATATGTTTAAAGATAGAAAAAGAATGAAGGAAGTGATTATTCGCACATGAAAATATGAAGTTTTTCGATGCGCCAGAGTAAAATCTGAAATGCCTAGAGGGATTTTGTATACTTTGATGGACGAACGTTGTGCTTGCTTGTTTGTTACTTGAGGGGACCCTGCAGAATGAATAAATAGTTTATTCTCAGTAGAACCCAAATAATAATCATAAATTGTTAGCTCCGTTTTAAGTTAACTAGTGAAGAGGGCACGTGCAATGCACGTGCCTGCCCCTTGTTGACAAAACAACACGAGTTATAATCAAATAAAGAACTAAGGCATTAACTATATTCAACTAATATAACTTAATCATCAAGCTAGACTTGATGTTCTCAAAGGTCGTGTTTGGATTGAGTATTATTTTTAGGTAATAACCATTTATCCTTTAAAATGAAATAGTAAGGTGTTTGGTTTAAAATTTTAGGAGGGATTAGGTTGGACTAATTAGTCCTTTAAATTGAAATAGTCTAGAGATTTTGGACTAAATAAAGGAGGAGAATGGGGTGTTATTATAGTCTTGGTATTATTATCCTATTGAGATTATACCTAAAATGACCATATTACTCCTCAACATTTCTAAATAAAAACCTAGGGTTTTCATTATTTCTTTCACCCACATTCTTTTTGTAGCATTTTATTTCTCCCTCCCTCCCTCCCTCATCCTCTCATGCATCTTTTTGAATTCTCTCTCGTCATCTCTCCTAAATGTATGTGAGAACATATGATTGAAACACCTTGTCTCCCTCCCTCTCTCCATCCCTCGCTCTCTCTCTCTTTCTCTCTCTATACATTTCTTAATCCTCTCATGCATCTCTCTGAATCCTCTCTCGTCATCTCTCCCAAATATACGTGAGAACATATGATTGAAGCATAAAACTATTTGCATCTAAAATAAATGGGAAGAAATCCATCTCAAATAATAAAAAACTATCGGTTCACTATAATATTAATAAAAAAATTTATATCTAACATAATTGAGAAGAAAGTCAGACACCCAAAACTCGAGGTTATTTTATTTGTTACACCATTAAGAAGCTATAATTCACTCTTGATAGAAAGAATGACAGTTTTGACATTTACTGTTATTTCATAATCCTATACACATTTACAATGACGAAGTTCTAAACATGTCATTGGTATTAGATGTGTTAATAACAAATGGAGCCAAACAAATTATAAAAAATTTAACTCACTATAGTCTCCTGGATTAATATATCCCAGGATTATAGTGAATTAAATTAGTCCCAGGATGAAACAAATCCCTAATCCAAACTAGCCAAAGGGAATTCCTTATTATTTTTTGATCGAAACATGATTTCTCACAAAGTAGATTGAAAATACAACAATGACAGTGGCCCTACTTGTGAGCATTATATTATATAATGTTAAAGTATGTTATTCAGATGGGAATGATGTATATGAGGTGGCGGCTCATTATGCTAAATGAGCTACCAAGAGATAGAGTGGTGAGGTCTACACCTTTTAATGTGACTAGCAAGGTGGACCTCACCACATGGCTATTTCTTGGTAGCTCATATAGCAAAATGAGCAGCCACCTCATATACATTATTTCCTATTCAGATATAAAAGTAAAGGCATTGTTCAAAAAAGGAATGGAGATAAAATAGCAATATCCAAGATACTACTATGGTTCTTGATTTAGTAATCTGAAATATCAAGAAAAGGCTTACTGTTTTGCTAAGCGTTAACCAGATACGAAGAATCCATATGGTATAGGCATATAAAAAATGGATGGGGTCCATTGAATTAGTTTTAAATTCACCATATGCATCATTCTGTCCAAATTAATTCCAATGTAGACAACAAATATCACTCCACATAATCCATAGATTCTAGAACAATTACAAAACTTAAAAAACACAAATAATAATGGAACAAGAGTAATACGGCAGTATTTTGAAGAATATGTGTATTATGAAGAGATTTACTAATGATCATGTAGGAACAATTTTGACTGAAGTATGAGAAGAACAATCCTAGGTTGTTTCATGCCATAGGTCAGGGCAGGGAAGAGTTTTGTTTAGGGGTGCTAAACCGTATCCGTATCCAGTGGCAGAGTCACATGTACCTCAGTGTAGGCAAATGCCCCCACTCAAATTTCTTTTTGCAATGTACTCCTCATATGTATGGCATTTATCATTGAGACCTAGGTCAATAATTGCCCCCACTTGATATTTAGTACATGACTATTATAATTGATTTACAATTTAATTCCTTTATAGTCCATTTATAGCTTTAAATAATTTATGCCCACTATTATCATGATATGTATTTAAATAGAGGCTCATATTATTTATAATTAATTTTACTATTGCAATAGACTTTTAATAAGGCCCATTTACTTAACATCCAATATCCATTAATTCAACATACATCTTATCCTAATTATCTCTAATCAAATTCATATGGCTGTCCCATCACCATAGGTCGTTGGTTTTAAGAAAAAAAATCAAAAAGGAAAAAAGACGATGTAATTAGAAGAGAACTAGGACGATCTCGGTGAAAATAAGGTAAAATATCTTAGACTTTATATGTTCCAAATATTTTGCATAAGGTTCCATTAGAAAAAAAAATCGCATAACATAAAAACTTGTCTAGGACAATTGGAAAATATCTTTACTTTTATCTTGGAATGCATTAATAAATTTATTTTAGTGGATTTAAATTTTATTTATCAATAATTTATTGCCCCCACTACCTTCTGGGTCCTGGCTCCGCCACTGTCCGTATCCAAGGAAATATCCGTAACCGTATCCGTTAGGATACGGATATGGTTACTCAAATCTATAACCGATAGGATATGGTTACGGATATGGTTTTGTAGTGAAATATCCGGATCTGTATCCGAAATATCCGAATACATATTAGTCATACTCTTTCGATAGTTTTAATTCTTAGATTATGAATTTGTGGTTAATTTTGATAATCAAGATGACTAATCTTAGCTTTTCAGTTATAATGAACATATTAGCGAACTCTTTTGTATCACATGAACTATATGTTTCTCAATACTATATAGTTTTCTCATATCCGTTTTGTATCCGCATGCATATCCGCTTATATATCCGCATGTATATCCGTAACCGTATCCGATTTTAGCGGATATGGATATGAATTTTTCTTACCGAGGTATATTTGTATCCGTATCTGTATCCGAGATGGGTAAGCTGATATGGATATGGTAAGTATCATATTCGAGCCGTATCCGAACCAAATGCACTCCTAGTTCTGTTTCATATTGTGAGGAAAAACTAACAATTAAGTATAATAGAAAGGTAACTTTTTGGTTCTACTCCTTTCTAAGTCATTTGATCGATCAACTCGTACGCGCCGTTTGCTTTCAATTCCTTATCACATAATAATCTGACGACAGTTATATATAACCACATTTGAGGTCAAGCATTTCTCTTATATTTTCTAGCATTTGATGTGTCAATCTTAAGTCTCCAACCTTGCAATATGTGTGTATAAAAACTGAATAAGTTGCCATGTCCGGGTCAAGCCCAAAAACCATCATCATCTCCTTCAATCTCCTCTTCGCTTCATTTATCTGTCCTCCGCTACATAGCGAAGATAGAAAAGCATTATATGCTGCAACATCAACATACACATACTCATTGGCGCATTTCATCAAACAGTTGAATAACATTCTTGGCTTTCCCTTTTTTGCCAGATCACTGCATCAAAATGATACTATACTTCTAAATCAGGCTTGACAATAGTAAAGAACTCATGGGACTCGCTTGTTGATGTAGAAAATCACACAGTCGATAATCACTGCTGGATTAGTTGTTGATTAAAGCGGAGTCCGCTCTCTCTTCTAATGCCCGGTGGTGTTGTCAAGGAGGAAGTTCACCTACACCAGAAAAGAACCTGTGGAAGGGCGGAGTTGGGATCTCCAGTGATCCCTCCGACGGTCAAGTCAGTATGTGTATTGAGTATGAATCATCATAGAGAAGAAAATTTACTGGGTTAGGTTACTTGCCTATTTGATTGTACAGTCCTCTATTTATTTGGAGAATCGGAGGGTATTTATGTCTCTTTGCTTGGTAAGAAACTGAAAGATGAGTCAGCCCTTACCTCCACGCGTTGATCGATGACTGGACTAATGTCTTGCGTAGGTGGCCGTGTAAGATTTGCCTTTATAGGTGTCGAGTGAAGATTGGCTCAAGAGTTAGTGTTGTTCCCTCGTCATTAATGAGTTTATTAATGGGATGGGATTTTGTGACGTCTGCCGCCCGAATGTTTCGAGGTATCTTAATTACTGTGAGAGATGGAGAATTTAAGGTATTGATCATGTATTAAATGCGATATTGACGTATTATCGGGACCAAACTCCATGTAGCCGTCGTTTGTTGAAGGAGCAAATCGGCCGAGTGGGCGATGTCGAGCGTCCAAGGGATCGACTCACACCGCCTTTCGCGTCGTCCATAAAGGCAGCTGACCGAAGGGTCGACTAGTACCGCTATTCGAGTCGTTCACGAAGGCAGTCGAGCGGCACAGCTTGTTGGCTTGAGTAAAGGAAGTGAGACGTCTGCTTGATTCGGTCGGGCGAGCCCGGGTCGTCCCTAATTAATGGTTTAAAGTGTTCATTAGCTTGATGTTGGGATTTTTCCCCTTCTAATCTAGGATTAATAATTAAGAAATGTTCACGACCATAACATCGCTGACATGCCCGTATCAACACAACGCGTACAGCAAAATGCCAAACTCATCAACATCATATTGTAAATCGAGTTGGTCATTCGATTGAATGCATACGACATTAGTGGGAGTGGTGGTTTCGACTGAGATGGTGGATGGTGATGGGTCAGAACGCGAGCAAGACAGTAGAGGGGAGGTCGACGTGCTGATGTGTTGGAGAAGACGAATCGGAGGGGGTGATGTGGCAGAGTTGAGCTTGTATGGTTGTGATTAAAAGTGAGGTTGGGTTTAATTGTGATGGGCGCATAGGATGTGGGCCCCATCTAAGTAGGAGAACAAAAAAACACGCTGGTGGAGCGTAGCCTCTTTTTATATATAGTACGAAATGTCTCCAAATTTATTTTCTTCAAATAAAACTTTTAATTTTATAGATCGATTCTAGGTAAGATTCCCCACGGTTTTGAAAGTCGTGGAACTTTTAAATAAATATAATGACTAGAACAAGAAAACTAATGTAAAATAAAATATTTTAAGAGATAGCAAGGGGTGAAACTTTTGGATCAGGACAACGACCATTTCTATCAAGGCCCAGGGCCAACAAAACAAAGGATCCACTCACCGCGTCCACATTCTACTCACTGCGTTCCTCCCTCAATCTCCTCGAGTCAACGCCTGCACCGTCCTCACCGCCCCCGAAAATCTCACCTGTATCTTTTCCTTAGACTCACCGGCGTAAAATCGTATACTCAAAACTCCAGCAATAAAAAAGGAAAACCCATAAAAGAATTTATTACTAAAAAAATTTCTCTTAAGAAAGAAAAATTCAACAAAAATAGTCATAAAAAGTACCCCGCTTGTTTACTTTCTGTTTCCTCGGCCTCTCTCAATCTCAAAGGTGACGCCTTTGAACTGTTTCCTTGTTCTTCTTATTGTAGTTCCAAAGCTTAATCAGTGTTTTAACGAGTTTTTGGTTCATAATTTGTTTTCTCATTATTACGTTTGCTTGAATCGAAGTTTGTGTTTTAGGGTTGTTTAGATCTCTGTGATCTTCAACTGATCAATTTGAGGGTGAAATTGTTAGTTGCAAATTGAGTTTTAAGTTGAATCTGATGATTTGGTGGGCAATCCATTTTTAAAGCTGATTATGAGTAGATTTAGAGAAAAATGAAATTATGAAATTGATACATTAGTGTTTTTCTGCATTGCTTGTTATGCTGGGTTCTGAATACTCTGAATTATTTTTAATTCTTTTGTTGTGATCCTATTGTTATTATTGTAAGATTGAAATTAGCATGAAATATGATTGGGGTTTCCTATTATCTAATGCTTGATTTTGTGGAAGTCTTCAATTTGGATAATATTAATAGATGACAGCTATGTTATAGTAATAACTCATACATATTCTCTTTGTTCATCAATTTCTGTAATTTTCTTACATCAGCTATTCTTCGATAGACATGGTAAACTGCAAGCCTTTCAGTTTAGATTTTTTTTTCACTTGGGTATTTGTGGTAGGCCCATTCTTTTATTTCTTTTAATTTATAGTTTCATGTTATTATGAACATTAAGGAAGTTCCTCAAAATGATCTTTCAGAAAGTTAAATGGTAATTCGACAATAAGGTGTTGGAATACTAAAACCACTTGATTCAGGTGTGATTAGGGATGACAATAAGTCGGGTTTGGATCGGTATCCATTGTATGTTTGTATCCATATCTAAATCTGATAAGCTTTGGGCTTGTCCATACGTGATCCCAGCCCGTACTGTATCCAAACCACTTTGTAATGATTCGGATTAGATTTTGAATATTTTATTGGATATAGTAATATTTTTACCAGTTAGAGCAGGGCAAAGGACAAAAATGAACCTCATATTTATACAAAGGAATAATAAGCTTATGACTGAGGTAGCATTATCTTATTAGAGAAATTCACAGAGGCAATCAAAGAAAGATGACATTCATGATGCTAAGTTTGCATTTAATAAACTAGCTTAGCAAAATAAAAGATCCTGGTCATATACATTATAAGGGGAGTAAATGATACCAAAACAACAAATGTACCAATATCCCCAATTTCATAACAAGATACCAAAGAATATTAAAGTGCTTTAGTTATTAAAAACTTGGTTCACTTCTTGATTTTTCATTCTCCTATAGAGTAATATCTTGGAATATTAGAAGATGAGTGTCTCTTTAGAATTTTGGGCTGCATTATTGCCTTATTGGTTTACTATATAAGCATATCTGCATCCAAAGCCAATAGCTGGAGAGGATTTTAAAACCAAATGTACCTGCTAGCTTTTGTGGAGGCGAGATCCCTATTTAAACTTGATCAGAATTATGAAGATTTTTAGTATTGGTGACTTAAATATAAAGTTAAATAATTAGTACACAAACTTGCAATCTTGATGAAAATTAGACTATAAGTGTCAGCCAGAATTTGTATAACCTGTAGTTGATGCAGCAAAAACTTCTGTATTGATATGGTAGTTGAATTATTGATCTAATTGACCCAACTAGCACAAAAGTTAAAAGTTTTGAAGAATAAAAATTTAAAAATTTTCCTTGTTATATATTGGGTTGCTTATTGAGTTCCACCAATATTGGAGGATTAAGCTTTATTTGTAGGAAGATTGCTTTGCTCATGGGAGGCTAGGGATTGAAAGTTGCTCTGTCTATGAATGAGACTTGAGAGTATTGATTGGGAGAATTCCTAAATTACAAGGAAGTTCTCTTGCTTTCATCGTTATAAGAAGTTTTTGGCGGCCAGCTGAAGATGGCAAGTGGCCTATAGTGCTGTTCAATGGAACACGTGCATGTACAAGGAAACACTAATTTTTGTCCATATTTCAGATTGGCAAATGATCAGCTACCTTGCACTTACATATGTGAAGGATATGTACAGTTCCTTGGAATGTTGTAGTGATTAGGAACCTTAAACTTGAACAAAAATCAGCAAGAGAATGCACTAATTTATACTGCAAGTTGCCAAGTATATACGCTAGTTACAAGGATGATTACCTTACTAGCCACTGTGACAACTAGGTTTTCCTTTGCAATTTATTCACAAACCTTATATGATTGTGCAACCAGGTTTTTCCTAAGCATGAAAAGCATCTGGGAATGATGCAAGCAGCAGTAATATATCACTAAAGGTGTTTCTATTTCTAACAATGCTGTATTTTATTTAAATTCTGATTATAGGATATTTAGGCTTGTGAGCTTTACGGCCATGTTTCGATCTGGTGAGGGATGGTCATTTTAATACATATATCTCAGTTTTTATTATTTCTACATTCCTCTTAAGTTGAAGCAAATATTTATAAGTTCCCTTGTACTTGAATTCTTACCAAAAACTTGCCGCATTGTTGCTAAATTTGGGAGGTAAGGCAATAGCTGATTTTTTTTAGGGGAACTAGCTGGAAATTTTAGTTACCAATTTGACTTAAAAGATTTTTTTGGTTGATAATTTATCAGAAAAGATTGCCTTTAATAGTGCTCATCTAGAATAGTTTCAATTTACCTGATCCAATCCTTTGTTTGGCATCAAATACAAGAATAATGCTTAATAGCGCCTTTGTTGTGTTTTTATGTTCTCAATCATGCAGCCTGGAGCAGATTTCTGGAGTGTTACAAAGAAGTGACGACGACATTGATCAGACTGAGGAGTGTTCTTTGTAAATGAAGCAAGGTAGTTTCTTCTTTCTTACTGATGCATTTTCCCTAGTTTCTTTGCTCATAATTCTATATTGGTCTGTTGAACTAGAACCAGGGAGCTGAGAGGATCTGACACCAATGTCCTGACCATCATATGTACTATGTATATCCACATTGAACCTTGTACTTTGGTTTAATGATCAGTATAACTGTTTATGTGTCCTGAATTAAAATTGGCCCAGACTTGCTCTATATAGCAAGTTTATAATGTCCTTTTGTTAAATTGGCCCAGACTTGCTCTATATAGCAAGTTTATAATGTCCTTTTGTTAAATTGTTTTAAAAAAAATATTCTGTAAGTTTATGAAAGAAAGAGTTCACTAATATTAAGAAATCTTCCAATTTCATGCCTGATTTCAAATGTCCATGAAACTGAAAATGTTACTGATTGTTCATGTGAATGCAGCTTGAGTCCCATGTATTCCTCTCATGGAGAATTTTGTGATATATAAAACGTCTTGTCATCATCAATAGTAGTTATGTTCAAATTGTTAATTTTAAAATTCAGGTGCATTTTTCACTTTTCTAAAGATTGATGAGCTTCTTAGGGTTCTGATCTTTGATCGGAATTTTGAATGACATAAATTCAGTCAGAAGGCCAGAAGTTTCTTTAACAGGTTTACAAATGAGGGATAAGCCTTATTTATAGCTCAAAACTCTGATAAATATATTTAACATGAACATCATATTCACCATTGTGTTTTTGCATTTTTTTTATGGGTTAATTGCGAATAGACCCCCTGTAGTTCTATGCACAAATAGGACCCCTGAGTGACCTTTTTTTTTTACACTCTTAAAATTGTCAAAAAGGTTTTCAGGAGGCAGATAGACCCCTTATAGTTCTATTGGTAAGGATAGATATACAATTGCTTTTTTTTTTTTTTTGGTGACTCGGAAAAAGGGTCGAAAATGTTCACACTTCACCCAATAGTACATGGGGTCTATTCTAACAAATAGAACTACAAGGGGGTCTATTCGCAATTAACCCTTTTTTTAATTGGGTATTAATCATCTCAAGGTTAGATTTTTTTGCTGGATTTTGAAGGATGCTATGATTCTATAATGACTGATGAATTCTAATGTTGAGTACAGGGGAATGGTGTGATTGTAAAGACTGTGCTGGGAGATATATTCTCATAAAAGATGAAGAAGATCCACGATTGGCAATGTTTGACAGGCCTCTTCCATGTTTTGGATGTGGAATAGGATGGTGTTCGTGAGTATGCAACCTACTGATTTTTTCCTCCTTTCTTCTTTCTACTCCTCTGATCACACCATTCACTTGTAGCTTCCTTCTTGGCTTTGTTTGCCCATTGATCTGGTATTGTGCTGCTATACTCTACCTGAGGAAATATTACGACAAGGATCCTAGAGAGCGAGGTGGCCTTGCTGCTGCTGCATGCGCTGTGAGTTTCTCCCATTGATTTTCCCCCTGTGTGTGTATGTGTATGGGGAAGACTTATTTTATTCCTATGGTATAACTAGCTTAGTTATGCCCATTAGTTAAAATGCGTATTATGCAATGAAATTGGACGATCAACTCCATTCTTGATCTACGTCTTAAAATGTCTATGAATTAAAAATCATGTATGTTGAGCGTATATTACACATGCATCAAGTGGTCCAAAAAAAAAAAAAAGATTTCCTGACAATATAATAAAAGAGAGTTCTTGATGCATGAGTTAGACTATTACAATGGATGATCCATTCCATTCATCATGATCTAAATGTCTTAACACATCTACAAATAAAAATCATAATGTTTGAGTACTTCTAACACATATTTTTCATTAGCTATTTAGTTGTATTGTTATTAAACCGTTAATTTTACAATCACTTTATGCATGAGTAACTATAATCCAAGACGCCTAATTTTTTTATTTGTATATCATCCAAAACATATAGATTGAAATGAATGGAGTGGATCAAGCAAATTTATTGCATATAACATAATTTTGACACACACAGAGAAAAATGAATATCCTTGGTACTAAGGACAAACTTGGCCCTTACTAGTGATGTGGCTCATTCTAATCCATTCATTTAAATGATCCCCATTTTAAAATGATCCCTTCTTGAAAATGAGTAGATGAGATGAGCCACCTCACTACCAAGGACTAAAATTGGTCCTTGTTATCAAGGATACCCATATATATATATATATATATATATATATATATATATATATATATATATATATATATATATATATATATATATATATATATATATATATATATCGTAAACTAGAATAAACTTGAGTTGATAGAGCTCTGGTACCAACTTTTTATATATTGATTTTGATTTTGAGACTCATGCTCGCATGTGATGCACATCAAGGCATAAATCTCATAGGTAGCCTTGATGTGCAACACTAATCTCAAAGCATAATCAACATATAAAAGGTTGGTGGGTAGGGGATCCTGATGGTCTCAATCCATTGCATTAATGATGCACCAAAGAGATCAACCGTTGGATCTGTGTGAACAAGTCCCCAAGTCTACTAATCCAACGACTGACATCTTTTTGATATACCATTAATGTAATAGACCAGGACCACTGGACACTTTCTCCAATCACATGCGCAATTTATACCAGATGTCAAATAATATCACGATTTGTATCAGGCATCCTTCGTGTTAGATTGCACTTGTATGCAAAATTGCTTTTGTTGGTTAGATAGAGAACGATCAAATCATATGTGTATTTTTTTTACCAATTCAACATTCCATACGGTACGATACTACGAGTTGACATTCTTCCTGTGGCAAATACATAAGGTTAAAAATCCCACACAAAGCCTCATTGGTATAGTTAGAAAAAGCATCTAAAACATGTGAAAGTGGTTAGTTTGGATATGTAAATTGTTGACACAAGATGTGGGTTTTTTGTCCAAAAACAGAAAAATTTCATATCTAAAAGTTTCTGGGTGTAATTACTGAACAATACTTAAACCTCAACTTGTATTACAAATAAGTACCTTGTACAGTTTTTTTCTATAGATAATTGCCTTGTAGTTTTCATATTGTATATGTGGCAGTAATGACAAGGGGTTACCATTCACCAGATTACCCTTTTAATTGAAAAAAAAATTGATTTGAGTTTTTTATTAAAAAACTGAAGCTAGCTGGTTCATATGTTTTAATTTTCAGCTACCCAGATTTTACTGATATGAGAGATTTATCAATAATGCATTCCATCCGAGCATCATGTTTTATTCATCCATCCTTTCTTTTCCCACTCCTGGCCCCAAATCTATTTTAGTGCTGCTTTGTAGAACATATGACTTTGCCCTTTTTGTCCATTTCAAAATTGAAAATTTTGATATGACTTGTGCTTCTTTGGATGTTCATCCAGAACTATATCCACTACCATTAAAAACAGTAGGGTACTGATCTGTAGAAATTTTTTTATTGAAGGATAGAGACCTTTAGATTAAAAACACTAGGGTGTTGATCTGTAGAAAAACTCAGCTCAAGGTGTTCAATTATTTGTAAAGTGTGTAATAAAACTTTTATGATACTATTCTGTGACAAGGCCAATTATTTCCTGTTCCTGCAAAAGTATGTGTGAGGAAATTGAACTGTTTATTAAGGAAGTGTTTTTGTTGAAAGCAGAATTCTTATTTTTTGGGGATATGGATAGAGGCTCAGTGACACATTAAAATGTTGAACCCATCATTACAAGTGCACCTTCAAGTGTAAAATTGCAGCATGTAAAGCTTAGGAGTTGGGCTCAGAAAATATATACACGGTTAGTCTGTATTGAGGTTACCTCTGCTACTTTTTAGCCATTGGATGTGGAGGTTAATGGCTATAAATTATAAAGTGAGGCGTGATATCACCTCACAAGAATCGGAAATGTGGTCAGCAAATTATGTGCAAGATTGTTGCATTCATAGGATAGGAAATAATAAGAAATTTAGTACATTACTTTGATCCTGTTGAGGACAAAATGAGAGAATTGATGATGGTTTGATGATTTGGAATAAACTCTTCGTTGTGGTGGTTGTTTTTGTTGAGATGAGTGGATCCACTTGTTTTACCTTTGACCATAACCAAAGAGGAGTTTTTGTTTCCACTTTTTCTTGGGTTAATTGTGGTAGACGTCTATGCTGCTGCTTAATTGCGAATAGAACCCCAACAGTTCTGTTGTTGTAGATAGAACCCCAACAGTTCTGTTGTAGTAGATAGAACCCCTGAGCGAATTTTTTTTAATCTTTTACAGTCATACCCTTAGGAGGTCTATTTATAATAATAAATTAAAAACAATCTCGACTCAGATAAAAAATAATAACACTCAGGGGGCCTATCTGCAAGAGAACGATAGTACAGGGGGTGTATCTGCAATTAACCTTTTTTTCTTTAAAGTTTCTCTCATTACTTCATAGTTGTTTATGTTTCATCCCCTCGCTTGTCTATGTGCTTATTTCTTGGTCCATTAATTTCTGCAGGCACTGGTCTGCACTGTTATAACTTGCATCACTGTAGCTGCAATTTTTCTACTTCGGAAGTAGCATTAAGTTGCGTGCTTGACCATAGCTTTACATGGGCCAAGAGCATGATGGTCAATTGTCGGTAGTATATTCATTTTGGAGGGTAGCGTGCTCTCTAGTCTTTTGTATGTTGTAAAATTACTTCCAGTTGTATATGAAAATGCATAGGGTTAGTTAGAAGCATCAATTTGGCAGTTACATGTACAATATTTCTTCTGCTGATATCTTCTTTCTTTTCTTTTTTTCCCTTTCAGAATGATACACATAAATATATCTGTTGATTTGTTTCTGACCCCTAGATAGATTTGTTTTTGAACTAGTTATTAGAAACTCTCATTCAAAATGTATGAATCTGTTACGTGACTTGAAGGTGCACGCAATGGCTATCCTGAGGGCTCCTTTGGTTGTAGAATTTTGTGCTTCCTTTGATATATTATTAGCGTCACAAATCAACGTCAACTATGGCATAAACATTGAATGTGCACAAATAAACCGTCAAGCTTCAGCAGACCGGTCAAGGGAACTGTAAGAATGAAATTTCATACGTTGCGGATCTAATCCGCCAACTTCTCTTGGCTGCTCACTTTGCAAAACTACGTGACCAAGAACAAGATAATCCAGCATTGTTTCATGAGGAAAACTTCTAATTAATTTCAGATATGCAACCTGTGGTGGCCTCAGGAATCGAGATCGTGACTTTGGATGCCATGAGTTACGTTCGATCATAAGCTAGCTAGTATTTTTCTTGTTTAGTGCCAAAAGTTTTAACGTTTTAGAGTGAAGTATAAAACAAAAATACATAATTGACACCTGGTAACTGGAATAAGCAAGAAACCTGTGAACCATTAGCCCATAGAGAAAATCGACAAACATAATCCAAAAATTATAATTCAGATCTAGTAAGTGAAAGAAGCAGGAAAACTGTTGAGCCATTAGTCCATAGAATAATTCCCATAATTCGACAAACATCGACTAAAACTACCTCTCAACCTCTCATTTTGCAAAGGAGATGACAGCTCATATTCAAAATACCCATAGATATAGACAGATAAAGCAAAAAAATTCCAGTGTGTTTCATGAGGAAAACCTTCATTAATTTCAGAAAGGCGACCCATCGTGGCCTCAGGATCTCGACTCCTGGATGCAGTGAGCTAACAATCAACCATAGGCTTGCTAATGTTTTCCTTGTTTAGTGCCAAAAGTTCAAGTTTTCTACTACTATAAATAAAAACATATAATTCACACCTAGTAACTGAAAGAAGCAAGATACGGAGTCTTAGACTTTAGATAAATTTGACAAACATACAAGTAAAATGCACATGATCCAGTTAGATGAATAAATAACTCTCTTTTATCTTCACTTGTTTGTTCAATTAGCTCAATTATGTTCAACTATTCTTCCCACCAAGAAACCAGGCCTAATCCATCTGCACAGATTTCCGCCTGTCGAACAAGAATAAAGCAATTTAAGTAAGAACAATCTATTACACCCCCCCTTGAATCCATGAAGAATAGCACACTAATAATAAAAATGATGGCAGATTATAGCCCCATTACACAAATCATTCATATAAAGCATATTTGAGTTTTAGCAACTTACAGTAATCTCCATCGGAGCGAAAGGCTTTGCATCAGCATCCTGTTCAATCGGGAGAGGCGGGTATTTAATACTTTTTACTCGAAACCTTATCTGCAAGAAAAAAAAATTACAAAGATAAGTTTGTATGTCTATTACTCTCCATACTGGAAAATCAGAAATAACTATGAAAACCTTCTCATCAAGATCCAATGGGAGTTCTGAGGAGTCATATGTCCATGTCCATATGTCATCTGGTCCCCTGTTATCAGCAGCAAACTAACAATTAGAATATAAAAATATAACTCAGAAGTCAGAACCCTCACCATATCTTTGGAGCAATATTTAAAAGGGAGAAAGCATAAAGAGAAAACTCTTGATACTTAATCAAAGCGAAACATAAGCTTCAAAAGGCGAGCTTCAAGAATTTAATTTTACATAATAACATATAAGGGGAAGAGGAGGTTACGGGAGGCTGCCACATCATCAACCTCTCTCCAGTGTCAGTATTGGCCCTATTTACTACAGTCTACAGCAACAACAAATCCTTTATCCCAAAATTTGGGGTCACCTACATGAATTCTATCCTTCCATGCAGTTCTGGTATGGCTCTCTCTTTATTAATTTAATTACTATCATACCCTTCTTAGTCCTTAACTTCCACTAAGTTCAATAGACCACAATTACTAACATATAAAAGATATATACAGAAACTGAAAACTTTATATATACAATGTCCTTGATAAAACAAATGAAAATATGGATCCCGACTATAGAATTAGTGTTGTGATTGTTGTTTCCGATGATTGGAGGAATAGGAAATAGCATAAACTTCAATATGAATAACATAAATATACACCATAATTAATGAAATTTAATTGCCGAAATAGTTACCAGGAGTTGGCTTAGACTTTGGCAACAATCAGTAAAGATCCTTCTTAATTATTCTAAGAGATGAGGAAAAAGTGGGTTAAACAAAGTGTACCAAATGTAAGCTTTCTATAGAACAGGGTAAGCAAAGTGACCAAAGGCCTGCACTTTAAGGAGCATCAAAGTGAGCCTCAGAGAGCTTCTTAAACTTCACCTTTGTACAGTAGAGAGATCTTAACGTGGTAGTCAAGCCACCCAGGTTGATATCCAGCAAAACATGCATTAAGAAAATTGAATTGAAATAAAATACCAATGGGTGTTTGATGAAGTTTTTATGTCTATGCGATGTGTTAAATATCCCCAACATGGCTGATATATTGTCCAATATGTCCTTTGCCGATTTTGGCAATTCTTGAACGATATATCACGATTTTCCCACTAGATTGGGTGACATTCAGTCAAAATGTTGCAATTTCGAATTTGGCCTTTGATTTATGGTTCAATCGAGGTCCACACCCAATCAAATACCTACTTATGTAAATAACTGGAAAGAAGAATTATGGCTCATATGAGGCCAAATTCTTTTGCAAAAATTTTGCAAAAGATATACCGAATCATATTATGCGCTGTGACTCCCTGATATTTATTAAATATCTCTGTATATCCCCTATATACACATGATTCCCATAGAAAACACTTTATGGATATGCTATGTGCATGATATTAAAAAATATGCACAGGGACACACACACACACACACACACACACACACATATATATATATATATATATAGCAGAACGAAAAGATAGGATTAACTGATGAAGAATAAAAGATCCTTACAGCTGGCACGGATGCTGCAACAGGTGCACAGGAACATATATGTCATTGAAGAATCCAAGAGACACTGCCACACGAGTCAACATCCAATTTATACTATAAACACATGTAGCAGATATCATTGGTTAAAAGGTGTCTCTGGGAATAATAAACATGTAAAACTGGTACACAAGCTAATACAATTACTGTCTATATAGTGGAAGGAAGTAATAGTATGCAGAATCATACATCAGAGGCCTCTGTATATGAGAAAATTTATAATAATAAAAAAAGAACAGCACTATATTTAGTATCCCCCTCAAATTCATAATATGAACACATGTAGTAGACATTGGTCACAAGGTATATCTGGGAATAATAGACATGTACAACTGGTATGCAAACTAATACAATTACTGTTATATAGTGAAAGGATGTAATGGTGTTGTAGAATTGTACATCAGAGCCCTCTGTATATGAGAAATTTTAGAAGAAAGAAAAGCACTATGATTAGCATCCCCATCAAACTCGTGAAGGAATCAACAATTCAGAATCTGGATAAGGAAAACCTGGAAAATGATATGAGCCTTGTTGAAAATCTGAACTGTCAAAATAGATGCAGATAACTCCAAACCCAGTGAGGTACGCAGCAAAGGATTAGAATCCAAGAACATTGAGGATTACATCAAAGAGAAAGACATTTTGATGTTGAGCTCGAGCAGTTTGAAAGATTAAGATGGCAATACTGGTTAGTCAAATTAGTTTGCTATATATCTGTACTCTAGAAGACAACCAAACATACAACTGACCAAACTACGATTTAGACAAACCATCAACTGCTTAATGAGAAAAAGCAGGTCACCATTATAATATGCTATTATTCTAATATGCCATTATTTTCTGACAGAGATGAGGGCAGTGAGGCAAATACATCGTAAATGCTTTATCATTAAAGAAAAAAGTGCCTTAACTTACAACGCAAACCATTAGCGCCAGATTCCTCAATCTTTCCTGTAAGAATCTCCCCAACAAATGATCTGAACATAACTGATCTAAATATAACCTAAGAAGAAGAAAATCATTAGTAAGTTAAAGATAAAATAAATAAATGTTAAAAAAATTTCAACAGTTAGCATATGCCTAACTATGTTTCATAATATGTTTAAGGAGTATTTTCTACTCTAAATCACTTGAGCAGGCATCCATGAAAATCACACAACCCACACACGAGCACAAGGGCATGCGGCCACACACGCGCACGCGCACGCACGCTAGACCCGGCTACGGGCCGTGTTCGGGCTAAACCCGACCCGAACCCGCCGAGCTTAGGCTTGGACGGGCTGGGCCTTGTTAATCCGGACCGGTCGGGGTTTGGGTTTGGCGCTGCCCAAACCCGGCCACTGGCCCAGCACGCCAAGCTACGGGCCAGGCAAGGCCAAAACCAGTTCTTTTGTTTTTTGTTTCTTTTAAAAAATAAATTGTTATATATGCTATACCAAAATATTGACAAAATAAAATAAATTTCATTAATAACTTGCGTTGCATACTACTAGAACAAAGAGTATATACTAAAAGGAAACTAATCAAACTATGCTAGATTAAGAAAATAAAAAATACAAATTGATTCCATGATTTTCTTCAACTTAGAGTAGAGATGATTCTGAATATGCTTCTCCTTTTTCTTTGACCTTCCATTTTCAATAACACTTTTCTAGAACTTTTTTCATTACATAAAAATAAATATCTCAAAGTGAATCGTGGCCTTTCGACTCTTTCCCTATCCACATGAACTGTCTACGTAAACTTCCCGTGCGACCACTTGTCGGAGCTTGTAATGCTATCCCACATTTGTTACATATAGCAACTCTATTAGCACCATCACCTTTCATTGTGAAGTTAGAAAGGCTAGGATCCATTAAAATGAGAATATTAGAATTTAGCAACTTAAGAGACTTGAAGGAATAATAGAAAGAGATGAGGTGAAGAATATTAGTATAAGAATGAGAAATAAAAATTGAAGTTGAATGATATTTATAGGATGAGAAATAAGAATATAGCCTGTATCTGGTTTTTTTTCGACCTCTTTTTTGTTAAAAGTTAGCCCACTGGCCCACTTCATGTTTAATTTTTTAGGCCAGTTTTGAATCTTTTTTGGGCATGGGCGGGCTTATAAAATACGGGCCAAACTTGTTTTAAAAAAACCATGTCGGCTAATAATTTAAGAACCTTGTGGGCTAACTTTTAAAAAAACCTTATGGCAAGTTAAAACACAGGCCGGGGTAGGGTTCGGGCTCGGGCCAGGGTTTTGGACCCTCTACCCAGCCCTACCCGGGATTTCTTCGGGTTCCGATCGAGCCCGGTCCGGTCAAACCAGGCCGGGCTTTAGCCTGGCCCTAGCGGGCCAAGATTGGCAGGCTTCCGGGCTCACCTGGCCCGGTGGCCACCTCTAGCGTGCGCCCACACACACACGCACATGCACAGACCATAAATCTTAAAAACTGAGAAAATGAGTATGTCGTGGAGTCATGGATGCTGAGACTCAATAAGAGATAAAGAGGGTAGCCTAATGCATGAGACTCTTGTTATTGTGTGTCTAAGGAGATCTATAGTATGTAATCCTAATCCCAGTATTGGCGATTTTCCAAAAGTCAAACCCTGGACTTACTGAATAGTTGAAGAATCCTTAAACATTGTATCAAAGCTTAATCTTTTAACCATTATCTAGTTATAGTTTTAATAATTTCACTATAAACTTGATATTGTTGTCAATATTTTGCAATAGAGGTATGTATCTTATACTTCAACACAACGTACAAGGAAATCAACATGCATTCTTAAAGGTGCCTCTATAAAATGAATCCTATGGGCGAATATGTTGGTCAATTTACCTTATGATACAACTCTTATCTTACAATTAGGATTTTATGATAAGCTGAATTGAAAAAATGGGTTCAAAACCCAACTAAGCATTTGTTAGGTTCCATAACATTTCACGGGTTTTAGAAATGGATAAAGCCCACCATCATCTCCAATTTTCTTTACACTCCGATTGAGAAGTGATCATTCCTAAAACCTTATATCCACTAAATAAACCCAAATCCCCATTTTTGAACATGGATAAATTCTCTCATGAGAGTTTATATCCTGTTCTTTACCTTTCTGTGTAACATTTACCACATACCCATTTTATTTATAAATAACAAATATAACAGTCTAACATGATATCATTAATGGTATATATTTCTCCATCCATTTATCTAATCTCGATGATGTTCTTTTCCTTCTTAGTTTTTATTTATTTAAGTTTATAGACAAATGATAAGGGTAAATTACCAAGTTGGCGTTTTTAATAGAACCATGTTTCCAATATGGTATTTTCTTCTTTCACCAACAATGTTAATATCAATTTGGTCATCTATTCTATATAAAAAATTACCAATTTGGTTATTTCTTCTATGTAAAATAACACCAAATTCATGTCAACTACCGATACTAATACAATAATGTCACAAGTGAAAGAAAAACAATACCATATTGGAAACATGGTCCTACTAAAATACCAATCTGGTAATTTAGCCCAAATGATAAGGAAACATGGAAAACGATAAAAGATGTATGGCCCAATTTGGCATCTTTGAGCGCAATGAAAAAGCTACTAGTTAAATAAACTTTAAACCCAAGCAATGGCCATGACCTTCCTGTTCAAACCACGCATGATAGATGGGGGAAAAAAGGGAGGAATTCCATCTATGAACATAGAGATAAAAACTTTCATTTATTAAGAATCTAATTTTCACAATTCCATAAAACAACGAGTACCTTATATGTAGGACAACCATGCCCCGGATATACGAAGCCACCTTCAATGGATTGAATATCATAAATAGAGATACAGAGGCCTAAATTAGCGATAACCTATTTTTAAATAAAAAACAAAACTTTTATAAACACATGCAACATATAAATAATGAAATTCTTTATAAAAAAAAATCTCAGCAATAAACCTTGTCCAAAAACAACTTCTCAAGCTGCTCCTTGATTGCATCGACAAGAGGACGACTCAGCAAATGAGGAGGGAGAGAAATTGTATGCTCAATCTTGCTTAGATAAAACATTATACCTTCAAAATATAAAGGTAAAATATTCAAAAATAGAATTTTATCATATCAGAGAGAGAAGAGAGAGAGGAAATGAGCTGACCTTGAGTTCAGAGAGAGGATTTTTTTTCTCGTTATTGGGATTTTTGTTAGAGTTTGTTGTATCAAAGGTAGAGGGGGCGGCAAGCTGAAGAGAGCAGAAGAAGATGGTGGGTTTTGGATTTCAATTGAATTTAGGGTTTGGATTCTTTTGGTTTTGAGTTGGGGTTTAGGGTTTTCAGGGTTTGTGTTTGGGTTTGAAGAGAGACAATAAAAGACAGAACAGAGGTGAGAGCGGGTGAGGAAATTTTGTCGGGTTATGTCGATATTGGTCCCCATAAAACTTCAATATATTAAATTAGTCTCTCAAATCATTGAAATTGCTATGGGGTCCCTAAAATATGTCAGTCCTTCCAAATAGATCCCTAATAGCAATTTCAATTATTTGCGGGAAAAACTAAAAGATATTGAAGATTAAGGGACCATTATCGAAATCCCAATTTTCTTTTGGTTATATAGATATTGGTCCCTCAAGTCTTTAATAATTCGATATTAGTCCCTCAATCTATGAAAGTGCTCATTAGTCCCTCAAATCCTAGGGGTCTTGCAATTTGGTCCTTCAGTGACCAAAATACCCTCATCTATTGTTTATTTAAGGATTATGTACAATTTGGCATTCTAACGTCTACACCTTTTTCAACTTAGATACCCCCAAAGTTTTTTTTGACACTTTGACGCTCCTAAGTTTTACAAATTTTTACTTTCATCCCCAAAGATTCTACATTTTTACTCCAATACCTTAAAGTTTACTTTTTTACTTTGATACCCTAAAGTTTGGGGATTAAAATATCAAAAATAAAACTTTAAGGGGTATCAAAGTTAAAAGGTATAAACTTCATCGTAACAGAAGTGCCAGAAGAAAACTTTTAGGTGTCCAAGTTAAAGGAAAGATTGTAAACTTCATCGTAACAGAAGTGCCAGAAAAAAAACTTTAAAGTATCAAAGTGTTAGAAAAACTTTAGGGTACTAAAGTTAAAAAGTTGTAAAACTTTAAAGTCCCAAAGTGTAAATAACCCTTTCTAACAAGATGTATTTTAAGAGAGAAATCATAAGTAAGGGGTATTTTGGTCCTTGAGGGACTAAATTTCAAGACCCTTTAGGATTTGAGGGATTAATGAGCAATTTCAAAGATTTGAGGAACTAATATGGAATTATTGAAAGATTTGAGGGACTAATATGTCGTATCTAAATAACCCATTTTGTTTTGGTGTTATTTCCGCTACATTTTCCTAAATCATAGATTATTTTAAAATTAATCTTTAGATCATCAATTCATCATAATTGCTTTCTACCCTTCAAATTGCAAATCACTCTCAAATTTACACCTCACTACAATATTTGTATAAAAAATAAGTATTATTTTAAAAGATTATTTTTCTCATTCTCTTCTCTAGTCTTAATATCATTAGAATACAAATATCTTACTCTCTTCTCTAGTCTTAACTATTTCAAACCATGAATAATATTAATTGAATTTAATTTAATTAGTTTAAGTAAGGATATTTTGGTCATTTTAGCAGAATATTTCAATTTTATTTTCGTCAATTCAGAATGAGGGATAAAATTGAAGGTAATTACAATTACTATGATTTGGAGGTTTAAAAATACATACATTTGGTGTGTAAATATGAGGGGAAAAAGACAATTTTTGGAGTAGGCCTATCATCTTATGTTGAACAATAACTTGATCCTCTGCTTTCTTTACAGACAAATAAGACACATTTACATAGTTTCTCAATGCTGAGCAAACATTAATTTAAAGGGAAATAAGGAGATTGGATTCTCAAACCGCATAAAAGATCAACAATTTCATCAACAAGATCTCACTAAACTCTGTATAATTGTATTTCGATCTGTAAAATAAGGATTTTTTTTTGGCAGCAAAGTGGTTCAATTTGCATCATGTACATGTTTGTTTACCAATCAGTCAATCACAGTGAAAAAAAGATGAAAATTTTACCTTGAAAAGAGAAGAGGAGGGCTGGCGATGAAGAGGAAGAGGGGGAGCCGAGGAGGTGGCTCGAGGAGGAAGTGCAGTGATCAGCTCGGGGAGAAGGCGGCGGCGAAGAAGATGAGGAGGAGCCGCAGTGATCGGGTTTTAGGGTTTTGGGGAAGGAGGAGGAGGAGGAGGCGGCGGCGAAGAACAGGAAGCGGCGAAGAGAGGAGGAGGCGGCGGGGGCGATGAAGGGAATTTGGAAAAGAGATCGGGAGGAAAATGGGTTGATTTGGATATGGATTTGGGTTTTAATGAGTTAGCGGGTCGGTTTTGGGTTTGCGGGTCGGGTTTTAATTAAAAACCTTGTTTTTTCAGTTTCTGGATTGGGCTGGACCGGTTTTCACTTGTTTTTTTTTTTAATTAATTTTTTTCTTTTTTTTTCGCTTAAAAAGCTAAGCGGGCCGCCTAGCCCTAGGCGGCGCCTAGGCGACGCGTAGGCATTTAGTATGGCCGCTCAGGTCAAAAGTAGGCATCCTGAGCTACACCTACGCCTTGGCGGTCCGCTAGGCCGCTTTCTGTAACACGGGTCATAACCAAGGTATGGAAAATGTACATGTAGATGATAATTCCAATAAACCCCTCACATTGGGGGTAGGGGGTATGTTACCAGTGAATGGCAAATAACAAAATTGAGTGTTTTCTCTCTCAAAGACACTTTAGTTATTCGCCAATTACTGGTAGAGGGTCGATGAGAAAAATATAAAGTTTAGGGGGTTTTGTGAGACACCCCAAAGTTCAGGGGGTTTTGTGAGGTAAAATTTGAGGGAGTTATGTGCAAAACCCCTAAAAGTTTCGGGGTTTGTGAAATTAATCCTATAATCAATTTTCTACTGATCCTAATATTTGCATTCCTCGGAACACTATGTGTCTCGCGGACCAGTCCAATGAATACTTTCTATGGTTTATGTGTAAATACTATCCGACAACAAAAAGTATGGGGGGGGGGGTTTCTAAAACCTTTTTCTCTTAGGGACTGTTTGGTTCGATTTCTATAATAAAAAAATGAAAAGGAAAAGTGTCAAGATATTAATTTTTGGTATTTCTATAAAAGTTGTATGAGAAGTTTATAGAACTCAAAAGTACTACTTTTCTTATTTGTTGTTATTTCTTTGTTTGGTTCAAAACATGAAAATAAGTTCCTAACTTTATAGAAAATATGTTGTTTTCTTTTTCTTTGTTTGGTTGGATAAGAAAATTTTATAGAAAAGTGAAACTCATACAAGAATGTAGGCAATTTTAAATTTCTAGGCAATTTCAAATTTCATGGAAAAGTGGTACGTGTGTACTTTATTACTATTTTAACATTAATGTCAGATTTCCTGAAAATTTCCGCCCATTTGGGGAGGAAGTTGATTTCTATAAAACTAATATTTTATCTCGTGCTAAGCACGGTCTTACTGCCTTGTTTTGATCTCTCGCTTGCAAAGAGACTCACCAAAAATGCATTTACATCTTCCAATACCTATCTTATGTTACCTTAACCGGTTGAGGCACGGTCATATCTCACTGTTTCAATATCTCTCTTTTAAAAATAACATAAAAAACGCATTTACCTCTTTCAATATCTACCTTATATGCTTGTATGAATATTATCTTGATAGTATTATAAAGATAAAGTAGAGAATTTCGTTAGCTAATATTATTACCAAATTTCATACATTTGAAATTTATGATTCGAATAGAACTCCAAATATTCATAAAGTTTCTTGAAACTGTTGATATATATTTCTATAATTTCTTTATATGAGAAATATATTTAGCGTATTTAAGAACATCATATCATCTATGTCATTTTCACTAAAAGATTTATACCAAGCAAAGTACTTACTTTAAACATAAGATAAGATTCACCATCAAACATATTAGAGAGCATCAAACATCCAGCCTAAGACATAATAGTTGATAAGAAAAGATAGGGATACAAAAATATATAGATAATCACTTAGTTAGCCACAAATATAAGCCAACATCTATCATTGGGTAATCCAGTCTTTGGGATGCTTCTGTCCTGCTGCTCCATAAATCTTGTCAGTGCCTATAGCTTCCCACTTCTTTCACCTTGCGGGTGCACGAACCATGAAAATCAACTCCTGGAACATCTTTATTTAAACTATCTCAAAAGCTAGTAATTAGCAAGTAAACTTGCTCCTTAGTTTACATGAGCTTGGATTGACCAAATTACATGACATGTTTGGAAAAATCCTAGACCATGAGACTGAGAAATGATATTGAATCAAAATTCATATTTTTAATGATGTAACCATATTATGTGCAGGAACTTGTAAACATGTCCTAGGATCTAAAAGCAATTCATTCTGTGCCACTGTAATATAACATAAAATGGTGGGAAAAAATAGTGCAAATTGAGAAATATCTTGGGATATCTCTGTAACTACATAAAAGGGTTTTACTTCATATGAAAATATAACTATTAAAAAATAAAAAACCCACCTAGTTTTTCAAATGGAGTGTTAGAATAATTATTCCACAGACTTAATAAGTCTAACCTGGCTTGCATTGAGAAAAGAATATTAGAGTCACGAAAGCAAAATCACATTTTTCTAATTGAAGAGGCACTTCATGGAAAAGTTCTTATTTGGACAAATATTTTTTCTAATATCAATCGGAGGCATGCAATTTTGGATTTTTATTATTTTATATTTTTTTCAAATTCATTAAAGTTCGTATCAGGGATATAAATAAATCAAACCCCAAAACCAAAGCCAGCTCAAACCCAATCCTACCCAACCTAAATGCAAACACTAATCATAACCATAACAATGATGTAAATTTTATTTATAATTGATAAAAAGAATATTACAGTTCAATTGTTCATGGATTAGAAATATGCAAATAAGAATATTATTATAGTATAATGAATAATAAAATTGATTATTTGAACAAATACGTTATTTTAATTTCAATCGGAGGTGTAATAATGGATTTCTATTATTTTATTTATTCTTTCAAATTTATTAAAATTTGTATCAGGGTATAACTAAATAAACTCAAAACCCAAACCCAACCCAAGCAAAATGCAAACCCTAACCAAAACTATAAAAATAACAAATAAAATTGAAATAACTCGAGCAATCAATTCAAGTAAAAATATGGTAGAGGTTGAATATTCCAATTTACATAACAAAATTATTACTTTCTGCGATACTGTGTTTTATAAAAATAAAAAATTACTCAATAAAATAATATTTGGAAAACTTACTCGGGTGATTCTCTGGTTATTTGATATTGGATTCGTTCCTTTAATTTCAGATAACCGTTGATTAATTCCTAATAAAATAAAGGTAATATAAAAACATGAATACAATTAGATATTATGAAGACTAACTTGATATGAAATTCTATCTCTACACCATACAGAATTAGTTATGTCTCTTTCTTTGGAATAGTTATAACTAAACCAAAATATAATCAAATTTAGATCATAAATAATAAAAATAATACCTGCATCTTCCAAGCACTTTCGATTTTGGGCAATAAATAAAAAATCAAAATCTAATATGAATATTTAAGAAAACAATTAAACAACAAAACACTTAGTGATCATGCAGAGGAGAACAAATATCTAATTTATCTAATATAATTGACTATATAAAATTAGACACAATAAAATAAATCAAAACTTAAAAATTGACCAAATAAACCCTACAAAAATATCAAAACTTTGACACATAAAAATCATAATTATCAATACATAAAAAATAACATACATAAAAATATATTTATCCATAAAATATTAGACAATTACCATTAGTCTTATTCAAGTTGCAATTAGACAATCCTGATGACCACAACTCTACTACCATCGCTGGAAAAGGTTCATACTTGTCAACGTGCGGTGGCGTCACTCCGAGGCCTACCAAAGGAAAATAAAACAATTCATGAATGAATGAATTTAAGATACTAACAAATAAAACATAGGTAATACCAACCTTATTCAATTCTCATGTGAATACACACGAATTGAACTTTCTTTAGTCTGCAATTTATTATGAAGTAGGAAGTAACGGAAGTACTGGTTTTTTTGTTTGTTTCATAAATTTTTGAAAGTAGAGTAAATAATGTTTCGTCCACTTCATTAACTTTTTTTGTTTGGTAGCAATTATAAATATTGTTAGGAAGAGAGAAAGATTATCTTTCAGGATTTTATTAGAGTATGAGAATATCCATATAATAACAAAATTGATTTTATTCCTAAATTGACTAAATTACATCTACTTCCGAGGTATTTCCGAGCCTTGAGCGGAGGAAAAAGATTCAAGAAGTAGAGATGACACGTAGGCGCCACGTCAGCTTCTAAGGAAGTACCGGAAGTAGCTTTTTCAGAGAAACAAATATATTTTTCTTCTCGGAAGTAGCGGAAATGGCGCCAATTTCATCTACTTCACCTACTTCATAGCTACTTCCATGCAAACAAACAGACCCTTATTGAAATCTTTAAATGCCTAATTTATAGTTACCAAAATTTTGAGATCTTTTAAAATTCGGAAACCAGAGGGAAAAGATAATTTTGCTATCCTTTTTTATTTTAGTTAATATTTTTAAAACCATCTACGAGATTTTAGGAATTAGTATTCTTCAAATATATGAACATCTCATCGACTTGGTTCTCAATCGTAGACGCATGATTCAAATATGAAGTCTTTTTTATTTATTCAAGTTGATTTATTTAGAAATTCTAATGTTGTTATTGTCTCTTCTTTGTATGTATGTAAAATTCTAATGTTGGTTTTCTCTTTTTGTATGTATGTATCAAGTAATAAATTTGATTTACTTCTTACTTCTAATACTTCCTATCAACCAAACAGGCCCTAAGAGTATTAGATAAGGAAAGAGGAATTCTGGAAAAATTTAGTAAAGTTCAGAATAGAAATATGAAATAATTTAA